>JAEMOT010000409.1:297900-360400 GCA_019297695.1 Apostasia ramifera | reverse complement strand
TCCTCTACTCTACCACTAAACCACTAACTAAATTATATAAAATAACAATTTATTTATGCTATACATATAATTTCGATNAAAAATAGATGGATGAGTTACTTTTAACAGCTTTTCAATGAAGATTGTGAAAATTCAATTGATCTTACGGAATTCAGCACCCTAAAAGGAAGTAAAAATTACTCTTACATCCGACGTATTAGTAAGGCTGAAGTCTAGAAAGTTTTAAAGAAGATGAAGCATAAAAAAGCAGTAGGACCAGATAATATCCCAATTGATGTTTGGCAATGCTTAGGAGATGAAAGAGTTTCTTGGCTCACTAGATTATTTAATATGATTTTGAAGACTAAAAGGATGACAAATGAATGGAGAAAGAGTATATTAGTATCTATTTATAAGAATAAAGGCGATGTACAAAATTGTGCCAATTATAGAGGAATTAAATTAATGAGTCATACTTTAAAACTTTGGGAGAGGGTGATCGAACAAAGGTTACGGCATAATACTAAGGTATCAGAGAATCAGTTTTGTTTTATGCCAGGTAGATCTACTATAGAAGTCATTCATTTATTAAGAAGTCTAATGGAGAAATTTAAGGAGAGAAAGTAAAACCTACATTCGGTTTTTATTGATTTGGAAAAAGCTTTTGATAAAGTCTCAAGAGAAGTACTTTGGAGAGTTTTGGAAAAGAAAGAGATTTGCACTGCTTATATTCAAGTTATTAAAGACATGTATGAAGGAGCTGTTACCTCTGTTCGGACACAATGAGGTTTGATTAAGAATTTTTCTATTACAGTTGGATTACACCAAGGCTCGGCTTTAAGTCCGTATCTTTTTGTTTTGATTATGGAAGTCATGACTGGACATATCTAAGATGAAGTGCCTTGGTGTATGCTCTTCGCAGATGATATTGTTCTTATTGAGAAAACTAAAGAGGGAGCTAAAGCGAAACTAGAGCTTTGGAGGAATGCTCTAGAATCTAAAGGATTTCATCTCAGTAGATCAAAAACTGAATATATGGAGTGCACATTTAGTCAAGAAAGAAATACTTATATTGGAGATGTGACAATTGGTGATCAAATTGTCAAGAAGAGTGAGCGCTTTAGATACCTTGAATCAATTATACAAAATGATGGTGAAATAGATAATGACGTTATTAGCAGGATTCAAGCAGGATGGGTAAAATTGAGAAATGCTTCTGGTGTGTTGTGTGATAGAAAAATTCCATCCAAAATCAAGGGTAAATTTTATAAAACTGTAGTAAGACCAGCGATGATATATGGTGCTGAATGCTGGCCTGCAAAGAGAAAACATACAAATAAAATAAATATTGCAGAAATGAGGATGTTAAAGTAGATGTGTGAATATACACGAAAGGATAGAATGAGAAATGAGTATATCCGAAAGAAAGTTGGTATTGCACCAATTGAGGATAAACTTAGAGAAAGTCGGCTTAGATGGTTTGGACATCTGAATCGTAGGCCGATTGAAGTTCTAGTTAGAAAAATTGAGTTATTGGATTTTGCCCATGTACAAAGAGGAAAAGGGAGACCAAAGAAGACATGACAAGAAACTATAAGGAGTGATCTTAGTTACTTAAACTTAGATAAGAATTTGGTAACTGATAGAGCGCAATGGGATTAAGGCTTGGTTGTTGTTGTTGTTGTTGTTGTTGTTCATTTTAGGGGAAGGTGCATAGAGGAAGAAGATGAAGAGTCTGAGGATTGAGCAGAATAGGATAAGGATGAGTCAGATGAAGGTTAGAGAGAGTCAGGCTGCTTTTGTTTGTCTCTTTTCACCTTCAGTGAAGGGAGAGGAATGGAAGCAAAGGAGGTGGAATCAGAAGAGGAAGAGGAATGAGATGAAGTAAAAGATTCCTCTTCACTGATCTCCATAACAGGGGACGAAGTCGAAAGTTTGGGCATACTTCCAGTGAGAACAGTCTTCCCAAACCTAGGCCTTAGCCTCTGTTTTCTATTGGAGGAGAAAGAGGGTGCAGTAGCAGGTGTAGTAGAAGGTTTACCTGGCCTAAATGATTTCTTCTCCTTGTTGGTTGCGGCTGATCTGATGGTTCTTTTTGTTGCAGGATCACCCTCGGCCTTCCTTTTCTTCTTCTGTGCTGATGGAGGTGCTTGCTTCTTCTTCGCTTTATGGGTCGGAGGAATTTCCAACTTTATTCTTTTGGATGTAGGTGAAGCAGCTGGCTTCTTCTTCTTCTCCTTTTTGGAAGAAGAAGGAGAAGTACCTTTTGGTTTTTCGACATCTTCCGGAGAAAGAAAACTGATGGGGGATGATTCCACGGCATCTAGGGCAAGTCCCTTGAGATGGCTTGCATCTGATGAGTCTGAGGCTATGGAATCATTTGCTGAAGCCCATTCTGTTTTGGAAAAGGAGAGGAAGGAGCAACTCTCTTCTTTGAAGAGGCCATGGAGACAGGAGATGGAGGAGAAGAGTGAAGAATGGAGAGGAGGAAGAAGAAGAGACGCGATGGGAAAGAAAGAGGGGCGATTTGAAGTGATGGAGAAAGAGAGGCATAGAAGATGGCAGCCACGCGTGAAAGGACGGAGCGTAGGCACAAGGACCGATTCGAGCATGTGCGGCTGTGTAGTGCTAGTTAACAGGTTAATCCGTTGACCGAAATGAAACTGTTGGCCCGTGGCTTAAATTGTGCAGGTCATCCTGGTCCAATGGGTTAGGCCCATTGATTCATTCTATGGGCTATACAGGCCACGCAGACCCGACGAGCTCCAAATTTCCGAGAGATTTGGTTGATTTTCAAAATCAGCTAATGTTGATTTCATTTAGGCTCTGTTTGGTTGGAGGAAAAAAAAAGATGTTTTGGAAATTTTTTGTGAAAATTTTTAGAAAAATGTGTATGATGTGAAATAAAGTGAGTTAGTTATGTTAAAAATTGTGTTAGATGTGAAATAAAATGATTGTTTAATGTTGAAATTTGTGTAGGATGAGATATAAAATAATTTTTAAAGTCTTTTTTAAAATAAATTTAAGATTTTGGCCATAGTTAAAATAAGCCAATTTTTTTTAGCTAGTTGCCAAATGGGGCCTTAGGGTCAATTTTCAAAATCAGTCGAGTTTCTCATTTAGGGTCAATTTTTTGAGGAAAATATTAAAACTGTTTGAACATGTGAGCAGCAAAATTAAAAGATTGCAAAACAGTGGATTAGAAATATGAGAAAAAATTCAGCAAAAATGAGGTAAGGTCCTAATTACCAAGGTTTTCAGAACCGGACCGGACCGGCCGGTTCGACCGGTTCAACCGGGAACCGGCCCAAGGTCCGGTCTGGTTCAACATTAGAACCGAAATCAGGTAAAAACCGGGTTGGACCGGGAAAAATCGGGTTGGACCGGGAAAAATCGGGTTGAGCCGGTAAAAACCGGTCCAACCGCCAAACCGGACAAACCGGAATTATTATTTGAGTTTCTTATTTTATTTTTATACATTGATATTTGAGCATTAATATTTTAATATTGATGCTATATTTTGAATAATAATTATTTTATATAATGGATGTTTAGCTGATTTATTAATTTTTTTATCATAAATTTATTTCGAATTGTTATAAAAAAGGCAAAGTATTTTGAATGACAAATTGACAAGAAAAGCAATTGTATTTGTTTTGTTTTATAATTTTTAATTTTTTATACATTTCTTGTAGTAGTAAATTTTTTAAATTAGTTGTACTATTTTTTTCAAAATATTTTTTTTATCATATTTTAAAAATTAATTTCACATTTGGAAAATTTATATTTAATTATGATGTAATTATTAAGTCATCCGGTTGAACCACGGTTCAACCGGTTGAACCGATAAAACCATGAACCGGTCGATTGACCGGTTCGATCTTCGGTTCGGTTCTGAAAACCTTGCTAATTACATCGTAGTCTCTGGACTCTCTGACTCATACAAATTTCAACAAAGCCTTTAACTTGGTAAAGTCGAATAATCTGGATTTTTCTGCTCGCTTGTGATTTGCTCGAACTTGTTCCACCTATGCGACTTTTCATTATTGAGTGAATTTAAATTACTGTTGGTTAAATATTGTGAGATCCTTAATCCTGTTCCCCGTTTCCGACTTGTTGAAAACCGGATTGCGCCCTAATCTAAATTGATAGTTTTTCAATTACCTTCGATCTAATTTATTTAAAATTTTGAAAGAAATCAGTTTTGCGGGTTTAATTAATTTCTCAGTCATTACAAAATTATTCTCTAATATTTTAGCATAATTTGTGAATAATCTGCTTTATAAAATTGCTGATCTCTAAACTACATCGTCATTCATCTGTCCCGCATCTGTAAGTGCTGCACATGTGCAATCTGCAATGTTTGTAAGTGCTTCACATCTGCAATCTGCAATGTCTGTATTACAGGTAACTTTTGCAGGATACGCGCTGCACTCACATTTGGAGCTGAAAATTTGGCTAGACTACTTGATTGTCCCAAGGAAGACCTGCTTGCAGAAATTAATCATTTCTTTAAGAACACATGGGAGTGGCATGGCAGTGGTAATCGACTCGATTCCTCTGCCTGAGGTGTTCAAGATGCTTTACTGGAGGTGAGGATTTATCTGTATGCAGTTTATATATTTACATATTAATCATTTAATTCACAAATATAGAGCATGGATACTCCAAGCGTATTAATATTATATTTTACTTAACTTCAATTAGCACAACCGGCTTAAACAACTGAACTCATGGATAAATAGGCCTTTGTGTCGGATCAATCTTCTGTCACGTCGTCCAATTATGAAGAGCACTACGATGTTGCCCATGGAGTGAGAGTAAGGCGGACCTCTCAGTTATAAGCATTAGAGCTGCATCGCTGCTCGCTGCCGCCTCCTACACTTACAAGGCTTCTGAAGAAGTGCATAAACTCAATTCGAGGATGACAATTTTAATCACAAGAGTGATCATATTATAGATGAGCTTGGTGGGAAAAATCCATTGTTGATCTGAAATGTAATCATAGATCTTATGTTAAAGCTGAATATTTAGAAGATTCATAGTTCATACCANTTTCTTTTTTTTTTTTTTTTTTTTTTCTGTTTTTTGATGAAAGGTTTCTGTTATGTTTAACTGATTGTGCAAGTCGTAAGACAATATTTCTTCATTCTTCTGTTTAACTTTCAGCCTCACCCTTCAGTTCTATTTTAGTGATGCTATGTTTTGTAAATCAATTTCAGTTGTGGGCAAGCTGAGAGAGAGATGACCTAGAATATTTCGGCATTTAAATTGTAGGCGAAGAAAAGTTTCAATAATATAATAAGAGTTAGGTTATTTAATATTTCTTATATAAAAAAATAATAATGATAAAAAATACATGATAGGAAATTATAAGGGGTGATTTTGTTTATATAGAGTTAAATGAGAAATAGTTATTTGAAAATGCCATGAAAAAAAGAAAAAATTTGTATAGCAAATCTCATTTAGTGAGGTAAAATCTTGATGGTTATTGTTGTTGATGCTGCATATTTTATAAATTAATATTTTATTGTCATTATTTGTTATTTATTATTATTATTATTAAATTATTATTATTATTATTTTAGTACTCATAATAGGTTAGCCCAGCAATCCATTAACCTTTTATTTATGCCAAAACTGTTTTACTAAACAATAATAAAGCCTTCTACTTTCAAATTCTAATTCTATTTGAAGATCACCTTTCAATTTTCAGAGTGAAGAATTCAAATTCATTAGCCATTAATAGAATTTTCAAATTAGAAATATTTTTATGGGAAAATTTTAGAGATAATTATACCTAGGTCCCTGAGTTTAATGCTTAATCATATACATGTCTACGTTTTTAAAATTATAACATCAGGGTTCTGAGTTTTAATATATTATCAAATGAATTTTTTTTTATTTTTTATTATTAAAAATTTTTAAAATCGCCTTCAATCTCTTTATCCCCTCCCGATCGCAGCGTGGGTCGCGCGGCCTCGCGCGTGCTCGGAGATTGGGAGGAGAGAGAGAGAGGCGGCCTCTCTCTCTCTCTCCTCCCGATCGCCGCGCGGTGTGCACGACCCACCGGCAGATGAGCCATGGGTCGCGCACGCCATGACGGGATCGGGAGGAGAGAGAAGCAGCCTCTCTCTCTCCTCCCGATCTTCGCACATGCGCGAGGCCGTGCGACCGCTAGTGTGTCCCGCACGCCGCGCAGCCTCTCGCTTGCACAGAGATCGAGAGGAGAAAGAGAGGCGCGCCCGTTCGTGGAGATCCTCTCTCTCTCCTCCCAATCTCTGCACATGTGCGAGGCTGCGCTACCCGCCGGCGGCCACGCATGTGCGAGGATCGGGAGAAGAGAGAGGGGAAGGAGTAAAATGATAATTTTAAAAATTTTTAATAAAAAAAAAAATGACCCATTTGTTAATTTATTAAAACTCAGGATTCCGTTGCTATAATTTTAAAAATATAGACTTGTGCGTTATTAAGCATTAAATTAGGAATCTGAATGTAATTATCCTAAAATTTTATTCAAGATCTTAAAAAGTGGACTCTGGATTAATTCAAATAATTTCATAAATATAAAACTAAACCATCTATATCTGTTATACACTCTAAAAATTTCACTTATGTTCATTTTTATGGAACTTATTAAGTTTGAATACAAGTTTTTTTTTATCTTTATACCCAGTCTATAACATTAATTTTTAACAATTAAACACAGATATATTTTTAATTTTTTTAAAAATAATAATTTAATAAATAAATTTAATCAAATTTGTTAAAATGACTAATGTGAAAAGAAAACTTTGAGCAAGAGGAAATAGAATAACAAATTTTTATTTTTGTAGACTTACAATATCTCAAGCACTGAGATAAAATTATTTCTTATTTATATCATAAATAAAAATGGAATTTCATTGATAAAAATTCTTACGGCTATAATTTTTTATTTTTGAAATTATATATGTAAATATTTTTTTTATTTTTAAGCGGTAGATGTAAAAAGATCTTCCTGAGTAATATATGTAATTATATCCAATAAATGAATGCTTAAAAAAAAATTCCCTAATAAGTTTTTTTTTACCAAAAAAAATCTTTTCAGAAAAAAATTGTATTTAACCTTAGATATTTAATTGATATGAGCTTTACAATATAACATATGAATTTACCATTTCGTATACAAACTAATAATTAAACTACTAAATTAATATGATAAAAAATAAAAAAAAATATCACTAAATCCCCCATAAGTGCTACACCTATTTCAAGAATAAAAAAAATATTAAAAGTCAAATAATTAAAAATTTTAAAAATAAATGACTGAAAGTTAACTCCATTAACTTCACAAGCAGCCAAATATTTATTAACCTTGTAGAAAGTAATACGATAAGCCACCTCCCCCAAAGAAAGACTATTTAGAATAATTACAACAGCATATATCAATGATGAAACACCTATAACGTTTAGATAGAAATCAATGTCCACAGGTCATTCATAAACTAAAATATACGTAGGAAAAACAGAATGTCCGAGGCACCAAAAAAGTCACTAGAATCTCATTGCGACATCGTGCCCCGCAACGGACAAAAACATTAACGAAAGCATTACTTATCACATTATGTCAAAAGGCATAATCTGGATGAATTATACAATAAATAATATGATCTCCTCAAACATCTAAAATCTCGATATGCATGATCAACAGTAAAAATATTGGAGGATCAATCTAGAATGTGGAGAAAAAATAGTTTTGATGATATGGTTGTAAACATCTCACCCGAGCACTAACATGAAATCCAGTCATGTTCTTGAGTTAAAGAAGAAGAGATTGAAGGGGAGTTCACACGATAAAAAATGTAAGTTTAAAGAGAGACACTTAAAGGTTTGTTTTGTTTATAAAGTTAAATTTAATAAGATTAAAATTAAATTTGAATAGAGATATTTTTTTATTAAAAATTATGAATGATGTGAAATAAAGTTAGTTATTATATTGAAATATGTAAGGAATGTAATATAAAGTTTGTTATTATGTTGGAATATGTGAGAGATGTGATATAAATTAATTATTATTTTAGAAATAATTATATTATATGTCTTAGCAAATATGAGAATATCAGATTTATAATTACTAGTGCTTCTCACTAGCGATGATATAATTTGCTGATTGTATTTGTTAAGAAAATATATAGTAATGGTTTCTTCTTTAAAGGATATATATTTTATATATATTTTGAGAGAAGAGATATTATATGTCCTCTGTGGAGGAATAATGGAATGAGTTAGCAATTTACTTTTCCAGGGCGTATTCATGATGTCTGTAATTTCATAATTATAAAAAATTGTCTAAATATTTTTTCGAGAGAGAAAATCTGCTAAAATGTTAGTGATTTAGGATTAAAAGAAATAGTATAATTATATTTATCTAGCCGTAAAAGCCATCGAATTCTTCGACTATTATTGTTATATTTTTTTTTTATATAATGATATAATTTTTTATTATCAGTTATTATTTTAGTTATTAATGAATAGAATGTGAATTAAAATTAATTTTTAATATTAAATTTTATGTGTAATATGATATATTTAATTAAAGTTACGAAACTGTCCTTACCCTCGTTATCAGATGCTCCTCTCCTCTCCTCACCTCCCCTGCTCGCTCAACTCTTGTTCCCACTTTCAAATGTGCGCCTGCAAAACCTTGGGCGGCGCTTCCATGTTCTCGGCAAGGCCGAGTCTCGGAAGTAGAAGATGGACTTCACGCACTTTTCCCATGCTTCCAGGCTTCAGATCTCTCACCTTTCCCTTCCTAGGGTTAGGGCTTCGCGGAAACAATTCAATTTCAATGCGAAATTTGACCTCCTCCGCAGCCGCCGTAGCCGCTGCAGTGGGCGATGATTCCTCGGATGACTCTGTCGAGGAGCTCCTCACCAAGGGAGATGGGATCGGGCGGCTGATGAAGATGGAGCGCACGTCGGAGCCCGAGAAAGGCGGTGGCCGATGGTTCCCTTATCTGGATCTTTACAGGGTCGGATCCGCGTCGCTTGTTAGCGGGGAGGTCATCGATGTGCTCGGTCCGTATATAATGGACGCTAGGAAGGAAAGGATAAAAAAGACGGTGGAGAATCGCAGCTATTCGGTCAGTCTGGTAGTGGAAGGCCTTACGGATTTTGGGAACGTCTCGGCGGCGTTCAGGTCGGCGGATGCTCTTGGGGTTCAGTCGGTTCATGTCGTCTCTAGTGACAGCAGGAAAAGGTGCAGCTGTGCCTGAGGTGAAATAAAAGCATTCCTTTGTATTCTGTTATTTGTTGTGCATCGTTTCACTTGTATGTATCCAGTTTCTAACTTTTGAGGATGGGTCATCGATCCTATATTACATGTTGTTAATCAATTATTGGGTTTATATTTTGTTGCTTTTGATAATTAACCATTTAAAATAGTTCTGAACAATTCATTCCGGCCTTCAAAAGTTTCTTTTTCCTACTTGATTAAGACCTTATGTATATATGAACAGGTATAGAGACAATCGTCATGTCAGCAAGGGAGCTGAGAAATGGTTGGACATAGAGCTTTGGAACTCACCCAAAGAGTGTTTCCATGCTTTGAAAAAACGTGGTTACCGCATTGTGGCTACCCATTTGGGAATTGAATCGGTATCCACCTTTCAATGAAGCTTTTAATTGTCCTTTTGTGCGCAAATATTCATGGACACATTAAAATCCAATGCAAACGTCTTTGTTACTAGGGGAAGTATTTGTATGCATGCATATATGATAGGAGTGTGGAGTTTAGATCTTCTACAGCATGAAGATTGAAAATAATTGACATAAAAAACATCTGTTATTGGGAATTTTACATATGTTATGAGGTTTTCATATTTATCTCAGTGTTTGTTATGAGGTTTCTCTATAAATATATTATGTACGTCCAATCTTAATTAAGTTTGATCATTGTGTGCTATTCTAGGATTTGAGAGAGTGAGATTGTGAGATCTTTTGAAGAATAGTGGAAATTTTCTCTGGTGCGGTCGTGGTTTTCCTCATATTTTGGGTTTTACGTGTAAATTTGGTGTTCTCTTATTTCTTCTTCTTTGTTCTGAGATTTGCATCGGATCTTTTGCATGGCTTGTGATTTCGATCTGTTTCTGTGCTGCATCGTTGAGGGAATTATCCTGAGTTTTGTATTGCCAAGTAAGATCATATTCCCAACAATATGTTCCTCACAATCTTGAATTATGATTGGTTTCTTGTTTAGTAGATGTGATGTAAGTGTTTTTTTTTTTTTTTCCTTGAGGTAAATACGATCATCTTTGTTTATTATTGCTTTTCTTCTTTTTCATTTTGAAGATATTCTAACATATATTGGACAAAGTTTCTTAATGCACTGTTTATGCTTGCACTGTTCCATTTGAGGTTTTTTGCCCCTGTTAATTTGTGCTTTGGAGGTACCATAGCTGCTTGCAGAACTTGTAATCTTGGACATTGGTACGATCACTCATTTTATTTTCTGCTGAAGCCCTTGCTGATTTTCTCTATGACAAGAAACATAAATCTTAGCACTTTTTACACTTCAGCTTTATAGGCTATGGGCATATTTAGATCTCGTGTACCCACACGGAGGAACTGGAACCTATTATGATGCTTCAAGTCCTCGCATTTCAAAAACTACTAATTGGCCCAGTAAACACCAATCCCTGCCAATTTCAAAAGTTGGTTTGTATTGAGGTTCTTGGTTATATTTGCATGTCTGTGAGTCTTATTCCAATTGCATAATACACTGCACAAAGTGCCTTATTTGTATTAACCATTGTTGTTCTTTTTAGGTGGAATTTCAGTGTTATTCTAATGTTAATTATTTGTTACCGGAATAAAGGAAAACATTATAATGTATGTTTATTGTTATTTCTCCACGAGGGACTTGGTATCATATTTGAAATGTTACTTTATTTGAACTGATATTAGAGTTCACATTTTTTTGTAGTTCTCTGTCTATGAGTTGGATTGGACAGTGCCGACTGCTATTGTTGTTGGAAATGAACATATGTAAGTACATGCAATTGAACATACCCACCTTTATGTTGTTCAGCTTTTTGGTACAGTTATATGTACGGGTTCATAAACATCTCCATGTGATGCTTGCAACCTACAAAGAGCAGAGAGATATAGTGCTTTAAATACTGCTGGATTTACAAATTGCACTGTTTTTATATCTTTGATTCGTGTTCTGGCGTATAATTGTTAAGCACAAAATTCTCAACTTTTTTCTTGATGATTATACTTTCAATCCGTTCAGACACAGTGAAGATCATGTTGATCCATATAAAGTGTGTTTTTGTATGGCAATAAATCTTCCTGGAGAGTCTTAATAGATAGATAGAAATATATATGTTCCACATAGATATTAGATTCACCTTGTGCAAGAAAAGGATAAATGTCAAAAACAGCAGGAAGGATGCTAGTCAAACGTCAATTTTCAGTTGCATTGCCTAAAGCTAAAGGATCAATGAGCAGTGATTATTCATTGTGCTCCCATACTTACTTACAGGGGCATAAGTGATGAGGCTTTGCAATTGTCTGATTTGCATTGTAGCATTCCTATGAGAGGAATGGTCGATTCTTTCAATGTTTCTGTTGCTGCGGGCATTCTCATGCACCATGCTGTTTGCGACAGAGTATCTCGTTGTGTAAGTATTCATTTATCTTTGTAGTTTTTTTGTGTCATTAACCATGGTTCTTGCAACCAACCTTTTGTAGAAAGATCTTGGCTTTAATTGACCTTATTAACCTAAGTGGCCAGGTTTAATGTTGCTATATTTAGCCAAATATGAAGTGGCTGATTTGATCTTGTTACGTTAGATTAAAATTTACGAGATTTTTATGAGCTGAAAATATAGTCAAACGGGAATGCATGAGATATTGTTTTGTTATAATTCTGTAATAACAATTTGTTTTTTATTCTTCATTTTAAGTTAGCTATTGATAAATAACTGAAAGCAAAGAAAAGAAATGGAAATAGCTTTTGAGTTCTTGAGAAGTTCAATAGTGATGTAGCGAGGGGCACTAATGCAAGTTAATGAACCTAAATATGTACTTATATATAAAATTAAAATGGCATAAAACTAGACTATTTACTGCAATAATGAGGAGATTACGCTCAAGTTAATCTCAGTTATGCACATTCCAAGTTCACATGAAGTTTGATGACAATTTCGGAGAAGATTAATGATTGTTTATGTAATTTCATAAAAACCATGCAAATAAAATTTGGAAACTATCAAGTTACCCAGGTTATTTAACTATCACGCATGCAATTTGAAATCACTTGGACGTGGAGAGCAATTTAGACATTTAATGAGATAGTTACATCAAGCAACGTATATGTCAGGAAAACCAAAATCTAGTTCAAGCCCAGGAAATTAACAAGAACACTTGCTTTGTATCAAGTTTTCCATCAATTGCAAAACACAGCTCTCCGAATATTCATGAAAAGTTAACAGATCTAAACTAGACAGAAGAAGAGTAAAGCCTACGAAGTTCTAAACAAATGCAAGATTGAGTTGAAAACTGGATAACCAGAATAAACATAGAATTAGTGCCCCTCGCTGCATCAAATGGGTACAAGCTAAATTATGGTATTAACTTCTCCGCAGCATCGGTACTTTTGTTGAACTACTAATTACAAGTGCTCTATATTTGGCTTATCTGATATGATTTATAATGCTGTTTCTGGAATTATCATCCAGGGTTACCATGGTGATCTCACTTCTGAAGAACGTCAGATCCTGACCGCAGAGTTTTTTTTGCGCCACAAGGCAAGTACAATGAGCATTGTTCATGAGTATGTAAATAGAACATTTGGCAACACTGTAGCTTAAGTTTCACGCTAAGTTGCAGTATTAATCTTGAGAGGGAGGCGTTGCCTTCAGGAACTACATACAGGTATTATGCATTTTGTCTTGCAATGCATATTATGCATGTAAAAGCTTTAAAGCACGCATCACATGTTCTACCTTATGCATCACGTTTTGCTTGAATACTGCTCACTAGCTAATAAACTGGTTGCTTGTTTTTGCTAAATGTTCCAGTAACAAGAAGTGAAACACCCTGCACGATGTCACATCCTAGTCACAAACCTGCATTTCCTCATGTAAAAAGTTTTGTTGTCGACATCAATGAACTGATTTGATCTCTATTTTATGCTGAGTAGTTATGATTTTTCTTTCTTTCGCTTATTTAATTGTTGTAAATATCATGTTAGTCTTTTTTTTCCCTTCACATTGGCACATTCAATTAGAAATTATACGAAAGTAAATTGGGAACAAATGTCGAACCTTCCAAAAGCCATGAAAAATGGGCTATAAAAGTGGGGAGAAGATTGAAGAAGGGATGCCCAAAGGGGTGACCTGAGAACAGAGCAGCAGTGCTATAGATCAATCAGCCATGGCTGCATCCCTGTTCTCAGATTTCACTCCTCTGGGGACACTCTCTTGTTGTGATCTGGGCGGTCTTTCTCTCTGACTTCCTCTTAGTTGTGATCTGCTGTTTCTTTATAGCTTATACAGCCTGTCATAATGTTGACATACTGGCAACATAATTACTCCTTGGAGGTATTCCTGAATATCCTTCCCTTGTTCATTTTTCATTCTATTTGTAATAATGTTGTCATTGTGCTTCTTTGAAAGTATGTTGAAATTTCGGGTAATTGCATATATAATACTAAACTAACTTGTATCTACAAGTTAGACGGTCGAATCTTCATGTTTAGAACCACGAAAAGTTATACGAATGCTGTGAATGAACACGTAGTATGTGCTGTTGGGTTGAATTTATAATAGGTTGAAGCATTGGGTCAAATTTTTCTTCGACGTCTTCGAAGAATGGACTTTAATGTGCGGTACATGTAAATAAGTTTGGGAAGTTGAATGGTAGGTTGAAAATTTTTAGTTATAGTGAAAAAAAAAAGGTCTTCTACATAGTGTTAATCAAACTTTATTAAAAAAATGGTCTATTGAATGTGCATGTGACGCCCGTGGAAGAAGAGAGCGGGGAGTATTCGCCTGGTGATGTCCCAAGAGAGAAATTATTGGTGTAGA
Source organism: Apostasia ramifera (assembly GCA_019297695.1). Taxonomy (NCBI): domain Eukaryota; kingdom Viridiplantae; phylum Streptophyta; class Magnoliopsida; order Asparagales; family Orchidaceae; genus Apostasia; species Apostasia ramifera. The sequence continues at coordinate 346,344 of JAEMOT010000409.1, read as the reverse complement.
ATGCGATTCCTGACAGGCTTCTAGGCCGAATAATGAGTGGTGAGAATGACACAGGAATGAATCAACCCACATCGAAAAGGGAGGAGATCCTGGGCTGTGTAAGTAGATAACGTAATCTAAAATAGTAGAGGTGCCTTTTGAGGAAAATTTCGTATTTAAGCGTATTTGGGCTGGAGTAGTACTGGGATGGGTGACCTTTTGAGAAGTACTCAAGTCATACAGTTTTTCTAAAACTAAAGCAGACAATACCTCTATATTGGAATCATGAGATGTTACAGTGCAAGTTATCATTTTGAGTCTAAGTAATCAAAAATAATTGATTTGTAACGATGCTTTTACATATTCTTATTAGGGTTGTTACCGATCTGATTTCGAGCCGAGTCAATACCGGCTCAAAATCGGATTGATCATATTTCGATCGACTCGAGCTCAATTGGATTCGACTTCAAGCCGGCTCGATTCGATTCCAATCGACTTCGAGCCGATTTCGATTCATTTTCGAGCCGGCTCGAAATGAATCAAATCTCAATTTTTTTTTGAGCCGATCTCGAGCCGGGTAAGCTCAACTCGATCCGGCTCGAGATCGGCTCAGTTTATAATATATATATATATTATATGTATTATAATATAAAATGTATTTTAATTCAAGCCGATTTCGAACTGGATCGAGCCGAGCTTACCCCGGCTCAAAATTGGCTCGAAATTATTACCGAGCCAAACTTTTGGCTCGTTAGTCGGCTCATTTAGATCGATTCGATTTCGATTCGATCTAAAATCGATTCAATTTTTAATCGATTTTTGATCTTCGATCCATATGAACACCCTTAATTCTTATAAATAACGAGTTAATTTACTAACCAGTTAAAATTTATAAATATAAAAATTTTAATTTTAAGTCTGGTAAAAGATGGTTTTCATGTTAATCATCTTAATTTAAGGTTCCCTAATATAAAACAAAAATTTATGGGTGGTGTGTAAATATAAATTTGGAGTATCATGAAATACAGTGAAAATTTTAAATATTACAAATATGTAGTACTTTAAACAGTATGATAATAAACTGGCTTGATTGCGTATAAAAATCCTAATATTTAAATTACATTTGCAATATTAAATATTAAAAAAATTTAAATATAATATTTTTATTTAAATAAAATAATATCTGACTCTAATTGATCTAATCAACTCATCAAAAATAATAAATGTCATAAAGATTAAAAGAAAAAAGTATTAAAATTAGATGAAATACTTTTATCTTTATTTTTGTAATCTTTTGATTGTTATTTAAAATTTATTAATTTTAGAATATTATTTGTGAATTTATAAATTTTAAACCTCTTATATGTAGTTAGGCATTATTTTAGACCATGTCGGGATGTAGTTTAACCCGTTTAGTCTGAGTTTGAAAACTGTTTTGAAAAGGATTATATACCGAGTAGAATCCCCAACTCAAAAGAAAATTTTTAGAATATAAATTGATTAATAAATTTTTTTGGAGTATTTTTTTACTTTACATTATAATTTTCTTCACTTTATTTAAAAATTATAATAATAATATAATTCGAATTTGAGATCTAATTTTGATATAATTTACTTCCCTACTTGGCCAGAGGAATATTATTATACTTTGCTTAAATATATATAATTTAAATTTTATTAAAAATATTATATTAGTAATATTTATAATTTTTTATGAGAGAAATAATTGTCCTAAATTTTTTTCTTTTTTTTTTGAGATTATTTATTTTGTCTCTTGATAATTCACCCTGAAATGAAGCCAGTGCTCCCGCAATACCTCTCTCCTTCCTCCTTCCAAAAGCTCGTGGATGTCTCTCTCTCCTCTCCCCGCTCCAATCTTCTTCCCTTCTTCTCTCAACGCCACCCCGTCGTCGACACAGACCTCTGCAACTCCCTCATGAAATCCTACACCAACACCCGCCGCTATTGGGAATCCGTCATCGTCTTCATCCACATGCCCAAGTCCTCCATTCCCTACGACCTCTTCACCTTCCCTCCCCTCATCAAGTCCATCTCTCAGCTCTGCCTCCCGGGCTTCGGCGTTTCCGTCCATGGGATTCTCGTGAAACTGGGTTTCGCCGCCGACGTCTTCTCCGCCACCGCTCTCGTCAACATGTACTCCTCGTCGGCTCGCATCGATGAAGCACGTCAACTGTTCGATGAAATGCCTGTGAGAAATTCAGTGTCTTGGAATGCGTTGATCACCGGCCTTGTTCACAACAGGAAGTTCAGAGAAGCCCATGGGTTGTTTCGTGAGATGCTGGAGTTGGGCTTCGAGGTCGGCGAGGTCACGGCAGTGGTCGCTCTGACGGCCTGCGCTCATCTTGGTGCTCTTAATCAAGGCGTGTGGATTCACAACTACATATTTCAGAATGGTTTGAGGGTGAATATGTTTGTGGGTACTGCTCTGATTGACATGTACATGAAATGTGGAGAGGTGGAGAAAGCCATGAAGGTTTTCAGAGAGATGACAGTGAGGAGTATTAGCTCATGGAATGCTCTGATATCAGGATTGGCTATGAATGGAAGAGGAGAGGTGGCAATGGAGGTCTTTGATTCTATGATGAAAGAAAATGTTAAACCTGATAGTGTCACTTTCTTAGCAGTTCTCAGTGCTTGTTGCCATCAGGGATTAATGGAAGATGGTAGGACGATTTTCACTAGAATGGAGAGGGATTTTGGGATTAAGCCGAAGATAGAGCATTATGGTTGCATGGTGGACCTTCTCGGTCGTGCAGGCTTGTTGAGAGAAGCTTGCAAGTTCATCCAATCCATGCCTGTGGAGGCCGATGCAGTTGTTTGGAGAGTTTTACTCACTGCTTGTAGAGCTCATGGAAATATCGAATTGGGCAAGAATGCAGTTGAAAATCTTCTTGCATTGGAGCCCAACAATAGTGAAAATTATGTCTTGATCTCGAATCTAATGGCTCGAGACAAGAGATGGATTCAGGTTGGAAATGTGAGGAAGGTGATGAGCGATAGAGGGCTTGTGAAGGAGCCTGGGTGCAGTTCGATCGAGATCAACAATGCAGTTCATGAATTCATCGTCTCGAGCCAATTTGACAGAGATGGGATGAACGATATTTTCGAAATGTTGTCTTCCATGAATATGGAGCTGAAATCTGTTGGTTATGTTGCCAAAACCAATATGGTTTCTTATGATCTGGAGGAGGAAGAGAAGGAAAGCTCGCTCATGTATCATAGCGAGAAGCTTGCGCTTGCATTTGGGTTACTGAGGACTCCAAATGGATCGACTTTAAGAATAGTGAAGAATTTGAGAATGTGTAATGACTGTCATTCTTACTTCAAATTTGTTTCAAATATCTATTATAGGTTGATTGTTGTGAGAGATAAGAACCGTTTTCATCATTTTCATATGGGTGATTGCTCATGTAAAGATTATTGGTAAAGGATACTATTTTGTTCAGGCTATTGATGAAGAAGATTTGTTTGTTATTTTATTTCTTTTTGTTCAAGTCACTATCAAGTCTTTGGAAATTTTTCTACAATGGACTTTGATAAGTGAGATTTCGAACCAATATTTACAGAATCTTCTTCTATGCGGGAAACATTGATTCCTTGAAATAACAAGTTAGCAAGCTGCAAGCTCCTTACATGATGGGATCTAATGCATCCAATTGAGCAAAATAGTGTTCCATTCTTTTTGGCGACATCCTTCCTGATAAAGGAAGAATGAGAACTATTTCGGGCACAAGACTTCACTTTCCATTTTTTGGGGGGCCTTGATTTGTAATGATAAGCTATTTGTGGGTTTGTTTTATTTATAAAAATATTGAATCGAGTGAAGCCGATGAATTCCATATTTTTTGATATATTCGAGCTGATAGGGATTTATAGAGGCCTATGTATTTTGTAAACTATTGCCTGGGCTTGGTCACTACAACCTCCTTTTTAAGGAGCACTCATTCTCTCGAAATTATGAGGTTATTTTTTTTAGTTTTTTTTCTTGTATTTCACTCTATTTGTTCCATACAGTGCCATGCAGATTTTCCTCACCAACCAACCATCACTCTCCATCGAACCCGAGTATTGTGTTTAATCTACCAAGTCAATATTTGACTCACTATAGTAGAAAATACTCACTATTGACACAAGCTGTTCATAGACTCTTCATATGGAGTTGCACTTGGGTTCGGACATCTGCACGTTCGGACCCCCAATCAGTGGGCGCCACGTGTGCCATACAGGTGGGTCCGGCACACGGCGCCCACTGATTGGGGGTCCGAATGTGCGGACGTCAGAACCCAAGTATTTTTCCTTCATATGGCCACATGGTGAGGTTTTAGTATAAGAATTGGGTTTCAAAAGGAGAAAATATTGGGTGCAGCATGCGGAACAAGTCAGTCATTTACTCGCGAACGAAGCAGATGAAGCGTGAGGATTGGACGGTCCAATCATGCTAACTGGCTGGCCTGGTTGGACAATCCAGTCATGTCAGACAGTCTGGCTACGCCAATATTGTGGTCTAATTGGACAATCTGGCCTGACCAGAAATTCCAATCAATTCACTGTATTGGCATGATTAGACCATCGTGTCCTCTCGCTCTATTTATTCACTATTTTTTACCTATATTGCACCATTACTACATAAAAATTCTTCTTGAATTCAAAATTTAGAAATACTTATTAAGATTGCGTAGCACTACCCTAATTATTTATATGCACGCGATCTTATCCATCTAACACATCTATCAGTGGTCCAGAGAGTATTATTGAAGTATCTGAGGTTCTGTGTAGAATTAGACCTTCAGTCATGTATGAGTCACGGATGATGAAAGTTGAAGTTTTTGAATCTTCTTAAGGACATTGTTCGGAGCATACGGTGAGTTGCATCGAGTATTCACATCTATTGGAATATTAACTTCAACCTATTCTCCTCTCTCCTTTTCATCAAAGACAGTATAATTGTATGCAACTTATTTGATAGAGAGAGATCACATCTAGTGGGAACGAGTTTTGTTGAGATTGAGTTTGCCGCGGTTGAGCTTGTCAAGTTGGTGTAAGAATTTGTTGCATTTGAGGTGTTCGAGATTGCTGGTGTAAGAGATCACATCTGGTTTTGGGTAGTCGGATTTTGATATAGGGTGGAGTGGTTTTAATTGGGTAGTCGGTTTTCTCAATTTTCCAATGCTCGAAGCTTAAATCAGATAATAAGCGACAAACCAACATAGCTCTTGGAGCATATTACAACCTCTTAATATTCTACTTCCAAATGAGATACAAAACAATCTTATGATGTTTTTGGTCTTTTAACAACAAACAAACCTAACCCTTAGAACATACTACAACCTCAAGTGGTGGTCCTTTAAGCAACTCGATAAATTATCAATTCATTCACAGCTCTAGCTGTTGCATGCAAGTTGAGAAAAAATCTCATTACTATTCGAAGATGGAAAATTTCAGAGTTAAATAAGCGAAGAAGCTGGCTCGTCTGTTCGTTTCTGAGGAAAATAGAAACTTTCTTTACGAGTTAGGACAAATCTGGCTGCCATAGCATGTATATAACCCATGAATACCTGACAGTATCTGTGTTTACAGAAAATCAAAAGAAAAGAAAATAACAGCTATTATAGGTGGCAATAAAATTACATTTGACGATTAAATTCTAACAGGGATAATATACTAAAAGGCATAAATTATGTACGGACATGAAATATCAACAATTTAAATTAAAATGCAAGTACAATATGTCATGAACTTCCCCTCAGTGAAAGAGATCCATCAATGGTGAAATCTGATCCGTCCAGTGATAGCAGTCAACCGGCACCAATGGTAGATTTGATCCCAACCAATCATTGCAGAATCCAGTAAGCTCTAGTTCCTCAAACCCTGGGATCTGATGAACTCCTCAATCCTAGCCTTAAGCTCCACATTAGGTATCAGCATCTCCTGAGTCAGATGTGACCGGTTAAACGGGTCGGTCTGCAGTAAATGGAAATTCGTATTATCAACGAGATTTACTAAGGCTTTGTTTGGCACACGGCTTAAAATTTTTAGTCGCGATTATTTTAGCCATAAATCGAGCAGGATCTAAAGGAGATTAGAATAGGTGAAAGGTACATTATCACTAAGCAGGTGTCTCTGGATTACTGGTCTGTCAACTGAGATCTTTGAGGAAGGTAGTATCACTGGATCCTTCATTAGTGTATACTGCAAACAAAGGCCAGAGATCAAATATCAGTGAGACATTTTGGAGCTGCAGGGAAAAAATTCTACCAAATTCAGAACAGTAAAAACTCAAATCTATTGATCTTTCCACTATCTCAAACAATATTTTTACTTCAAGAATATAAAGTTTTTTTTTAAAGGTAAGGCCTAGGTATTGCATTAGACTAATTAAAAGTACAGCAAGTATATTAAGAGGAGACATATCACACCCATGCAAAATAACACATAAGAGTTTCTGATAGAAATGAGAACAAAAATATCATGCCATGCCATGTCACGCATTGAGTGGATATTCCATGTCGCGTGCAGCAATTTTTATCCTCCTTTGATTGACTTTCCAATAAGAACATTACCGTGTTTCGAATGCAGAGTCTCATTAGAAGCTTTACGGCAATCGAAGGAATGGGCATTCAGGTCCAGAGTGGAATTGGAACCTCTCTTGGCGATGCAAATCCCAAAAGAAATTCCACACGAATGCACAGAAATTCGATCTTAAACCACAAGCAATGCTCACAAAAAAATAGATAAGAAGAATTACACTAGGATTTACATGGAAAACCTCAATCCAACATGGCCACACTAAGAGATTCCACTATTCTCCAAGAGTCTCCAAAAGGGATTATAAAAATCACACTCTGACCCTCTCAAACCCTAGAATGGCCTCTCTAAATCAAAGATCTTTCAAAAATCAAGTCAAGACATACAAGAATCTATTTATAGAAAAATTTCCCTTAAAAATGAGTCTCGGAAAATATGCGTAGGAGTTAAGCTGCATCGGACTAATCCGATCAGCTGGATCAAACGGTCCATTTCTCTCACCATATGTTCCTATATTTGAAGTCGCACTGGATGGTCCATTCTAGGATTAGACTGTTTGATCCAAAAACCGAATGGTCTAGTTCTGTAAGATTCTCCCATCCGTCAAGTCAGTTGCTTAACAATTTTCTTATTTCGTCCAACTCAATGCACATGTTGTAGAAGATCCAAGCTCCACGGTCTCACATAGAGGCATTTTATAGGTGGTTGTTGGCGCATTTCTTCTTTTTCTTTCATCGTCTACTCCAGATAATACTATCAAGTCAGTCAAGGAAGAACCTTGCCTTCCATTCAAATGGGAAAGCTCATCCTTTTCTTGAAGCCAAGTCTTATCCTATCCAAGTGGCCTACTCATATTTAAGACACAAAGCCTTTGTTGGGAAATTGGGATCTCCCCCTAGCCTTTTCTTAGAAGGATATAAGGGACATGGCTTCAGCCTTGAGGTGGGCCCAATTTCCTTAAAATGTAAAGATGCTAGAGACCACCTTCAATATTATTTAAGAAAGAATCCTCACCTGAATAGGATCAAGAAATTCTTCAGGTATGTCCCCAAGGGCTGCCTCAGCATCCATTGCATCAGAAGCTGCAATTTTAGATTTCTGACCAAGCTGAATGAACTCCTCGATAACACTGCTGTCTTCCCCAAGATTCCCCAAAATACCAGCAGCAGTAATAAATAACTGGAGCCAAAACAGCAAAACTGTCAGGTTACATGTTTAGCAGCTATTCGCTAACATCATCCAACAAGTCAAATAAGAATAAAATCTCCCCTCACTTGTTCATTGTACGACCGCCCATCCTTTGATATTGCAGCAGGAAAGACATTGGCCTTGTCACCTCTGTTAATGTGAACATAAATCTCGACAATCTTGAAGGAAAAATTACTGAATTAGAACATGAAAGGGAAAAAAAAGTGCCAGAAACATGCTGAAAGTTAATGGAATATCATCTTCCACTCAAATTCTGGAAGATACCAACTTGCTTTAGCAGCTGCTTTGGCCTAAACTCATATTTTTCTCGATCTTTTACAGTAAGGGACTTGCTCTGAGGACCAACTAGCTGTAACAGAAAGTAATTTAGCATGCTAGCCACCCTTTCCACCTGCAATACATTTTTGCTACAAATGATAAGATTAAGGGAAAAGTTCAATCAAGATAAATCTAAGAGTTGCAAGAAATAAGCATGGGCAGTGAAATAAGAAATATTTTCTCAGATTTCCACATTTCATGGCTAAGGCATACAAGATGGTCAAGAAACCACATGAATCAGAGGGACGGGCCTTTTGGAAGAGCATTCTTTTTCCATTTTCCATTCAATTTTCATGCCTATATAAAAAAAAAAACATGTCAAGTATTTTCCAGTTTTATGTTTCACATGTATGTGCCTTTTCCCAGCAGATAGCAACAGGACTATACTTTTAAGCATCAACTTCACGGTGTCAATGAGCACATGAGTTTATACTTCCTGTCTGAAGTACAAATTAAAATCCAGAACTACAATTATGCATGGGTATCAACTTAGTTTATAGAATGAAAAAAGAGTTGCATACCATTTCTGGAAGAAGGAAAGGAGAAGGAATTTGCTCAGATGTGAAGACGAGCATTCCTACATCTTCATTTGCCAGCCTCATATCAAATCGAACAATCTGGAAATGTCAAGATGCAAATGCATATCAAATCATGGTCCATCAATCGCTTCATTGTGTTCACCAAATGCAGAGAGTAAAACCCTTGATGAAGTAATTGTAAGGAAAGCTAAGACTCACATTTTCTCGTGAATGGAACTGACGCATCCTTTCTTCCCGTTCTTGAGCTGGTCTCCTTTCCCATTCAGTAGAATGTGACATTTCTGCTTCTATTTCTTTCAGTTCAAGAATTTTGTTCAGACTCTCATCTAGAAGATATATGCTATCATTGATGAGGAAATTCAAAAAATTCAAATAGACACCCTTTTCCTCTTCTTTAGCTATCTGTGCCGTTAAACAGATACAATCAACATAAAAGTAGGGATGCAAAAGCATTGTATATCGTAATGTTCAGAATCATGGAACAAAAACAGTACTACAGGCCACATCAAGAGGACCTCCCACCTTTCTCCACGCATTGTGATGACTAGGTACATTCCACAGATACTCCAAAAGCTCAGCAATGTTATGACGGATGGTGAATTTGTCAAAGAACTGCAAAAATTGATGAGAAACAAGTAATCGAAAACAATCGTAATAGCAATATAGCATTTCCTTCACAAACCACAACCCTCAGAAGAACCATACAGAATATTGTAGAATACAATGAAAACTTTCAGGACGCAATTACCTGAGTGTGTGAGCCAGTGAATTCAATATCAACATAGAGTTTTAGGAGGTTCCCGACAAGGTAGTCAAGAGAAAGCTGGTGTCCTTCAAAAAGAGAAGCTGTCGCAGATATTCCACTGTAAGCAGTATAAGAAAATACACACAAATAAACTGGTCAATACACTAAATTGATAGTAGTCCTCAAATTAGCACCTTGGCACTGAATAAATATGTCAATCAAGTGATATACCTTCTTTGCGGCATCCAGCAATTCAACACTTCAACCATCTTGGCTTTCAAATAAGGATTTTTAACGTAAGATGGACTTGCCATGAACATTATGATGAAGTTTAAAAAATCATCCTGGAAGCAGACATTAGTTCAATAATTCAACAAACAAATGGTAGACAGGATGAGGGGGCTTTGTCTTGAAAACAAGGAGATGCACTTAAATTGTGAAGAAGTATAGAAGAAACACACCAGCATAAATCCATCTAGAGCTCTGGGGATGCGAGAAGTTAAGATGAGCAAATCCATAGCATCTTCGATGAAATGTTCAGGCATGCATGCGAATTCCAGTGGACAATCTGCTGGTAGAGGCATTTTAAACCCACCAACAAGATCAACCAACCATATGATTACTAACCTATAGAAAGATAGTGCACGTTGAAGCAGTGCACCATCCTTCACCAAAAGAGCGATCAGGTATTAAACAATGTGCAAACTTCTAAGTTGCAAGCAAATAGGTAAAGAAAAGTTCACAAGCAACGCCTATGCATAGGGAAAAACCCAAACAATTAATTGCAAAGATCTATCAGAAATTTTTGTTATAATGGTGAGGAATGCAATATATATTAAAAAACAACAATCACAGACAAGTAGGAAAATTTATTTCTATTTGTTGCTACACTATACAAATCTGATATAAATATCCATGGAAGAAAATGAAATAATGCTAATGTTAGCTATTCCATCTTAAAACGAAAGGTATATATAAATAATATGCAAATAGTTGGTAGAAACCGCAAAATAATAATGCATCTTGCACCAATATCAATAAAATTTCTGGAAGAAATTGGAGGAGGAGAAAGAATTCAACATACCCGAAATATTTGAGCTTCATAGCATAATTTTTTTTGAGATAGCATTTCAACTGCTTTCTCCAAACGTTTTATATCATTCTCAAGCTGTGGAGTAGCACCTTGATCTCTAATTGCTTTATATGTAGAGAGATCTTCTTCAAGCCTTGATAGCTCCTAAAGTTATTTTAGTAAAAGGTATTACTGAGAATTTATAACAGATTCCTAAAACCTCTCATCACAACTAAAGTTGATCCTCAATACAATAAAAAAAATGAAAGATGGTTTCTATAAGATTGTCAATGAAGTTAAAGTGCAAGTAATGCAGAGCAAAATAATGGTAAATCATCATAGCTTTCTTAAGGAAGATTAAAAACAATGTGTTTTTCTTTAACTTCTAAGTACAATGCTGAAACTACTCATTCAGCTTGAACTAGCTAGGCCTTTTTAAAGTATTTCTATAACAAAACATTCCAAGGAAAAATGAACAACAGATAGAAATACCTGAACTATATGCTTGAAGTCTGACAGAGCTTTCATCAATCCCAAGTTGAGAGCTCTTGCAGTCATAAAGAAACATTCACAAATAAATGAATATTTATCCTTTCCACAAGGATTGATCAATAATCTGATGTTTGCAGAGGCATAGGTTCCACTACTACTGCCAGAGGTTGTAGCTCCACCAGACTGCAATGCACGGTTCTCCTCCTTTGAATCTTCAATCTTCTTGAGGTTTTCCATCCAAGCAGATGCCTCATCAGATGTTGCATGTATAGCTGTTAATTGTCTAATAGAGTTTGATAGTAAATAATACAAGTAAAAATACAAACGGACAGAAAAAACAGTAAAATGATGAGAAACTAAAAATCAATTGTATATCAAAAGCAGTAAATTGATGAGAGCACTTAAGATACAACTGAACAACAAAAACAGTAAAACGATGAAAGCACGTACTTCATATCTAACCGATTGTTGAAGAAAACATATTTTGGAATAATTTTCTCTCTCTTTGAGGCATTAGCATCCAAAAATGGTTCACAAAGTCGAAGCATAACTGCACTTAAGTTGACAAACATTCCAGTACTGGCACAAGTTAGTGGGTCAACCTGCAATGTTATCAAGCTTTAACGAGTTTGAAAATGAATGAATGTTTTGAACTAGATAATGTGATGTTTGTAATTACATGACAATAGAAAGTTTGCTAAAGATACCTGCATACCAGACCTAGCAGAATTTTTCATAATCACCGCAGCAAGAAACTGAAGAACTTTCTCTCTGGTATCAACATTTTTCAAAAGGGAAAAGATAACTTCTCCGAGACCATCATATAAGATATTCATCACAGTTTTAATAGTTGTGAAGGATGACATTAGATCGGCTGGCCTACGGGTTGACGATTCTGAGAAGCATTGTTGTCTGTAAAGGATATAGATTTGTACGTCAAACAATATATAGAAACCAAAATACAGGCATCAATATTTACTTTGGCGTTATAATTACATCCGAGTTTCACGGAAACTCTAAATAGATATTGCACAACAAAGTAATGAATGATAATGAACTTCTATAACAAAAAAATTTGAAACCATTTACAACTTCACAGAAAACGAAAGGGACTCACAGCATGGTACCAAAAACAATGGATAGATGAGGATGTGTAATTCTTTTTATTATGTATTGTTGTGTAAGGCTTTTTTATACTAATTTTTAACATTCAAAAGTAAAACAATAGCAGTGCCAAGCATATACTGATAAATTGTGGTTGATCCAGTGACTATTTTCATATCCAGAAACTAATAGTTCTGAAGTAACAACATTCGTGTTAGAATGTTCATCTTGTAGAAAGATCTTAACTCATGGTCTAATGTCTTCTAACTAAAGTTTGTCAAGTTGCCATCAAAATATGAATTCCAATTGAAGAACATCAAGCAAGAAAACAGAGTACCGCATGTTCATTGAAGAAGTGATATTAAGAACATGACATCACTTACAGATGCTACTGTCTATTTTAGTTCGGCTACCAGTCAACAGGGCAACTTATGAATAACACAAGAATGAATACCAAAATTTGCTCCTTCTATTTCAGCGAAAGGTCTGAGAACAACCAAATGAGCCCATAACAAACAAACTCTCACCTAGTGACTAGTGACTGCCAAGAGAAAATTTCCAACATACAAAAATGAAAACTTTGAACCACAAATAAATCGTTAGAGCGAAACTAACCCGACATCTGGTGTGCTCCTGAAATCTTTGTAATCGGGCAATGCGCTGACATGAAAAAAAGCTCCCAATATGCTTTTGAGCTCCATAACCCTCCCCTCTCCCATGAAGAAGTAGTACGCCTCTTTTGGAATCCAGTTGGGGTGATTAACCAAAGCCTTGGCACAGTTTGGATAACTTACAAGCAGCTGCAGAGCCCTTAGTGGCTGCTGAAAGTTGCCAAGCGCTGATACTCTCTCCACACTTGCCTTCAGCTTCTCATAAACTTCGTTCATGACTGGCTCCAAGCTCTCGGCATCCCCTTCACCGAATAACTCATCCAAAAGCCCCGGCGGAGAGCTAAACCCAGAGCCCAAGCTATTGAAACCATCCATGGGAGAAGCTACCTCTGAGAAGATCATGCCAAGCAACTGAGGCGCCGGTGGGTTCTGAGATCCGAACATATCCGGGTTGCCGATGTGAATCCGGCAGTAAGAAACCAACAATTTCCTTGCTTGCTTGATGGCGGATTCTATCTCCAAGCGGAGGGAGGGATCCTTCATGGACGCCACCTTTCTGCTCTCTTCACCCGCGCGGCGGAAGCAGCCGACGAGATAAGCGAAAGGTTCTTCGGCGCCAGGGAACTCGCCGGAGAGGCGATCGATGAGGACCCGCTCCATGTAGTCGCGGGAGAGGAGGAGAGGCTTGCCCTCGCTGAGAATCTCGGCGGCAGTCATCTCGAGGTAAACGATCTTGGGTTCGTTCTGAGGGGGTTGGGCGAGGGAGATGAGGAAGATCTTCCGGAGGATGATGTCCTCAATCTCCTCGGGGGATCGCTTAGGCTTCGCCGTCGCCATTGGAGGGCTCGAAGATCAGAGGAGCCGCGAGGGCATCAGAGGGGCAGGACTGAGGAGAGAATTAACAAAAGAGGGTTTTTTGATATCTCTGAGGATTGAGAATTGGAACAGGGAAGTGAGGAATCTTCAAAAAGAGATATCTCCTCAGGTTTCTGCATCAGTTATTTTTCTATTTATCAAAAAGAAAAACTTCCATAAAAAAATAAAAAAAAAGTTATTTTTCCAGTAATAAAATTTCATTTCCCCTCAATTTCATCCTTCATTTTTTTTTGTGTTTTCTATGAAAAAAATTGTCTTTTTAAAATTATAAAAAAAACAAATTTGTAAAAAACAAACCGTAAATCATCCACAATTACGTAATAATAATTTATATTTTTTAGACTATACTTATCATAAAATAATTTTATATATCGTAAAATATATAGCAATAATAAAACAACAAATGTAGCAAAAAATCAACATTCACGTGAGAATAATTATTTTTTAATGATTTTACGTTCATTAAAATATGTATTAATAGTAAAATGCACATAATAATTTTTTAATAAGACAAGAAAATGTGCTTGCTTCTCTGCCTTTTATCCTAACTAGTCTATGTGCTCCTTTTCACCGTAATCTGACCCTCTAACTTCACCTCTGTCGCCAAAACCTCAACTTCCTCAGCTTTTTTTTCACGGGATTAGCGTCTTTTGGTCGGTATTTTGTGCTATCTCTGGATCTACCCAGGCATATCATCGTAAGACCATGCAAACACATCACATCGATGTACTCTTTTAGCATTTATGACGTGGAATTTTGCCACCGTATTTAGAGCGCCGATCCTCAGCAGCAGCATACACGTACTCATGTTTCGATAGCCTATACCTCCTAATCTGAGAAACATGGAAGTGTTATATCTTCATAGCTCCTGGGGATGGGATCTTTCCACCTCGAATGGCGTGAGCCACATGCGGGGAGACCCGCATGTACGATTTTCAGGGGGATCCGGCCGAAAGACCGGCCGGCGCCCACCCGACTAGAGGGACTGAGCGCTTTCCCCTTTTGATTCTCTGAACGACATATTGTCATCGCCACATGCTATTGACATTATATATATTAAGTAAAGTTTAAGATAGATTCATGATGCTGGTTTAAATAAAGGTCTAACTATAGAGATTAGTGTTGAAAAATATAATATATCTCAATGATTCATCAGAAAGGAATTTAAATTTGTAGACTTTATATGAAATAGGTGTCTAACTTTGTGGACTTATTAAATAAAAAGTTAAATCGATGAACACATATACGTGAAATAGGAGCTTAACTTCAAAAATTCGGACGGTATTTATCCTATTGTAAATTTTCATAATTCTAGTGTATCATGCGGATGCAAAAGTTAGAAAGAAAAGAAAATTTCATTTATTTAGTATAACTAAAATCAAAGGCATTATGATTTCCATGTGCTGTCAAAATACTTTAATTAAATGTATAAAAGCATAGAACTCGTATCTCATCTTCATAATGATACGAAGAAATCGTGATGTCAAATTTGACGATTTAAAATTTATTGAGTTCAAAAAATATATAAAAGAAGTGACTACGAGACTGAATAGGATGAAAGAAAAATTTATAAATCTTAAAAGAATTTCTTTTGAGCTAGTTTAAGAGGTTGTACTTCACCGACATCAATTTTTTATGTATAATATGAAAAGATTGTAAAAAAATGATGATCTTTATACTGTATGGGTCGCAATGCCCTACAAGATCTAACATGTTCTTGGAGTATGATTAGGGCAACGCATGCAGTGTTGTTGACCTTTATTAGTACTTGGTATGCCTTTTTGATGTAAGTGGATTTGACAAATACCATGTCAGAGAGGTCAACAGGCTGCATTTTATTTTGGTCATTGTGAAATCTCAAGCCATCACACTAAAATTAATTAAACAAAAGGAGAGGGAAAATACGATTAAGCGGAGAGAAATCAAAACAATTAAGTCAAGTAACAACAAAGGTTTATAAATTTCATATAATAAACTAAAACTAGAATAAATGATTAGAAAGAAATAATAAAAGTTCAGAATTTCAAAAACAATAAGTAATGTCTCTTTCTAAATTAAAAGTATAATAAATTAATTTTTCTTCTGAGTGACATTCTCCTAATTTCCATGATCAAGTACTCGAGTACTTGTCATATTAGTGAAAGGAGTTCATTAAAATAAACTCGCAAATTTGCACTAATAAAGGTTTAAAATAAAAATATTAAATAATAATGATAACTATAATAGCATGATAATATGATATAATAAGTATAATAAGCAATTAAATATGTATAATATGAATTTCAATTAAGCATGCATATAGAATAAAAAAATAATATAATACAATATGAATGATAAATATTAAACAAACATAACATATTTGTAAGCACAACATCAACAAGTAAACAGAATAGAAGTCGTGATTTCTCATACTACGCTTCAATTACTTTTTATACATTTGGGGATCATCACCTCCCATAAATAATCTTCCGTAGGCATATCTAATGAACACTGCCGCACTAAATATTATGTGAGAATCATTCGTGGATACGTATCTATAGCAGACACATATCTGTTTTGGAATCGTCACCCCCCATGACAGTTAGAAACTATCAATGGACATCATCCCACCAAAATATCTATCATAAACTTGAGCTCAAGCAGGTGCACAATTCCAAAGAAATCACAATTAATTTTAATTCATTGTCACATTTAAAATCTTATATTATAATTTATTGAATTCCCAAGTTCATACACTTGCTCAAATATTATTTATTGTCGTCAGTGATAATAATCCTTACATTTATTTGTCCATATAAGTTCGTACACTTGTTTAAATATCAATTAGTCTTGTCAAATGTGATGACAAATCTACCCATGCAAATCCGTATACTTGCCTTTCTAGTCAGTGTCATAGATTAAGGTTAAAAACACTCGTATAAATTATGATCATATTTGCAATTTCTTACTTCAACTCATTCAGGTGAGGTGTTTAAATGGAGCATGAAGGACTTAATCAATAATTTAAATGTAATTTTGTTGCTACAAGAAATATAAGCAAATTGTATGAAATTTTCATCAAAATTAGTAATAATTAATCTAAACTAAACTACAGTGAATGTAAAATTGAGAGAAGTATGATATTTCATCAATTAATCTAAACATTAATTTTATTTGCTATAGGAAACATAAAGGCATGATATAAATCACATGTTAACAGAAATTTTACTTCATAAATTTCCAAATAATCAAATTATGAGTTCCATATACAATTAAAATCATATAAGCATAGCATTAATCATCTGTTAGCAACAAATTTAATTATAAAATTTCAATAACTATAAAGCATATAGGAAAGCTGCAATACTATCGTCAGACATTGAACAAATTTCATGATAGTGAATTCGTAATCTTTCGCAATATTAAAAAGAAACTGATTCCCATCAATATACTCAAGTTAATTTCAAATTTAAATTTATTCAAGCTATATTAAGATAAAACCTACCTTGAATTCATCATAGTTTTGAATTTTCCTGAAATTTTAAGAGCAAGTTCGCTCTCAAAATGTGAGATCTTGTCCAAGATGTAGAGTAACAGCGTAGATTGTGAAGGAAAGAAGAAGAATCGTTAATTTAGGCCATGTTTGGCGCGAGGATCAAATCAGGACCAAAGTGATACTAATTTAAAAAATAACAATAATAATAATAAATAAATTTTTTTAATTATTTTACACAAATTTTAATATATAAAAAATATTATTTTACTTCACGTACTCAATAATTTTTAATAAAAATATATACTTTATTTCACATCCTAGACTAAAATATTCGAATCGAGTATTTTGATCTAGGATGTAAAATAAAATTAATTTTTTTATTGAAAATTATTGAGTATGCGAAGTAAAATAATATTTTTTTATATTAGAATTTATGTAGAATGATTAAAAAAATTTATTTATTATTATCATTATTGTTTTTAATATTAATATTATTTTGGTCCTGATTTAGTCCTCATGCTAAACAGGGTCTTAGAGAGATCCGAGCATCTTTTTTCTCCCTCTTCATTTCTCCCTCTCTCCACGTGTAAGGCCGGCAGTGGTTTAAAAAGTGGAGAAGATGATTCCGTTTTTTTTTTTTAAAAAAAGAGAAACCTATTCCTCTAATAACTCAATTTGAGAATATTTAGGTCATTCTAGTATCTATAATTAGGGGATTAATTATGAAAATAGTTATAGTAATTAATAGGTAATTAAATTCATTAAATTTAAATTTTAAATAATCAGATTTTAATTAATTTAAATCTTAGTGTCAGTCAATTTAAATTTTAAATCCCATAACAAAATATTCAACATTCCAAATATTTAATTTTAAATAAATATTTTGGCATAAATAAAATCAATTTTATCACAATAAACTAAGAAGGAATACTATATTATTTAAAGAAAATAATTGTTTGATTTAATGACATTTATAAATAATTTTCTATAAAATTATTGAATTAATTAAAAATGACATATAAACATCATGTCATCTAGATTACGTACATGACATAATATCAAGATAATTAATAATGAATTAAACGGCCACTAAATAAATCAAAAATTTAAATGAAATTTTATCAAAATATTACAGTCGTCCATCTTTCATTGTCGAGCTAGTCGGTGTTTCATGCCCGATTTCTAATGTAACAGGTAACTGGTCACTGAACCTGACCAATCTATGAAATTTTCCAATCAGCAGCCAAAAGCTAGCAGTTGATGTTCAGTTTCAGGAAGCATTGTATTGCTTCTATGGAACTCTCTATGTAGGCCAAGGTATGCCTTTCACAAATAGAATGAAATAATTAATAAAAGTACTGTTAATGTAAAAAAAAAATATGCTAAAATAGAATGAAATAAGACGATAAGTTTTACGTAGAAATCTGAATATTCGGGGGAAAAATCACGACGCTATCTAGGCGATTTAAATCCACTAATCGAATCCCTTCTGATCTTACAAAACGACTAGGGGTGTTCTACAAGGGCTGTTCTATGAGAGCTGTTCGACTAGGGGTGATAGAAAAAGTCTCTCTCTCTCTACCTCTCGCTTGTACTTATTCGGTCTCCATTTAGATACCCTCAAGCTTTGTAAGAGAAGGAATTCGATTAGTTGATTTAAATCATCTAGACGGTGTCGTGATTTTTTCCCAAGATACTCGAATTTTCACGTAAAAATTATCGTCTTATTTTATTCTATTTTGACATATTTTTTACATCAATAATTACATTCATATATTAATTAAAAATAAATATTTAAATCAATATCTACACAAAAAATCACATGAATTTATGGTGAATAAATTCAAAAAAATTTCCTCCAGTGCTCCAAACTTATGGTAGAAGAAGGTTGTAGTACAAAAATCAATTTTTTCGAGAAGCTCTATTTCTCCTTCCTCCTAAAAGAAGAGTTTACATATGAAAAATATATAAGTAAATTTTTGTTAATAAAAAAAAAAGTGTAACTAAGAATCTCATAAGTTAGACGTTTATTTTTTCTTTTTATTCTCTAATATTATCTGAATTATTTTTTAAAGAGATTAACTTTATTATATCATTAAACTTTATAGATTATATATTATGAGAAATAAAATTACATTATTATAATATGAAATAAATTTTTTTTATTATAAATAATGTAAAATGTAAAATAAAATAGAAAGTTTATATTAAAAATTATATAAAATGTGATAAGTATTAATTTAATATTATTTTTATTTATTAATAAATAAATTATTTTAATACTTGGTATCACTGGGGATAAGGATCTAACAGAATGTGCCATCAAAAGAAAATTTCGATCGAAACACTGTGTAAGACGTGTCGTCTTTCCAGTGGCTGAATTTCGTGAATGCACGAAAGGGGAACGCGCAGGGGATTAGGGGATCATTTATAAATTTATAATATTTGTTAAAAAATGAGCGTACTATCAAAAAAAAATTGAAGTGAGAAAAATGTGCGTCCCCTCTCCACGTAGAGCGTGACGTGGCACGCTTGTTCTTTCTGCACTTCCCCTTAATACCCCGAACTTCCCCATGGAGTGAAGCTCAGAGCGGCGATGAGCTCCTCCATCGATCTCATCCCCGGCCAAATCGATGCTCCGGAGCCGCCTCCCTCGGGGTCGCCGCCGGACGCCCCTCGCCATCGCGGCTGGAACAGCCGGTAAGGTCCGATATCCAATCGCCGCCTAATCCGATCTGAAAGAGGAAACTCAAGACAATGTGCCAGAAATTCAAATTTCAGGTGGCTTTCCGGCGGTGTCAGGCAGTGGAGGCGTCCTACCGGATCCGTCTCCGGCGTCGTCGCGATTCCACCGGCGGCGGAGTGCTTCGCCTGCACACAGCCAGGGGCTCCGGCATTCCACTCCACTAGCTGCAGCAGAGCACAAGCGCCGCATTGGCAGGCTGACGCCGGATCGTCTCTGATCCCTGTCGGCTCCGTCATAGCGCAGGGGACTTTGCCGTTGCCGTTGCCGGCGTCGGCGTCGCCCGCTAGGGGAGCGTTCGGAACGGTGCTGGATCCACGGAGCCCTGCGGTGCAGCGATGGAACCGCTGCCTGCTGATGGCGCGGGCGGCGGCACTGGCGGCGGATCCGATGTTCTTTTACGCGATTTGGGCGGGGCGTGGCGGATCGGCGTGCGGGGGGGTGGACTGGGGGATGGCCGCGGCGGTGGCCGCTGCTCGCACGTGCGCGGACGCTGCGCACGTGGGGCACGTTTGGATGCAGGTGCGGATGGCGTACGTGTCGCGGGAATCGCTGGTGGTGGGGTGTGGGAAGCTCGTGTGGGATCCGAAGATGATCGCCGCTCACTATCTCCGGTCTGCCAAGGGATTCGCCTTCGACCTCTTCGTCATCCTTCCCCTCCCACAGGTAACTAATCTTCACTCCGTCACCTGATAATCAACATTGGCCCTCCGCTAATTTTCTGTATCTACACTCAAATTTCAAAAATCCGAATTAGTTTTATTTAATTTATTAAAAAGGTAAATATAATTTCACACATTAAAATTACGTAAAAATATCAAGCAAATACACAATTTTAAAAAATCTATCATATAAATTTTTGACTTTTTAAAATAAGATAAATAACATTTAGGTCTTTCTATATATGCTTGTATGCATATATGCTTGTTTAATTTTAATGCCGTTTTGGGTCAATATCAAAAAAAGGTGATGTGGAAAATCTTTCTGGAATTTTTTAAAAAAAGTGAAGGATAAAAAGTAAAATATTAAATTATTTTACTTTTTTTTTTGATAAAGTTTATTAATTTATTAAGAATTACGTTATATTAAATAATTTTTATATTTTATTAATTAAGAAATAAACAGATGAGAGCTCATTTGATATTTAACCAAATAACAAAAGTCTAAGATATATTCTAACATTATTGTACATAAAAAAGAAATAGCATGATGAAGTGATTAATTAAAATCGATTCCAATAATAAAATAAAATAAAATTGATGAAAATGTTTCATTGATGGGATTTGATAAGTTGTATAAATTAATACGTGCGTTCCTCTGAAAAAAAAAAAATCGCTTCTATCATTAATTTGTACAATAATATTTTTATAGTAGGAGACAGATATTTGAAAGATAAGGTATCATCTTTATCTGAGGTCCAACATAGAATGTCTTATCCTTGCAGAAATTCTCTCGGAATCAAGAAAGTTAATCATAAGTTTAGGCATTTTACGAAGATGAAACTTAGGTGTACAAATAAAAATTTACAAGAAATATATAAATATTAAAGATGACTTAATTATATATTTGTTTGAAGTCATTTATTATATGGATATATAGGTATTTATGCATATAAGTTTTACATGTAAAAGAAACTCAAACTTTAATGACTTATATTTTTATAATCCATGTCCTAATGTATTTTTCAAATTAAAAACATAAAATTACTTCACTAATTAACTTACATGTAATAGTTGGGCATAGATTAGTATGTGATAAATCAAATATACGATAAAAAATCACTAAAGAAATTCATAATTAATGTGCTACAAAAGTTATGCACATATATTATAGATGTAATTTTATTTAAGGTAAACCTGTGATTTCACTTCGAATCATAAAAGTAAAAAGATTTTTTTCGTCTAAATTTTTTGTGCAAATCTTTTTTTATAAAATTCTGTTAAAAAATATTTTATAGTTCTCATGAATGTCTTTAGATATTGAATTTAATTAAAATTTTTATACTCAATAGTGTAATATAAATAAAAAATTAATTAAGATAATGATGATACATAAAAAATTTTAATTAGTTTAAATTTTTTTATCAGCAGTTTTAATATTTGAAGTGCATCTCTCCGCTGTAAAATTTAATCATTTGATTCCATAAAAAAATAAGAGCATTTCATTTAGGCTTATGAGGTTTGCTTACTTAGACACAAAAGTTCACAAATTTTAAAACATGTCATTCATGTTCACAGAAAATATTACATCCCTCCGCGATAAAACCTGATTGAAAGATATTTAAAAATAACTAGGGCCCTCGTGAACTATATAGTAATTACTGTAGACCTATTGTGGATCTTTATGGCAAATTAGATAAATCTCAGGGGCCTAAGTGAAATTATCCCAAAAAATAATTGTTTGATCACGTGCACCTGCATGACCTTATCACTGTACTGGGAGTTTTTTAGCATGAAATCTGTCTTGTAATAGATCGATTTCTGTCTGATATGACAAATTATTGCGCGCAGCAAGCGATCCATATCAGCAGTTCACTTGCCAATCATGCAGCACCATGTAGAGTGAGTTGACCTACTGTGCACAAAATGTTGTTAATAGCGTTAATTCACGTTCAGCAGGATGGACCATCCGATTGGCCGACTGGACTGTCTGGTCGACCGACCGGACGCTCCGTTTGACCACCAGAAAAGTAAGTATTAAAAGTAAATATAGCTTGAAATCAAGTAGGTATATGTCAAGAATAATAAATATTATATGTACTTATATTCTTTTTAGTTGATACCTACTTGATTTTAAACTATATATATTTTTTTGAATATAAATTTACTTTTAATACTTATTTTTCTAATTACCCAATCAGACGGTTCATCCTACTGAACGCGAGTTAAGCCGTAGATGACATCCTGCGTGCAGCAAGGACTGACGAGGCTCGGCAGAGCCGCTCACTCTGCATGACGCCGCGTGATTTACGAGCCTAGCGTTTTCTATTTAAAATATCGTTATTTTCAACAAAAAAAAATAAATTAAATTAAATATTTTTTTTAATTTCGATTTTACTTCTCGCGCACATTGCGTCCGTGCACGAGTCGGCTGTGAGCGGCATCGAGCGCCGACGGCCGACAGCGCGCTACTGCCGACGTCTGCACGCAGGTACAGGTCGCAGACGCCCTACATCATATTCTCTCGAGCTTTGTTCTAGCACTAGCAGTGCTGTGAGGTCAAAATGTACACCCACATGATGGAATTTTTTTATTTTTGAATGTGATTCTATTACGATTCAATTGCAAGGTATGAGACTTGAGTTCCACATTGGATGTATGGGATTCTAATGTGGGGTTTATATGAACTTTAGGCTCTCCACCCCCATGAGCTAGCTTTTGTGGTGTGGGTCTCCCAAAGTTCATATCAATTGATATCAGAGCCATACACTACGTGTCCGAGTTGTAATCGAGCGGCGCCGGTGGTGACGCCGGTATTGCAGTGTTCGCCCGAGGCTAGAAAAAGCTAGCGCAAAGCTAGCCGGCGTGGGTGCCGGGATTGCAAAGCGTGGTGGATTGTTACGATGCAATTGCAAGGTATGGAACTTGAGTCCCACATTGGAAGTATGAGATTCTAATGTGAGGTTTATATGAACTTTGGGCTCTCCACCCCCATGAGCTAGCTTTTGGGGTGTGATTCTCCCAAAGTTCATATCAGATTCAACTTCCAGGACATTCAAAAACTTTCAAGTCCCGAATAAAAAATAAAAAGCAAATTTCTTTTTGGTATCAAAAATAGAAATCAATTGAAATATCTTGGAGATTTTGTTATTTATCTTTGGGCAGATCCTTTACTTATGGGTGTTGCCAAGGTTGATCAAAGAGGTGGAGATGGAATCCTTGTTCACAATTCTACTCTCAGTGTTCGTCTTCCAGTTCTTGCCCAAGGTTTACCACAGCATTTGCTTAACGAGAGGAATGCAGAAGGTCACTGGCTACATCTTCGGAACGATTTGGTGGGGATTCGGCCTCAACCTCATCGCCTATTTCATCGCCTCTCATGTAAGCTTCCGTCAGCATCTTCATCTTTCCTCAATTTCTGATTCGGTGTTTGGAGTTTTTATCCGTTCTTTTGAACTAACGTGGATCTCAGGTGGTCGGTGGTTGCTGGTATGTTCTGGCGACCCAACGTTTTGCCTCCTGCTTGAAGCAGCAATGCCAAGAGAATGATAACTGCGATCTCATGTTGCTAACCTGCAAAATTGGATCCGCAAGAGGCCGGAATCTCCAGGTTTGTTTGGACGGTGATGGTCGTTTTCCTTATGGCATATATGACTCGGCAATCCCGGTGGTTTCCAGCAGCTCACTCGCTGTCAAGATCCTCTACCCTATCTTCTGGGGCCTAATGACTCTCAGGTAAAACTGTAGCTTCATTACACATTACATGCAGTTGGATGTGAATTGAATTTTTCGTCTCGGTCGTCTATGGTACACATTGTTTGTTCGACAACTCTTTTTGTTTAACTCCTAGCTCTGATGCAATGAAGGGGTTTTGGGTTTAATTATATATAGTTTGTTTGGTTGACATTAATTCTGGTAGCCAAATAGTTTGGAGTCGAATATTATGAGTGTCGATCAAAGTTTGTTTGATTCCTCACAACCTATCATCTAGAAGCTTGTATTTGTCCCTTCTTATCGTGACGTTCTTTGACTACTTTCTTTGACTCAATCTTAACATTGAGGTAATGGCAGTCGAGGTCATGTAGGAGGAATCTTCAACCACTTGTATGAATTGTCGAACGATTATTAGAGTCATGGGTATTTTTAAATATTCAAAGATCAGTTATTCCTTGTTTCCTATATAAATTATAGAGAAGAGATTAGGTTTTACTTTGTAAGAGTGCCTCTAAGATTATTGAAATTTCTGGTTTAGTCGTTTTTTTCTTAAGTACTATTTAGAGAGAAATGTTATTCTACAATTAGAGGGAGCTTCTTTGTGTGTAGCACTTGGTGTAGGAGGGCTTTTTTTTTTTCCTTCTTATTCAATCAATTGTAATATGCTCTGTAATCTATTTTTTTTATATTAGTGAAACTTTCTCCTTGGTCTCTTATGTATTTTCTGTGAGGAATCCTATGCAAAGTCCTGTGCTCATTATCTTCTTCTTCTCATTTATGTTTTGTTTCTGTGATTGTCCTGTGTTGTTAGATGATTGAATCTTTGGCTACAAAAAGATTATTATTTAGCTCATTTTTCTGTTGTATCGTTGCTTAATCATAGCCAATAGGCTAGTAATAGAGCACAAGACTTTAAAGAGAGCTTCAATGATGACCATGAAATGCAATATCAAGCAGTTTGATAGGAACACTTGATTTGCTTTTTAGCAAGTTAAGATGAAGGATATTTTGGTTCAGCTTGATCTGGATGATGCTCTACTCAATAGAGAAAAGTAGTGCTCTACTATATTAATTGAAGAATGAGAGTGGAAGGATCAAAAAGTGTTATTCCAAATTCAGCTATAGTTGTCTAATGAGATCCTTTAAGATTGATTGACTACGATGACAATTGTATCTTTTTGGCTCAGATTGGAGACACTTTTCATGGAGAAGAGCTTGGTAAACAAAATTTTCCTTAAGTAGTGGCTGTACTTTCACAGATTGATTGAAGGAGATAGTATCAACACTCATTTAGATTAATTTAATAGCATAGTGATTAGTCGGGAGATGATCGAAGAGAAATATAAGGACGAAGATTTGACTCTGTTGTTTGCTTCCTCCTTCATATAAGAAATTTTGAAATTTTATGCCGTATTACTAGGAGTTCATGTCAATGGAAGATGTTTCCCAAATATTGTTATCAAGAACTCTATAGATATAGAGGTTTGTTCTTCGTCTAAGTAGCAAGAAAGTCAAAGAAGTGCTCTTAAGAAGTGAAGTAGAAAGAAAGCTCACAGTCACCAAAATACCAGAATCTATACTGTTATTATTGTAAGTCAAAGGATCATATTATCTTAAACTATTGTAAGTTAAAGAACAAAGAACAAAGAACAATTGAAAATTGATCACAAAAAAGGGGCAGAATTTGGGCCAAGCCATTTGTCCTGAAGATTCACCGAGGTGCCGTGCCTTTGATGAAGGTCTGTTTTCAACAAAGATGGTCATTTGTATAATTTAAAAGCGTGTATTAAAAAAGGATCAACAACAATTGGTATATATTTTCTTATTGAAGGTATGATGATGATCTCAGTATTTTTGCCTCACCCACATAAGTGAAAAAGGTTAGATGTTTTGAGTAAATGCTCTCTTTTTCTACTTAACACACTAAAAAGTTAGATTAATACAAGAAGTGTGTGTTCGACAATTGTGTTTCCTTTGACAAAGTAGTTCACAAGATGAAGGATACTCTTGACTACATACATTTTGACTGGTGGGATCATTTAATCTTGCATCAAAGGTAGAGATTGTTATATGTTGACTTTAATTGATGATAATTTTCCTCAAGATTAAATGTTTTCAAAACCTTTAAGCAGTGAAAATCATTAGTTGAAAAATAGGTTGACAAATTAATCGAGATGCTTTGACATTGAGAATGTTTGAGTTCTGTTCGAGAGAGTTCAACGAATGCTGAAAAGAAGAATGAATTTTTTGAAACTATATATACATCGAATTGCCATAGTAGAATATCATTTACAAGCGATATAATTGGACTATTATCAAAAGAAAAAGATGCATGCGCTTTTACCTAAAGTCCTTTTGGGTAGAGGCCGCAGTTACAGCCTATTATCTCATTCCTCGTAAACCAACTTTGAGGTTGAAATTGAAAGTTCCCGAGAATGTTTGGTTATGAATTCTTCTTACTACTCTAACTTGAGGATTTTCGACTATCCATCATATCTTACACAAAGGAATGGAAGCTGGATGTGAGCTTAAAGAAAATTTTATTTCTTGAATATGGAAGAATAGATGGAGTTAATGGTTTTCAAAGCTAGAGCCTTGATGTGTTGAAGATCATTTTCAGTTGAGCTATCATTTTCGACAAGCAAAGTTGGTTGTCAAAAACTTCCAACCCTCCTAAAGTTGTAGTCCTTACTATATTCAACAAAAGGGAGTTGAACAATGATGCCGGAGAATACTCTCCTTCAGTTAAAGTCGGAGAGGGTGCTACTCATAACAAGGAGCAGGCACCTCTAATAGCACAACCTTATTCAATTGTCAAGGATAAAGACAGAAGATCTATTTGATAATTACAAAGGTGCGAAGACTATGAACTTGTTCCTTATGCATTTTCTGTTGCACTGAAAACAAATGCCCTCAATGATCCTAGAACGTTTGAGGGAGCAATTTCATGCATTGATTCTTCGAAGTGGTTGTTTTCTATGGCAGAAGAGATTGAACATATTTGAAGAAACCGGACTTACCGAGCTTCTTAGAAGTAAGAAAGAAGTTAAAAGTAAATGGTTATTTGAGAAGAATAAAGGAATAACAGGAGTCAAATAAACTCGTTTCAAGTCCAAACTTGCTGCAAGGGTCGACTTTAGTGCCATATTTTGTTAGGTTGTCAAACACAGGTCAATCTACATCTTGGTTGGGCTGGTGGCCTAGTTCAACATGGTTGAATGCACAAAAAACCATCTATTGAAGAAGCAATTCTACGACTTAAAGTAGTTTCCCCATCAATAGTATAAAATGTTTGATTCTTAGATACCAGATCATGGTAAGAGGTTTTTTGAGATTTAATTTCAAAAGCAGTATTTATTTTAAGAAGTTGCTAAATAGCTTGACTGTCTAGTTACTCCAATGATATACTCATTGTCTTAAGAAATATTGTCGAAGTTGAAAGTCTTAAATATCTTCTAGGAGCTATATTTGAAGTCAAAGACTTGGCCATGGCCAAGAAACTTTTGGGCATGGATATTGATCATAGCCGAACAAAAGGTTTTGGCTATTTCAAAGAGGCTATATTTTTAGGTTGTTGATCGATTCCGATGAAGGAAGTTGATTGTTAAAAAGAAGGGAAAGCCTATTTTTACAACTTTGCTAGCACATATTCAGTTATCGACTGAACAAACACCAAAGATGAAGGAGAGCAAGGAACTCGTGGTTATAGATGAATGCAGTATGTATGCTATTGTTTGTGCTTGACTGGATCTTGCACATGTTGTTGGTGTGGGTGGTAGTATATGCTGAATCCAAATTGATTAATTTGGCATATTGCGAAATGGATTTTGAGATATCTTTGAGGAACTATCAGAACACAAATGCAGTTTGAGGTGAAGAATTCTAGCATAGTCAGATATGTTTACTCTAATTATGTTGGAGATCTTTATAAGAGACAGAGCATTTTGGGATTCTTCTACACTCTAGGGGAAATTGCTGTCGATTGGAGATCTTCATTGCATCCCACAATAGCTTGGTTTACCATTGAAGCCAAATATATGGTTGATACGGAAACAATAAATGAAGCAATTTAGCTTAAGGGTTTATTCAGAGAAATTGCTAGGATTTTCGATAAGATTATTATATATTGTGACAGTCGAATGGCGATTTATTTGACCAAAGATTAGATATTTTATGGTAGATCAAACAATATTGAGATCAAGTAGTACTTTATTCAAGAAGTTGTTGCCCATGAGGAGATACTAGTCCAAAAGATGAGAACCTAGAGAACCTAGTAAATATGATGACGAAGTCCCTATTGGCTTCAAAGTTTGAGCTTTGCTCAAACTTAATCTTGATTTCATTTCTCGATGAGCAGTTTTGGGCATCCTTTCTGACATTTGAGAGCAAACAGTAGCTTCATAGAGAACTCTTTGTTAAGGGAGGAATTTGTTAGATGTTACTTAAATTCTTCATCTAGTCTCTAGTATAAATTGTTTGTTTGACAACTAACTCTTTTTTATTTGACTCCTAGCTCCGAAGCAGTAATGAGGATTTGAGTCTAGTTGTATATAATTTGTTTAGTTGAAGTCATTTCTAGAGACTATGGCAGGAAGAATATAATTGCTAGAAAACTGCTAGAACCAGGACATTATTAGAAATTTAAGGGTATTTGGTTATTCCTTGTCTCGATAAGAAGAGAAGAGATTAGGGTTTTCCGGTGCACCTCCAAGATTGCTGAGATGCTCGAGCTATTCGTCTTCTTCCAGAGCATTGTTCAAAATATTGTCATCTTCTGTAGTAAGAGAGGGAGCTTCTCTGTGTGTAGCACCTGGCTGGTGTGGGAGAGATCTTTTTCTTTCTCGTCATTCGACTTGCTGTAACAATCTCTGTACTTTATTCTCTTTAATTAGTGAGGTTTTTCTTCTCTACACTCTGTGATATTTCCTGCAATGATTTCCACATAAATTTTAGTGTCCAATATCTTCTTTCTTCTACTCACTTTATTGTCGTACTTTTGTGATTGTGCTATGTTGTTGGCTGTTTGAATTTTCAACTACAAGAAGATTCTCATTGAGTCTATCTTCTGCTGTACAGCTACTCAACCTGCACCAACATATGTAGAAGAAACCAAGAAGTCTAATAACATTCAAGAACTTTAAGATCCATTATTTTGTAGCTATTAACTGACTTTTTTTGTTTAGTTTTGTGTAGGAGGTGAATATATATAGTTAGTTTTCATTTCCAATTGTAAGATGTACAATAAAATTCATTTTTATCTTAAAATTTATATAAAGTGTGTAGTAAAATTTTAGTTTATTCTTATATTGAGATTTATGTTTAATGTGATTTGTAATCAGATTAAATGAATCAGTTAAATAAGCACACATACATAGGTCTGGTTTCCTAATGTTAGAGGTATTATGCACATTTTTAAACAATTTCATCAGGCGTTTTCCAAATAAGAACTCCTCAAGCAGGTCTTTTTGTGAACCAGTTTTTTGGTAAAATCATACTAAAATATCCATTTCCTTCCTCATCTCTTCTCTCTCGCTCTATCATAATTTACAAATAAATAAGCCTTAAGAATTTAATCAGTTAATGTGGTGTTTATTTTTTGATATCCATTCTCCTTGTATTGTATCAGTACTTTTGGCAACTGTCTGGAGCCTACAAGCCAATGGTTAGAAGTAATATTCAGTATAATCACTGTGCTGAGTGGCCTTATGCTCTTCACCTTACTGATTGGAAATATTCAGGTCTGCAAGCATCTCAGGTTTAATTCCTTCTCTCCTAGTTTGATTGTCAGGATTACATGGTCTGGGTCTTGGTATGTAGGTCTTCTTGCATGTGGTTATGGCAAGGAAGAAGAAGATGCAATTAAGGTGCCGAGACATAGAGTGGTGGATGCGAAGGAG
Organism: Apostasia ramifera; assembly: GCA_019297695.1. Taxonomy (NCBI): domain Eukaryota; kingdom Viridiplantae; phylum Streptophyta; class Magnoliopsida; order Asparagales; family Orchidaceae; genus Apostasia; species Apostasia ramifera. Next base: position 316,365 of record JAEMOT010000409.1, on the reverse strand, counting down.
ACAACTTCCATCACGGCTGAGGCAAAGAGTTCGACAATATGAACGACAAAGATGGCAAGCTACAAGAGGTGAAGAAGAAATGGATATCATTCAAGACCTCCCAGAGGGACTTAGAAGAGATATCAAGCGTAATCTATGTTTGGAGCTCGTCAAAAAGGTAACTTTGGATCACAAATATATGGTTTTACATTGAGGTACTGAGAAGTCATGTTGTAGAGAAATAACTTATGATTTCATCTCACTACTAGTGATATCCTTTTACTGTTGATGGTTTTACGATTGAATAATACACAAGCACATAAAATTACTTAGTTTAGTGAAGCTAATCTCATAAGTTATAATTAGGGGAAACTTTTATCTTGAGATTGGTATATGATTTAAAATAAAGTTGCGTTATTTTCTTCTGGGACAAAATTGATTTAAGGTTAAACTTCTTTAATCATAAATTTATAACAAACAAGTAATGTTCAACTCTTATTATAATAGAGCGCCAAAGAACTAGTTCACAAATTATTCATAGTTTTCAACATGTTGAAATCATGGCATGGTGAAGGGAGAATGCTTACAGCCCCATCAAAATTCCCAAAAATTTTAAATACATAATTCTTGCCTCAATTAAGTCTATGTATATGTATCCATCACTCACCAAGTCCCATGAAATACGTGAAATAATTCTTTACTCTCAAGAAATAATAAAAATATCTCTGTTACCAAAAATAAATTATGGTCTATAGTGCACGAAATAAAACTTAACATTCTCAAAATAAAATATGTAGGATAATAATGATATTCTCATGGGAGAAGGGAGAACACTTACTAGCCAATTAAAATTTCAAAAAATCTAAAATACATAATCCTTACCCCAATTAAGCCTATGTATATGTACTCTCAACTTACCAAGTCCCATGAAATATATGAGATAATTCTTTACTCTCAAGAAATAATGAAAACCTCTCTCTTACCAAAAATAAAATATGATCTATAGTGTATGAAATAAAACTTAACATGCTCAAAATAAAATAAGTAGGACGATAATGAAGATCGTTCTTGAGCTAGTGATGTCGTCATCCGAGTCGGCACTAAGGATGCTCTGCATCATAAGAGAATATCTAAAATATTGTTGCATCACTATAACTATCATACATAGCCATAATTCAATAACAAATTTGTCAAAAAAATTTGCCTCCATGAAGTCTAATCATGGAAGTTACGACGGTGCCTTGCTCAAAAAACTTCAAACGGACAACTTCTTCAACTAAGAACAAGCACCTTCTCAGAGAACCCTTCTTCAGGGGGATATCTTTCCCAGATGACTTCCTCATTTGTGGAATTTTTTTCCATTTGAGGATACGATCATCAAAGAATTTCTTCCTTTGATTTACTACCTTGTTGAAGAAGCTTTTATGTGAAGTTTATTAGTCTTCTCCTTTTAAGGAGGAAAGCCATCCAAATGACCACCTTCTTCGAGGATTATCGTGCTAGGGAAACTTCTTCAAAGGCCACTTTCTTTGAATATCTATCTCTTAGTTTAGCTTCTTCTCTAACAATTTATTCGATTTTTAGCTTTTTTGTCTATAGTCTTTGAGCATCAAAATTTCCTCCTCATAATAAGGGATATCCAACATTGACATGTTTAACTCATTTCTAATATTATATCCTCGACTTTGTAGTGCTGATTACCAATTCATAGAACTCCCTCATGAGAAGGTAAGTTTAATATTTGACTGTGATAGATTAAGTGATTGCTTCTGGGACTAGGCTTTTTGATTCATGTGTCGGTGGGTCAACTCAACTCTACCTTCAATCAAGGGAGATATCGGTGCTTATTGTTTGGATCAATGGGGTTTTGGATTCTTCCTACAATGTATGGCACAATAGAAGTTTCTTAACTCGTGATGGAATTAGGAGTTGGTAGTGTGAGTCTCTTCTTTCTCACACACTCTCTCCAAGAAATGCTGGGGTTAGGAGTGTAGGATTGATGGGTTCTATTCGGAGGGAGTGGTGAATAGAAGATTTATAAAAATTTAACATTATTCACGTAAACTTAATGTTAGTAATAAGAACAAAAATAATAACAATCTATGTTTATAAGTCCAAAATTATAGATCTACGGTAAAGTATTGCAGTACATTTCCCTGTGATGTCGTCTTAAAACATGCAGTGAACGATGGTGTGGGTGCAACAATACTATCCTACTTCTCACTCTTCTAAGAAACAACTCCACCAGCTAACCTAAAGATTTATCCAATAATAGACTCTGGGATATAGGCATCTGGCAAAATCAGAATCTAAAAATCCAGTGAGCTCAAACTCATTTAATCTCCAGCTCATAACCCAATGTTCCTTTTAAATGCATCATAATCTTTTTAACAGCCTTTCAATGCTCCATATTAGCATTACTGTGATATCTACTAAGTAAATAATCCATTACCAAAAGCAATATACGGATATGTATATGTCTGCATGTACATCAGCCTTTTAATCGCAGATGATAAGGTATGGTTTTTATATGTTCCTTCTCTAGTTCATTCTTAGGCTAAGAATGAACTAGAGAAGGAACATATAAAAATCTTAGGATATTGGAAAGTATTAAACTTGTACCCTTTCTGTATAGATGCGACATCGAGTTTACAATCTAACATTCCAAATCTTTGTAACATGTTCTTAATGTGAGACTTTTGAGACAAACTGAGTAAACTCTTTGGTCTATCTCTCTTTATCTTTGTCAAGCATAAAGGATGCTTCACTCATATCTTTCATCTCAAAATTTTGATATAGAAAAGATTTACTTGCGAGCAGTTTATCATCAACATAAAAGACTAGAAAAAATAACTTTACTCGCATTGACATTAATATAAATATATTATCCAACAATATTTTTGTTAAAACCAAATACATATCATAATTACCTCATTAAATTTGAAGTACTACTGTTAAGAAGATTGTTTCAGTCAATATATTGATTTATTTGGCTTGCAAACCATAAAGCCACTACCGTTATGTGAAAAACCTTTAGGTTGGTTCATATAAACCTCTTTATATGAAGCCTATAGCCAGAGCCATAATCATATTCAATGAGCCCATCCTAGAAATTAGAATGATCTTGTTGTAATCAGTGCCTTTTATTTGCCTAAACTCTCTTTGCTATAAGACGGCCTTATATCTATCGATGTTGTCCTTGGAGTCTTTTTAGTAGAAAAAATCTACTTGCATTGCACGGGTCTAAATCCATTGGGTAACTCAACCATATCCCAAATGTTGTTCTTATACATGGAATTTATCTATTGCTTGGCATTGAACCACATTGCTGCGATTGCACTATTTATGGCTTCAAAGTCATTTAAGATACCTGTCTTTTGAAGTTATTTTTGATATTTTATGCAGTCTTTCTTAATGTGACCTCTCTTTTTACCGAAAAAGCACCCGATGGACTTTAATTTTTAATAATTTTGTGAATCCATTGTAGTCCATTTTACTTTCTTTTGAGGACGATGCCTATCTTCATCGTTCTTTTCATGTCTTCTTCGGCCTGCACAGGAAACAAATTTTGCCATATTTTGTGTAAAATTATTCAACGTTCCTATCTCTTGAATACACATTGTGAGTAATACATTAATGGTTCAACTTTTGTGATATGATTCATGTTGGCCAGGTCCCTCTCTTCCACAATCTGGATGATCTAATCCTTGACAACATCTGTGACAGAGCCAAGCATTTAGTCTTCTCCAAGCATGAAAAGGTATGTTGAGTCTTCCCGGATTCTCCTTGATCCTAATCGTGGTTCGGTCAACACAATCCGACCCATTTATGACAAAAGCTTCTTAAAGTGCATAAAGTAGACAATTTAGATCTGCTTCGATGTGCAATTGTCTCTGACTCACTAATTATATTCTGTTGATAACGTTTCCAAATTGGGTTCTGTGATCTGGTCGTGTTTTAGAATCACACGCAAGAATTCTAGAAACCTTAGAACAAATATAAAGCATAATCATGGCTTTCATTTACTTTTCACAATAACTCAGGTAATCAGAGAGGGAGACCCAGTTCAGAGAATGATATTCATTGTTCATGGCTGCTTACAGAGCAGCCAACACCTCAGCAAGGGCACTGTTGCAACATGCATGATCGGCCCCGGAAGCTTCCTCGGAGATGAGCTCCTCTCTTGGTGCCTTCGCCGGCCATTCGTCGACCGCCTGCCACCCTCCTCTGCGACTTTCGAATGTTCAGAGCCAACAGAAGCCTTCAGCCTGGATGCCCACCATCTCAAGTACATAACTGAGCACTTCAGATACAGATTTGCAAATGAAAGGCTGAGCAGAATAGCAAGGTACTACTCTTCCAACTGGAGAACATGGGCAGCTGTAAACATTCAACTAGCATGGAGGAGATACAGGAAGAGAAGAATGGGGGATGGAGAATTTAATGGAGATCATGATCGTAGATTAAGGCTCTATGCTGCAATGTTCATGTCTATACGGCCTCATGATCACCTGGAGTAGAGTTGGATTTGAGTTCTTCAGAGAAGAGGTTTTAGGAATAATAGTTCTTTTTTGTCTGATTTCAATAATTGATGATTATTATGTGATCATTTTCATAAGTTTTCGAATAAGGGAGACTTATTCTTTTTGACTTCAGATTTAAGAAATGGGTAATTTTTTTTAAAAAAAAATTAAGCCTGATAGAGTTGACTTTGTCTGAATCTTGATTATGGGAGATCAAGCTCAAGTTCGGCTTGTTAATTTATATAGTTGATTAGAGTTTAGATAGTGGCTCAAATTTTGCAAGTTCTGGTTGGATCGATTAAACTAGCATTCGATTTCGAGCTGGCTCGAAATATTGAGAATTATTTTGAGAATAAAATTAAGTTGCATTTGTTGGGTTTAAATATGAGTAAATTATGTCTGTTGGTTTGCCCAATATGTATCCTACTTGCTATGCCATACATTTTTTTTTATAAATATGGTAAGCAAATATAAATTATTGAGAAATTTATATATAGTGCCGTAAAAGAGTAGATCTATTGCAAGAACGAGATGTTCTCAGTCTCTTTGGTTAAAATTTATGACTAGAGAGCGGACCAATGAAGAAAACAAGTTTCTTTATCATCAAAGAAACATTTAATTGCATGTGTGTTCACCCGAAAATTGGTGATTGGTAACTATCGACGCAATAATTTATTGTTCCCCCCCTTAAAACTCTGTTCCTTTTAAACTGATAGTCACTATTCTTCAAAGTGTAATTTATTACCACTCTAGAAATAGTAAATTTTTTAACCCATAACTTTATTTATTTTGTTTAAATTTGTTCCCCCAAAAAGATTGAATTTATGGTCTGTCACAGCTTACATATGACCTTGATCTACTTGGATTTTTAAATAGAATTGAAAAGAGAAGGAATGCATGAAGCTGACCCCGGGATGAAGGTATTGTTGTTATTATTATAGTCTATTAGTCTGAGATGCTTGAACTAATATATTTGATTGGTTTTTTTGCAAGTAATGAAGATGATGAGGTGACCAATAGTACCTTGGAGAGATCTCTATCAATCTCAACAGCTGTTTGATGAGTTCTGTTGATCTGCTGGCCTTGCTCATGCAAGGTGACCAGAGTTCTTGCTGCATCATCCTTTATATTTTCGGTGAGTTTGAGACAATCATTAACATTTTCAGTGGTTTCCTCTGCATTGTTCACTGCATAGCTTTCCAGTTCTTGAATCGATCTGTTCTCCAACGGCGAGGCAGCACCAATTCGTCGTGGCTTTGATACGAACTCTGTCAGAATCCGAATCAAAGGGGTATAATGATTTTTGTCTAGAATATGAAACAAAGTTGATATTTTTATTGAAAATTATTGAGTATATGAAGTAAAATAATATTTTTTTATATTAGAATTTATGTATAATAATTTAAAAAATTTATTTATTTATTATTATTGTTGTTTTTTAAACTAGTACCATTTTGATCCTAATTTTGATCATCGCGCCAAACAAGACTTTAGGGTTTAATCTTGATGAACCATAAATCATGTCTTCATAATATTCTGTTGATGTGAGACCTTCATGATACCCGAGCATGTGTTGGCACCATTAAATTTCATCTCAATTAGATAGCTAATAACACCATAATATTATCTTGTTCAATTAAAGTTCATGTATTCAACAGACGAATGCCCCTCTTGAGAATTATGAATATAGATATTTATAACAAAATCATAATAAAGATTTTTCATCTTTGTTCTTGCGCGAAAGTCTCAAAGAGAAGGATAATAATATGGCACGAATGTATATTAAGATCAGTCATACAGAACAAAAATACTATAATATGGTAATACATGAGAACATTTTACTTCTTCATAGAGACACAATTCAATGATTTGATATGACTTTTCTATACTTGTGCTCGATCGTGAAGATATCAAATTTCATATCTCATTAGGGCTACTACCTTGGAGCTTGCATTAACTAGCACACACTCTTGTAGCTTGTCAGAGCAATGTTTGGTTTGAATTCATTTTCAAGACCGGAGAGAATACCTTTTGAAGTCAATCTCTTGCTTTTGTTTAAAAATTCTTGCACAATTAAGCGAGTTTTATACCTTGATCGTGAGTTCAGGCCGTACACCCACTTATTCATCGAAGCTTTTTCATTTCAGCAACTTGACTAAGTTGGAGTTTCTCTTTCCAAACAAAATCCATCTCATTAGAGCTTCTTTGAGAAACTTAGCTTCCTGCATGGGTTATAGCAATACATATATTTGATAGATAGTAGCTTGTCGAAGGTCATTCTCTAAAATCTCCTCAATTTTCTCCTCTTCAACTTGTCCGTCTTCTCTTTCGACATGTTGCTCTTCTTCATCTATGGGACTATCTTCAACTCCCCATTAGCTTTAGTTCAATCTTTGTCTTCAAAGATGACTGGAGCATGTTGTGCCTTCACTCTCCATTCTTGATATCTTTCAAGGGTCTTGTCTTCGAAAAGAAAAATGATATGGAGTTCCAAAAACTAACTTCTAAAAATTCTAGGACTTTTAGTTGAGAGGATGATACAACATATTATACCCTTAATTCGCGGGTAAAGCTAGGCCTGTCAACGGGTTAGATCATGATCCAATCCGATCCGATCCGAGTTCTGATCCATGCATACCCCGAATTCAAAAAGATCTCCATAGTTTTTTTTAATGAATACATATAGTTTACACTATTATGCAATCTAATTATATACTTCTACAGAAATGAGATAGTCCATTGAATAATAAGTTGTAGATAAAGAGAGACATATATGAAATATATGTGCGTGTGTGAATATAAAGTCTTACATGATTGTTTCTTGTTTTTGTTCCTCTATGGCTTCAACAAATAGAAAAGGTTTATGCCATTTTTGTAAAAGTATAATATCAAAAAATCAAACACAAAAAAAAGACATATCCAGCAAGATTAATAGACGAGTATTAGCTTTGAATGCAAGAGAACAAACGTAATAATGAAATCCAGTAGACCAAGCTGATATGTTCAGTCAGTCCATCTTTCAACATATCAATGACATAAACTAAGAAGGGAAAAATAAAACTTTAAAAGTGGGGAATTTAAACAGGTCAAGCTAACACCACTCACCATGAAGCAGTTAGAACAAAAAATATTGATATTGATAATTATAGACCAAAGGTTTAGAACAAATCAGCTATAAGATGGTTCTTCCATGGATTCATCTTTACCATGCTCATGAATGTGTATAAGATCACCTGCTTAAGCTCTACAACAGTGGCAGGACAAGCTAATTTCGAAAACAAAATTTACAGACAAAAATTGGGTGGTTGAGAATTAAGAAGAAAGAGGAATTGTGAGAGAGAGAATATCTAATAAAAGCAGGTGGATGAAGGAACCTGGTTCCATTCTGATCTCAAGGAGTGCATCCAGCATCTTTCACCACAGTTTCCTTCCCAAAGACCTCTTCAATAACATGGCAAGTTGGTAAGAGTTCCATGTCTTTCTCAACAGCTCCAACATAGTTAATCTCCCAAAGTTTAGAATCATGACAACCTTTGACATATTCATCATCAGTTATGCAATTAATAGCATCAGTTTTACCATGCACACCAAAATCATCAGCATGCACATGGCAGGAGTGGCAGAGATTAAACTGGCCCTCATAGGATGTACAGGAGTCGTCTTGAATGTCTTGATCATCAGCAACATCACTCGAATGTTTATCAATTGTCTGACTAGTATTCTTTACTTTTAATCTGATACCCCTGAATCCATCAGAGTCACCAAAGAATCCCTTATCTTCGTCATCGTAGTCTTCATCATACACTTCATCATGCATATCTCCCCGTTCAGAGAGGCAAGTTCTGATACCAACATCATCCACATCAACAGGTGACTCCACCACAGAATCCTCTTGATCTTCCTCTACCTCTTCTTCATCGGAAATTGCAACTTCATCATAGTTACTCTCCTGCCATTCATCATTGTCACTATCCGCTTTTAACGGATCAAACCTGTTTTGTTCAGCCCTCTTCCGAAGTATGAAGACATTGAAGTAGTAACTGACAAGTTCTTTGCAACTTCTGGAAGGGAAAGCACGAGAGAGCACAGGCCAGAAGTTTCTACCCAATGATGCGGGGTTTAGTAACACAACTTTATGGAATAAAGTCTCCTCATCTTTCGTCCATTTTTGGGATACAACATCTCCCATTTCACAGAAGCCCAATTGGAAGAACTTTTCATTCCCCAGTCTCAACTTGAGGCGTTCTCTTGCTTCCATTATATGCTGCCTCACGCACCTCATGGAACCTTCATCTGGGCAATCACATTCCCTTAAAGAACAACAGTTTTGACACTCCATAACCACTGAACTAAGGTCAGGCATAGCCATTGCACAGGCTCCCAACCACTTATCATTACTGCCTACATCAACACCAAGGTCAAAAGATAATGCTCCATTTTTCAATGCTAAACGAGATCTCAACTCGGGAATAACTGCTTGGTGACTTGGTCCAATAGGAACAAGACGACAATGCAAGTAATCTGACAATGGGGAATGGAGAACTTCCAGCGGGTCAATCTCCAGTCTTCGATCATCATTTCCAAAGTATTCATGACATGAAGAGAATTGAATGTGCCGATCCCGACTGGGGGTCCCATCCCCTGAATTGCTGGCTAAACAAGGCGAGCTAAGAGAGTTGTCGGTAAGGCTTTCAGCATTATCGACCAGATCAGCTGTAGCTAATGTCTCCTCTGGCACAGAGATAACAAAATATAAAAGTGTAAATAACAAATGATTCCACGCAATGAAAATAACAATTTTTTTTTTCTAATTTACAGAGTCCAATTTGATTATAAGCAAGACTGTAACAAAATTTTCACTAGAATTACCTGATGCAGGTGTTTCATTCAAGCAAATGATAAGAGAAGAAATTCCTGGAGAGCTTACTAGCTTCTTATCTCGATCCTTTTGCCGTGCACGCTTACGCACAATGTCATCAGAGTTGCCATCTCCATAAGGCCTTTTAAAATGCACTAAACTTGTTACAGTACTGGTGTCTTCTGCAGCCCGCAAACAAGAATGAACACTTATGGTGCTGTCACATGGAACATCAGTAGTTTGCTCCTTCGACACCTTGTCTGCAGCAGAGTTACCATCACAACTATTCCTTGATTCAGCTTCTGACTTGCTGTGAAAGCCCTCACTTTCTAAATCTTTTGCAATATGCAAGTTCAACTTCAGTCTGATACTAAGTAAAAATACACCTTCACATCAAGCTCACAAGGCAACATCATATTCCACTCACCTGAAAGTTGATATTTCTCCAAAACAGGTATAAATAGGGGAATTGAAGATTCTCCAATATTCACTTCTCTACTGTTTTCACATACAAGTTGGCTTGAATCATCATTAAGCCTGCTATACATATTCAACCTGTGAAAGAGCACAATAGATATATTTAAGTAACAGTACAAATTGATGACAATAACTACTGCTCAAGCACGACGGCATTATGCTTAATTTGCTTGACCATCAGCAACATAGCAACAGAAGATTCCAGACTGAGTGGGCTCTTCCATTTTTACAAAAAGAGAAAAAGAGGACAAAACTTAAGCCTTCATTTAAACACCAAGTAGTACTTACTAACTTCTAATTCCCAGTAAGTGCTCAGGGATTATGCTATAAACTTCTTCATAGCGTAGACGTTCTTGATAATGCAATCACTGTCAGGCCAGACATCACCCAAGCACACTAATTTTTAACAAGCATATAAGGACACTTCAAATGGTTTGATGTATCTAAAGAGCAATCCACACAATATGCAAGAGCCATCACATAGAAAATAAGAATAAACTCATTGAGGTTGCTTAAAACTTACACATCATATTTTTAGTAATCAAAAATGGAAAATGAAAAGCAAATTTATAATAATTATACCTAAAAGTAGACATGTAAACGAGTCGAGTTCGAACGAGTCTCCCTCAACTTGAACTTGATCTTTTTAAGTTCGAATTGAGTTTGCTTCGAGTTGACTAAAATCACTTTAAGTTTGAATCAATCATCGAATTCAATTAAGCCTAACTTTTAATCTTATTTTAAAATTTACATATTCATTTAACATATATTACATAGGGTTAATTATTTAAAAGTCCTTATAGTCAACCCTTAATATCACTTTGACCCACAGTTTTTAAAAACTTTCTAATAGGTCCCTAATTTGAAACTTTGTAATAATAAAGGTCCAAACTACTACAGTTTTCGTGAGTATCTAAAAAATATTTTGTTAATTTATTTCTCAAATTCTAATTTTATCCCCTCTCCCCCCCATCACCCTCCCCCGCGCTTCTCGTTTACCCCCCTCTCTCCCCCTCTCTCCCCTTATCCTTCTCATCCACCCCCCTTTCTCTCACTCTCTCCCTTTTCTCTGTGTGCCGCCAACAAACGAGAACTAGTGGGAGTTGGGTTAGTCAAAATCTTTTGTCAACTCCCTTTCCACCTCTCTCCCCGCCTTTCTATATCTTCGACGAACAAACTTACTGCCAACGTGTTTTGACAACCCACCGGCGGCGGCTTTACAATAGTGGTGTAGTGGGGTAGCGGAGAAAACCGAAAGTGAATTGTAAGAGAGGAGAGAAAATATAGGAGAATGGCATATTCTCGAAAATTTAAAGAAATATGAAGGATAAAATCGAAAATCTATTAGTGATAACTACTACAGGACCTTATCATAATATTAGATAAACTATATGGACCTATCAAAATTTTTTAAAAACTATAGACCAAATTATAATTAGTGGTCATCTATAAGAACCTTTCAGTAATTAACCATATTACAAATTGCATATAATATTTTACTGAAGTATATAGACATAAATATGCATTTCTGTAATTTAATCCCCTAGATATATGCTTTCCATAACATACATATATACATAAAATATCTTTAAAATATATTATAAAAGCAATAACTACATATCAAAATATAGTTATCGAGTCAATTACAAGTTAAATCAATTTTATTTTTAGTAAATAGACTTCAAGTTGAGTTCATATCGAGTATAATGTAAGCGAATTTTGAACAGAAATAACATTCCAATATAAAAGTAAAATAATAAAAAAGAAATAAATAACCAAAATATGATAATAAATTAGTAACTTGATAAAGAACGAGTAAGCATCAAAAGATAAATAATAAAAGAAAAGGCAATAACCTTGAAGAACTTTTAATTTGCATACACCACATGTATGCTTTCAAAATGGCTGAATTTCAGTGAATCTAAGCACTACAGTGAATCAAGTATCAACAAATATTCTTAGAATGCAAAAAGAAAAAGAAAAGAAAGCACCATGCCTAAAAATATCCTGAACAAAAATGAAACGCACAAACTCAAAGAGGCAAGTTACCACCTAACCATTGGAGCCTCCCCTATTTAAAGTGGTTGGCTAGTTTCTTTTTTCTATTCTTGGCATTTTTATACACTTAAAGAGCTCTCAACTAACTCACCCACCTCTCACAAATTCAAAGGGTAATCAAGCGCATTTAAGAGATGATCAAGGATTCAAGGATTTGGTGCTCAAGCTCTCTCTTCCTTCCTCTCACAATCAAGCTCAACTTTTGAAAAGAAGAGTGGGTTAATTTCTTCTCTTGCTTTTTAATTATTTTTCATCAAATTCTCCTCCTCTTTGTGCTTACTTATAATTCTTCTAAAGAGAAGAATCTTTCTAATAGTTTGATAGGCTAAGGTTTGGTGTACACTTGCTAGTATACAAAACCCTAGGGGATAAGTATAAATATTCCAAGTACGGGCTTCTCCGCCTAAGAGCAAGAATTGTTAATTAGTGATAGTCTGATTGTTTGGTTGGTTGTCGTGGCTAGGCTCGAGAGTGAGCCGAACCACGTTAAATTTTTTGTGTTGTTCTTCTTACTATATTTTTATTTGCTTCTACTTATTGTTGTTATTGTGTTATTATTATTCTGATACTAACACTTATATTTAGTAAAATTAAATTCATTAAAATTTTTATTAGGGGTCTATTTACCCTCCTCTAAACCCATACCGATTCCACATGTACAATCAATAGAAAATACCTGAACTATATGCTTGAAGTCTAACAGAGCTTTCATCAGTCCCAAGCTGAGAGATCTTGTAGTCATAAAGAAACATTCACAAATAAATGAATATTATAGTATCCACAGGGATTGATCAATAACCTGGTGTTTGCAGAGGCATAAGTTCCACTATTACTGCCAGAGGTTGTAGCTCCGCCAGACTGCAATGCACGGTTCTCCCCCTTTGAGTCTTCAATCTTATTGAGGTTTTCCATCCAAGCAGATGCCTCGTCAGATGTTGCATGTATAGCTGTTAATTGTCTAATAGAGTTTGATAGTAAATAATACAAGTAAAAGATACAAGTGGACAACAAAAACAATAAAAAGATGAGAAACTAAAAATCAATTGAATATCAAAAGCAGTAAAGAGATGAGAGCACTTATGGATACAACAGAACAACAAACACAGTAAAACGATGAAAACACATACTTCATATCCAACCAATTGTTGAAGAAAACATATTTTGGAATAATTTTCTCTCTCTTTGATGCAATAGCATCCAAAAATCGCTCACAAAGTTGAAGCATAACTGCACTTAATTTGACAAACATTCCAGTACTGGCACAAGTTAGTGGGTCAACCTGCAATGTTATCAAGCTTTAATAAGTTTGAAAATGAATGAATGTTTTGAACTAGATAATGTGATGTTAGTAATTACATGACAATAGAAAGTTTGCTAAAGATACCTGCATACCAAACCTAGCAGAATTTTTCATAATCACTGCAGCAAGAAACTGAAGAACTTCCTCTCTGGTATCAACATTTTTCAAAAGGGAAAGGATAACTTCTCTAAGACCATCATATAAGATATTCATCACAGTTTTAATAGTTGTGAAGGATGACATTAGATCAGCTGGCCTATGGGTTGACGAATCTGAGAAGCATTGTTGTCTGTAAAGGATATTGATTTGTACGTCAAACAATATATAGAAACCAAAATACAGGCATCAATATTCACATTGGTGTTATAATTACATCCGAGTTTCACAGAAACTCTAAATGGATATTGCACAACAACGTAATGAATGATAATGAACTTCCATAACAAAAAAATTTGAAACCATTTACAGCTTCCCAGAAAATGAAAGGGACTCACAGCATAGTACCAACAAAACTGAATATGGATACAGAAGGATGTGTAATTCTTTTTTTTTATGCATTGTTGTGTAATGCTTTTTTATACTACTTTTTAACATTCAAAAGTAAAACAATAGCAGTGCCAAACATATACTGATAAATTGTGGTTGATCTGGTGATTATTTCAAAATCCAGAAACTAATAGTTCCAAAGTAACAACATTCGTGTTAGAATGTTCATCTTGTAGAAAGATCTTAACTCATGGGCTAATATCTTCTAACTAAAGTTTGTCAAGGTGCCATCGAAATATGAATCTTATTGAACATCAAACTAGAAGAGGAAGTACCGCAGGTTCATTGAAGAAGTGATATTAAGAACATGACATTACTTACAGATGCCACTGTCTATTTTAGTTCGGCTACCAGTCAACAGGGCAACTTATGAATAACACAAGAATGAATACCAAAATTTGCTCCTTCTATTTCAGCGAAAGGTCTGAGAACAACCAAATGAGCCCATAACAAACAAACTCTCACCTAGTGACTAGTGACTGCCAAGAGAAAATTTCCAACATACAAAAATGAAAACTTTGAACCACAAATAAATCGTTAGAGCAAAACTAACCCGACATCTGGTGTGCTCCTGAAATCTTTGTAATCGGGCAATGCGCTGACATGAAAAAAAGCTCCCAATATGCTTTTGAGTTCCATAACCCTCCCCTCTCCCATGAAGAAGTAGTACGCCTCTTTTGGAATCCAGCTACGGTGATTAACCAAAGCCTTGGCACAGTTTGGATAACTTACAAGCAGCTGCAGAGCCCTTAGTGGCTGCTGAAAGTTGCCAAGCGCTGATACTCTCTCCACGGTCGCCCTCAGCTTCTCATAAACTTCGTTCATGACTGGCTCCAAGCTCTCGGCATCCCCTTCACCAAATAACTCATCCAAAAACCCCGGCGGAGCGCTAAACCCAGAGCCCAAGCTATTGAAACCATCCATGGGAGAAGCTACCTCTGAGAAGATCATGCCAAGCAACTCAGGAGCCGGTGGGTTCTGAGATCCGAACATATCCGGGTTGGCGATGTGAATCCGGCAGTAAGAAACCAACAGTTTCCTTGCTTGCTTGATGGCGGATTCCATCTCCAAGCGGAGGGAGAGATCCTTCATGGACGCCACCTTTCTGCTCTCTTCACCCGCGCGGCGGAAGCAGCCGACGAGGTAAGCGAAAGGTTCTTCGGCGCCAGGGAACTCGCCGGAAAGGCGGTCGATGAGGACCCGCTCCATGTAGCCGCGGGAGAGGAGGAGGGGCTCGCCCTCGCTGAGAATCTCGGCGGCGGTCATCTCGAGGTAAACGATCTTGGGTTCGTTCTGAGAGGGCTGGGCGAGGGAGATGAGGAAGATCTTGCGGAGGATGCTGTCCTCGATCTCCTCGGGGGATCGCCGAGGCTTCGCCGTCGCCATTGGAGAGCTCGAAGATCAGAGGAGCAGAGAGGGCATCGGAGGGGCAGGACTGAGGAGAGATTAAAAAAAAGTGTTTTTTTTGATAATTTTGACGATTGAGAACTGGAAACAGGAAAGTGAGGAATCTTCAAAAAGAGATATCTCATCTGGCTTCTGCATCAATTATTTTTCTAATTATCAAAAAAAAAAAAAATCTCTTAATAAATTTTCATTTCCCTCACTTTCTTTGTTCACGTTATACCAAGGTTTTAAAAATTAGATCGGACCGGCCAGTTCAACCGGTCGAACCGTGAACCGGTCAGCCAATCAGTCCGGTTTAATTTTATGATCAGATCCGCTTAAAACCGGTCAGAATTGGTCTAAACTGCGGTTCAACTGGTCAACCGGTGAACCAATACGGTTGGACCGATTGAGTTTAAAATTAAAAAAAAAATTCTTAATCCTTAGGTCCCTAATTCAGCCTCCGTTCTGCAATCTCTACTCGCGCGACAGTCATGAACTCACGATTACCCTTGCCTCGCACTCTCCTCTCCGGCTCCCATCCTGTCGGAATGATTTAGTATTTTAGTATTAATAAAGCATACTATTTGTTCAGATTTTTTAATGATATATACTAAATATTATGCTCAATTTGTAGTTCGCAAATATTTTATAGAGTTATTGTTACTTCGATTTACTTGGAATTATTATTTGTTATTGACATAAAATATTATTTGTTAAATTCAATTGTTAAATATTTACTTTATCTAATTGTTGTATTGGTGTGTGAATAATATATATCTCAATTATGTTTACATTATATTTTATAAGTTTTTTAAATTTTTACATCATCCCGGTTCGAACATTGAATCTTAAACCTTTAGTCTACCGGTTCTGAAGTCGGTCCGATTTTCAAAACTTTGTGTTATACCAATAATTTTGTGTGTTTTTTATGGAAAAAAAAACTTGTGTTTTGAAAATAAAAAAAAAAAACAAATTTGTAAAAATCAGACCATATTAACAGTTTATTAATGAAGAAATTATTATAACTAGAGTTTATGATTGAAATATGAGAAAAAAATAAAATATTATTTACTTGTCATTTTTCTTATATAGACTTGTGCAAAAGCAATATAAAAATATATTTGTGCTAATAAAATTATAAAATGCATTAACCTCTATAATGTTGTTACATTATAACAACAAAATAATAAACTTAGCATAAATCATCGATAATATATAATAATGAGTTGCGATATTTTTTGACTTTACGTAACATAAAATGAATTTACGTATCTTAAAATATGTAGTAACAATAAAATATTAAACATAGCATTAAATCATCAACACGAGATTAATTTATTATGTAATAATTTTGTGTATCTTATATATCAATAATAAAATAACAAGTCTAACATAAAGGGCACCCAATAATTTTACAGTAAGACTACATGAAGTGCTCCCGCTTCTTTGCCTTCCTTCCTAACTAGTTTCTCGGCTCCTTCTCAATGCAATCTATCACACTAACTTTACCGCTGTCTCCAATGGCGTCGAAGGCTCTTTAGGTTGTCTTTTCACCTTTCGGCTCTTCAAACGCCATTATCATTACTGCACGTTGTTGGCGTTTTATATATTAAGAGAAATTCATGAACTTATGGTGAATAAATTAAAAAAAATTTCCTCCGGTGCTCCAAACTTGTGGTAGAAGAAGGTTGTAGTACATAAAATACTATGAATGTTCATTTTTAATTATAGATTAATATATAATGTAATAATATTAATTATTAAGTTAAAAAAAGTAATTAGTTACATTATTGATGATTATTGTCATCACACAAATTATTTACTGCAATATATTAAAAATCTATCGATTAGCTCGACAATGAAAGATAGACGAGCGAAATGAATTGCGGTTTGATGTTCTCTCTAACATAGTATCTATTGAATCCACTCATATCGAAAAAAGCACGCCGAGTACTAATAATGGCAAATGACGCCGCCCTAATCATACTCCAAAAGTAACATGTTAGATCTCATACGGCATTGCGACTTATACAGTATTAAAGCCAACATTTTTTTTCAATCTTTTCATACTATATATCAAAAAGATAATGCCGGTGAAGTACAAGTTATAAACTCTCTTGTTCCCAACTCGTTTATTCAACTTCTCAATCTAGCTAATGACGAGATTCCATTGAGATTTATAAATTTTTCTTTCTTTCTACTTAATCTTCTAGCTATTTTCCCTTGTACTTTTTTTGAACTCAGTAGATTTTAAATCATTAAGTTTGTCATCATAATTTTCTTCGTATCATTTGTATTCTACAGAAAAAATCACTTCGAATATTTTTTTTCTTTTTTCTTTTGATTTGCCAACAAGTTTTTGAGACATATGAATCAAATTGTGATTAAAGGTTAACTAGTAATTAATTTGATTCATATGTTTATAGAGGCCAAATAGGTAGCATAATTATTATATGTATAACACAATTATGTATAACCCAATTAAGAAGATTATATTTGAATTATATATGATTTTGCAAATTAATTAAAGTATTTTGATAGCACATGGAAATAATAATGCCTTTAATTTCAGCCATACTAAATAAATGAAATTTTCTTATGCTGGAATTATGAAAATTTATAATAGAATAAATAACATCCATAAGGTTAGGCTCTTATTTCATGTATACATATATATATATATATATATATATATATATATTTACATTCATGAATTTAAATTTCTATTTAATGAGTCTATGAAATTAGACACTTATGTCATGTGAGAATAGTGATTTGATTTAATTTAATAAAATTATAAGCAATAATTATGGCTCATAGCACAGTAAATTTGATTTGAGTTTGATTCGAGTCCACCATCTTCAAATTTCTCGATAACAAGGCAATGCTCTTAAATATTATTAAAATTTTTTATTGCTAAGATATTAAAACATCAATTTCACCGATTGATTCACAAGTTTTATTATAATCATATTAAAAGTGATTATCCTTATCGCACATAATTTGATTATATTCTTTAGCTAAATTGAATAAGATAATTATGTTATTAACATATTGAGTATCTAATTATTTAATTTTTAATATATAAAATTTTTATGTAATTGTTTAAAAGTTTTATATACGAGTTCACCTTAATTTTATATTCATATTTGTCGTTTTAGTGACGCTTCGGCTATATTTGATGTGAGGATCAAAATTAGAAAAAAAATAATATTAACTTTAATAATAATAATAATAATAAATAATTTTTTTTATTATTTTACATAAATTTTAATATAAAAAAATTATTTTACTTCACATTTATTTTATATTTAAAATTAAAATAATTTTAATAA
>JAEMOT010000409.1:223370-297597 GCA_019297695.1 Apostasia ramifera | reverse complement strand
TTTAAAATATAAAATAAATGTGAAGTAAAATAATTTTTTTTATATTAAAATTTATGTAAAATAATTAAAAAAATTATTTATTATTATTATTATTATTTAAATTAGTAATATTTTGGTTGCTGGCGTACATTTATTTTGCCAAAAAGCCCTCTTCATTTCGAAATTAGCAAACTAAATTAATTTATTTATTTTGGGAAAAACCGATCAATCTAATTTTGTGGCGCGATCGGGAGCTCTTCTCCCTTGGCTCCTCTCGATTGCTCCGGCCGCATCCTCGCCGGCGGCAAGCGAGGAGATCCCGCAGGACCGTCAAACCACCTCCTCGCCGGCCAAAGGAAGAGATCTCGGTCGGAGGTTAGCCACTTCCTGTATTCTCTCCACCCCCTCCCCTTTCCTTCGAGTTCTTGGAGCTCCTTTCGGTTGTTTTCCTATTTCGAGATTTTTTATGAGATCCTTATCAATTCTCGGTGCTGCGTATCATCTTGTCGTTTTATTAGCTTTCTGCATTCATCTACTCAGTGATTTCGGATGGAGGAGTCGTACGTTCTTCTCAAATTTGAAATAGAGGATAGATTTTCCGTTCCTTGTTTCCTGATCTCATATGCGTAATTCTACGTTCTAAAAGGTTGGATCATGATTTTTTTTTTGTTCGAAGGGAGGGAATTATTTATGTAATTTGGAGGGAGCTGCTAAGCTTTACTTCTTGTTATAATTCTTCCGAATACCTCCAGTTTCTAATTCTTTTAAGGCCATGGTACTGAATTCAACCAATTGATTTATTATAAATGTTTGTTGTTTGATCAACAGGTAAAGGGTTGGGTTTCATCGGTACTTTGATGGAGTATCTATTGTGCCTGATAGCAAAATCATTTATTTGCATCTTAACCATTCAAACTCCAGAATTTTCGTTGTATAAACTCAAAATGTATAAATAGCATGTTTTACACACGTAGTTATGCTTAATATATTTTTGTTACTACATCTGAGTAAAGTATATGTTGATGCAAAAAATATACCAAAATAGAATGAAATAAGACGATAATTTTTTACGTGGAAACCTAAGTGTCCGGGGGAAAACCACGACGCCGTCTAGATTTAAATCCACTAATCGAATCCCTTCTCTTACAAAGCTTGATCTCTAAATGGAGACCGAATGAGTACAAGAGAGAGGGGGCGGCTCGGCCAGAGAAGGAAAAGGTCCCCAGCTTCTCCTCCTCTTCCTTATGTATAGCTTGGAGAGGAGGGGATATAATAGGTTCGGTCTGTCACATCTGATACCTATTCCTACAAAGGACGATTAGGCAGTGGACTCCCATGCCACCTTAAATACTGAGTTGACATAATAACACGGAGGGTACGATCTGGTGATATCTCTTCGAGATGCTGTTCGACAAGAGGTTGCTGTTGAGCTGTTGTTCGACTTGAGCTGCTGTTTGACTTGAGCTGCTGTTCGACAAGGGAAGTTAGAGAAGGTTCTAACAGTATAGTTCCAGTTAGAATAGAAGAGATGTTCCCTATCATCAATTTGCAACTGATGATGCCTCCTTCGCCTCATGAGCCACCAGACGTGTGAACGTGGACATCGTCACGACATGAGAATTGGGTTTCCAAATGACTACTTCCCTTGTTTTCCTAATTGAAGATGCAAGACAAGGAAAATGGTGCGCATGATGTGATTCTTGTGAAAATTCATGATTTTATGAATGCCACGTAACGCTTTGGAGGGTTCAAATTGTTATCACAAAAACTGTTCTTGATTACGAACTTATAGGTAGCAGGGAATGTGATGAGGAGAGCCAATGAAGAGGTCAAAGCCAAAAATTCTGAAGACAGTAAAAGACTGTCTATCTTGGCTTCTTCTACTTTATATGTTTGACACACTTCCTGGATCATGCTTCCCAGTTGGTCCAACAGTCCGCTGTTAGAGTTTTTCGAGTATGGAGATCTATCAAATCTCAACTTTCCCAATTAAGAGACAATAAGTGCCCATAAGGGTACCTCTCCTCCAAATCTTCTACAAATCACATAAAAAGAATTATAATTTGGTCATTTCTGCCCATTCCTTAGGTCATCATTCCTTGCCACTTTATCTGATTATGAATAATTGGAAAGAAGGAATAGAAGGTTGCCTTTCCTCCAAACCACAGGGGAATTCTGGACAACCTCTACTAAAAAATGGCTTATTGTAATCCTTTTTTTTTTTTTCTTTTTCTGTAATGACACCATGCACTCTAAGCTCGAACATCCTTATCTTAGTAGAGTTTAAACCGCCAATATGACGTGATTTTTTCCTAGAAATTTAGGTTCCATGTGAAAACATTACATCTTAATTTTCCTTCTTTCTACTTCTCCCATTTTGTCTGTCCGATGTAGTTGAATGGTTTTCACTTCAATATTAAGGCATCTATACTGAATTGCTGTTCTCCATCTGATTCAGTTGTCCGGTTTTCACATCAACATAAAACTTTTATTCTGAATGGCTTTCTTACTACTTGTGCATTTCAAAGTTAATAGTGATGTTCACATGGACATGAGCATTTAACTGCCCTGTAGTTGCTCGAGCTACAACAAAGTTTGCACTTGCGACATCATCAGTCCTTAGTATTACGTTCTGTCTAGCTTAAAATTTTGCCTACAGTGATGTTGCTTTACATAAAGCTAAATGGAGAAGAAAATCCATGTAATTGACCCCAAGTAGTAGGGATTAAGGCTTTTCTGTTCTTGTTTTAGCAAAGAAATTTCTTTAGTTGTGATCTAGTTCTTGATTTTCTTCTAAAATGATCTTTTATTACCGCATACAGCTCATAATTGTTCTTGGCAAATGCAAATGTCAGCAGTTAAGAGAATACTAAATGTTCGACCCATTGATTTCATCATTTTTGACCCAAGATACTCTATCAGCTCCAATAAAATGCCATAACTGAGAGGCTCCTCATTATCATGACTACCTTTTCCGGCATGATTCTTCTGTTTACTTTTTGCACTGTTCCTAATGTTGTTCCAACATACCTATAGCTCAATGGCATTATGTAATATAACCTGGCATTAATTATTTTGAATGCATACTCATAATCTACTGCTATGCATTGGATATTTCATTTGTTACTTCTTGTTCGATCTGCTGCACATGCGATCAAGCCTTAAAACGAGTGGCACAATTCTGAAACTGCTGAAATAATAAGTTATCCTGCATACTGATTTTTCTTTTTTAATATATAGCCTGCATTATGACTTTTGATGCAATATATGTGTGTTTTTTTTGACCCCCTGAGTTAACAAATTTCACATTTTTTGCATTCAACAACATTACTTTTATATTCTAACATGATTAATGCTCCTGTTTTCTTCTCACATTTTATTTGTCATTTTAGGGTTATCATAAATCAAAGCTTTTCAAGTGGTTAATCTGCTGATTGCTTGGATCTAGGAACAATGTCAGCTTGGTTTTGACTTCTCCAGACAATCTTTGCAATGATTCACTTTTCATAGCGAACGTTTATTTTACTGTTGCAATGTGGAGGTTTGCATCACAGGCCATCTCTGGAAGTCTGCGCTCCGAGAACATCAATCCAAATCCAAGTGTTTCCATTGGAGAATATTGCTCTGATGATGAAGTCTCATGCAACAGTAGAGAAGAAGGGCTGGAATGCCCAATATGCTGGGAATCCTTCAACATTGTGGAAAATGTGCCTTATGTTCTTTGGTGTGGCCACACCCTCTGCAAAAACTGCGTCCTTGGACTTCAGGTGGCCGTCGTGAAATTTCCGAACATCCCAATACAGCTTCCTCTCTTCATATCCTGCCCATGGTGCCACCTTCTTTCCCCGAGGCTGATCTACAAGGGAAATCTTAAGTTTCCACGAAAAAACTTCTTTCTTCTCTGGATGGTTGAGAGCATGAATGGAAACAGGCTCAAATCTCATACTTCTCCTTGTGCCAGCCATCATCAACCTCTTTGGCCTTCTAATATTGCAAATAGAGAACAACTGCAAGCGAATCCAGGCCGAGCTAGCTCCTCCTCCTTTGCTCTGCATCTAAATGCCGGGTCGATTAATGCTTCATTGAGGAAATCCCTGGTTTTCTTTGTCCAGTTGACTGCCAAGTTTCCACTGATCATTATCTTCCTCCTCATTGTGCTGTATGCAATACCTGCTAGTGCTGCTGTTCTGGTTCTCTACATTCTGCTCACAATCCTGTTTGCCTTGCCTTCTTTCTTGATACTCTACTTTGCATACCCCAGCTTGGATTGGCTCATCAGAGAAATCATCAACTGAGGGAAGTATAGCAGCAAGCATCAAATCCTCTCAATATCAAATGAATTTTTTTCCTTGTCTCTTTTGAAAATCAAATCAAGTATTTTATGTTCTTCTATGAGAGAAATGCTTGGTAAAACTATGATTTTTCTTGTTTAACTTGAAATTCAATGGAAGATCCTACGATTTATTGTGACTGAATCATGTTTCAGTTTATATTACATATATAATTAATTTAAGGATTATTTTAATTCTTGCATTTTTGTGTAGAGCTTGAATCTAATGGATGATATGGTTCATAACACAACTATTTATGTTGGAAAAAACTTCGTAATGTTGATATTAGTTTGAGTGTTTTAAAGAGGAGAAATTTTTGAGTTCTCTCAGGATATCAGCTTAGCTGTTTATTTATTTATAAAAGTTCGCTATGCAAGTATGTGGGGTTTGCAGCGTGCAAAGTACAATTAACAATGCCGTTTATTCTCTGTGTTTAGTATGGTGCTTAGTATGAATTTTTGTTTGCTTCGATATAAATATTATTTTGCACAGTATGTTCATACTAAGCATCGTGTCAAGTAGAGAAAATAAGTGGCGTTACTACGCCATTAACTGTGCTCTACGCTCTGTGGTTCATTATAAACACATTCAAAAAACACTCTACAGATAGCGCGCATGATCTTATATTTCTTCAAAGGATAAGATCCCCCACAAGGGATATATTTCTAAACCCCAAACATCTGCATAGCGCGCATGATCTTATAGCTCGAATAAGATAAGTGTTCGAGACTCGGGCGGGATTAAGATTCAAGGCATCTCAACAAACATATAATTCAAAAGAATTACAAGGTCTACGTGTTATTCTCAAACAAAATAGAAATAGCATGTAATCAAATTGATTCATAAATAAGCATGTCATTTCATTATGCCAATATCGAAGTACCAGAAAAATTACACTCATATAAAGAAATAAAAGAGGACAATGGTCCTGAAAATATTGGGGGATAGAGACTCAGAGTAGCTACAAAGACAATTTGGAGTGAAGTTATTATTAGAATCGACTATTTTAGTCTAGAAAATAAAGTTAATATTTTTATTGAAATTATTAAGTATGTGAAGTAAAAAAAATATTTTTTTATATTATAAATTGTGTAGAATGATTAAAAAAATTTATTTATTATTATTATTTTTTATTTTAAATTAGTACTATTTTGATCCTGATTTTGGTTTTTGCGCAAAAAGTTTTTAAGTCAAAAATATATTCCAGCTCATACAATGAATGTGTCACACATTTAGCAATTTAAATTTATTGAATTTAAAGCAAACATTTTAAACGCACATGATCCAACTTTTGTAATTATTTATCATAAAGTTTAGTGCTGAGTTGAAATTTCGTGAACTAGAAATAGACGTATATGTCCGCGCACGAGAAGTATAGGTTGAATAATACGAGAAAAGCCTAATAAAAAAAAAATAGTACAAAGCCATTTTAACATCAAAACTTGAGAATCGAGAGAAAAACCATAATATCAATGCACTGAATTTTTTTTTTTTAATAGTAAATGCATGAATAATTTTAGCAATTATAATTATGGTGAAAGAATACATGAGAGAATAATATCACTACAAAACTTTGATATTATGTAGAATAGAAGTCTCAATCTTTAATTTTGATTTTCAATTATTTTTATCATCAGTTATTTTATTAATTGATTCATGTCATGATTGATTCGACATATAAATAGTTAATTTAGTTATGATCCGAGTTCAAGTAAAGCTATGTCTAGTAATTTACTCGACTCGTCTCAAATCAAGTTGAGTTCGAGTTGATTTAAGCCTCAATCAAGCCAACTCAAGTCCATCGAAACATTAAATTTTTTTTAAAAAAATTATCTTTATTAGAATTTGAAATTGAGTTAATGGTATTTGTAAAATCACATTATAAATATTATTAAATTTATATATACAAAATAAATAATTCAACTTATTATTTACATTAAAAAAGAGGTAATTATATACATATTATTAAATTTTTTTTAGATATTTGACTCACAAATTTAATATTTATATTGACCATAAAAGTTATATAAAAATTACAATTTTTATTATATATAAATGTCATACTTTTGTAGCATAAGTTGTGCATAAATTGTAATTTTCATATGATTTTTACAATTAATATGTAACATTAAATATTAGAGTATTAAATATATAAAATAATAACTTAATGAGATGCAAGTAATTTTTTAAAAAAAAATAGAGTTCGAGTTAGGCTAGTTCAATTAAATTATGACTTGTGACTCGACTTAATAAATCGATTATTAATGTTTGGGTCAAACTCTCACCCCTGAATGTTTTGGCTTCAGACACCTGATCACATCAAGCATCCATTAGTCAATCGTGGAGAGCCGTGTAGTGAGCGGGTCTCACTTTGCACAAAATGCCGCAAATAATGTTAAGTTGTCGAGTAGTTGAATAGTCTATCCAATTAGCCGATTAGATGATTTGGCTAGTTGACTGGACTGTCTAGTTGGCAAATTGGACAGTTCGTTCACTTTGATCGATTCATCCATACACTCTAACCGAACTGTTCGTTTGCTTTGATCGAACCGCTCGTTAGGCCACCGGACAAGTAGTTATTAGATATTTATTCAAAAAAAACGTATTGCTTAAAATTAGATAAGTATTAATTGAAGAAGATATACCTACATGTAATACTTACTATTCCGAATAAATATCAATTTGATCTTAAGTTATACCTATTATTTTGGATAAAAACCTACTTAATTGATAAGCCAAACAAATCGTTAAGGAAGTGTTTGGTTCATTGTTATCTTGATGTTATGTCATGTAATTTAAATGTCATGATATTTAGATGTCATGATATTTGGATGTCATGATATTTAGATGAAAGATTATTAATTAATAATTCTATAATCTCATGGAAGATTATTTATAGATGTCATTAAGGGGGCGTTTGATTCAGTGTTATCTCAATATCAATATTATTTAGATGTCATGTTATCTAAATGTTATTGTTATTCATCAATGGACATTTGTTTGGTTCAATATTATGATATTAGAAAATATCAATGCTATCTAAAATTTTTTTGTTTAGTTGGAAATTATTGACATTATAATAACAAATTGACGGTGTTATCTTGAAATGTCGCCCGATTTGGGATGACATCTAGATGTCAGCATGTAATGACATTTTTATAATTAATTATAATATTATTTAGAAATATCATTAAATTAAATAATTATTTTCTAAAGATAACATAACATTAAGATAACACTGAACCAAATGCCTCCTAAATCAAATAATTGCTTTATCTAAATAACATAACATAACATCAAGATAACATTAAACTAAACGCTTTTTAAGTCAAATCAACTAAATAATCGGTTCAGCTGCTTATTAATTTAACATCGTTTACGGCTTTCTACGCCAAATAGAACCTACTTTGTGTGGCTCTTGACAATTGGCTTACATGTGTTTGAACCCAACAATTTTCCCCCATGCAGAATCTACATAGCCCAACTAAATCCAAAAATACGCTTTTTCTAAAATTAATCGATCACCAGCTGCACCAACTGTTGCCCTCCGTTTTAGCTCCGCGCCATCCTTTTGCCTCCAGACGCCTCTTTTCTTGCATTAGTTATTCTCTTCTGCAACCAACTCGGCTGGCTACCTATAGGTAAGAGCCCTGCCAGAGAGGACCCTCCCCTTCCGCTAGGTTACTCGGGCGATCTCCAAGGGGGGACGACGAGGAGGAGGAGGAGGAGGAGGCCGGCCTTTGGGTCTTGGTGGGGATCCTGAAATGGGTTCATCTTTACTCACTGCCTCGTGAAGGGAATCGCCGGAAAGGCGCTACCTTGGCGATTCCTACCCCTTTTTATTCGTCTTTCCTCCGTGGGAGGTCTTTGCGTTGTAGTCCGTGCTGGGAGGAGCTTTTTCCCCTGGATCTGAAGATGGGTCTCGGTTTTTCTCGATGATGGCGAGGTGGATTGCGGTAAGGTACGATCTCGATGATGGGTTCTGGCATTTGGCTTCGTTTAGTTGAAATGTTGTGGTGTATTTTGTTTGTCGCTCTTCTCTTCGATTTAAGCAGGATTCGCTTGAAACTTGGGAAGATGGTAATGGATTGTTTTATTTTTTTTGCTTTGTTCTTTGGGTTTCGAAAGAGTGATCCCTTTTGTTGTTCTGTGTTCACGATCTGGCTTAGAGAGGTTTTTTAGGCTCTGTTATTTGAGGTTTTTCAATACTTTTTAGAGATTTCTCTTGGGGAAGATTACGCATTTGCGAGTGAATTTTGCTTCAAGCTTGTTTGATGAAAGTTCATCTACTCCAATGCAAAATGTCTTGATTAATCAATAATGTCATCTTTTTGGCCTGTAATTTGATGAGGGATGACATGAATGAAATTTTAGATTGCTTCTACCATTTTGATAAACATGCCTTTTCTTCTATCAAAAAAATCCAGGGCATATCTTGTCTTGTCTTTTTCTATGTTTGCATTTACGAGCTAGTTCAATCTGACAGGTACATATATATATTATGTTAGAATATAAAATTATTCTTGGGCCATAATTTACAAGCTTTAGCTTTTAGGTTACTTAGTATTATGGTATCAGAGCTAGAGGTCTCAAATTTGAATCCTGGACTCCAATTATTTATAGTGCAAGGTTCAAAAAAATACCTATGTTGAACTCCACGCTACAAAGCAAATATGTTTGTGTATGAAGGGGGTGTTAGAATACAAAATTATTCTTAGGTCATAACCTATAAGCTTAAATTTTTAGGTTAGTTGGTAAGGTTTAACATATTCATTCATATAAACTGATTGCTTTGGCTTGTCTTTCTTGTTTATTAAAATCTCAACATATCTATTACTGGTGAATGCTGATTTTCTATATGCTATATGCTTTTGATCAGGCCATGCCGCTACGTTCCTTTTCCTTATTGTGTTATTTTTGTGCATTTTAAAGAGTTGTGGGCATTAACCACAGTGCTAATAACAGAATATTACAACTAATCACTGTTAAAAGGGCAATTGTTTCCTCCTGGACTGGTATAAGGATCTGGAATTCCCCAGGTACTTTGAATAAGTTGAACCTCCACTTTCACGTAGGGTTGTAAATGAGCCAAGCTTTCAACAAGTTGCTCGGGGTTCAGCTCAATAGGAGCTCGTTTATGTTCGTTTATCAAGCTTATTGAGTTAACTCTTTAATGAACGAACTTGAATGTAGTATTGTTTGGATCGTTTATGCTTGTGAACGATGCATATGAAGATAGTGAATATGCTCATTTAAAGCTCGATTAGAAGTTCGTTAATAGATTGATTAATGATATTTTTAGTATTATGATATATTATGTAATAATATTAGGGTAAATATATCATCAAAAAAAATATTAGGATAAATAGCATTTGAGTCTCTTTTGTTTGCCCTTACATGCATATTTAGTTTTCAAATTAAGCAGATTGGTTCATCAATTTATGTAAAAGTGCAGATGAGTCCTTTTTTGTAATAGATGTTATTTTTTATAGCAAAAAGCTTATAAAAACAGTAATCTTTATAGTAGGGTTGGGTGAGAAGTACCGTCAGACAACTATCACTACCAAAAAAGCTTTGACAATAGTTATATTTTTGCTATAAAAGTAATTATCTATTGCCAAAACTGACTCATCCATATTTTTACTCAAATTAATAGATCAATTTGCTTAATTCAAAAACTAAAGAGACCTATAAGCCCGTAAAGGCAAACAAAAGGGTACCAAATGCTATTTACTTATAATGTTATTGTTCGGTGTTGTTGTCTTACAATAATAAACTATGCTCTTTTAGTTATTCTTTTACTTTAATTGATGATTCAATTTAATGATTGACAAATTGTTCATAAATAAGCTTTCTTTGTTAGCTTGATATGAGCTCGTTTCGCTCAATTACATGCTCGATGCCATACTCGATGGTTGGCTCAATAAGAAGCTCGATTATTATTCATGAACAAGTTCGAATTGAGCTCGAGCTTGATTATTTGTAAACAAATTGAGGTTGAATATTGTAGCCAAAAGCTCAACTTGTTCATGAACAAGCTTGAACAATGAATTCTAAGACGAGCTTGAACATGAACACAGCCAAGCTCAATTGAGCTCGGTTCATTTACAGCCCTACGTTTCATGAATAAGTAGAACCTCCATATTTGATGAAGCCTTCTCTTTATTCCATTGAT
Source organism: Apostasia ramifera (assembly GCA_019297695.1). NCBI lineage: Eukaryota > Viridiplantae > Streptophyta > Magnoliopsida > Asparagales > Orchidaceae > Apostasia > Apostasia ramifera. The sequence goes on along the minus strand of JAEMOT010000409.1, from coordinate 287,112 downwards.
ACCAACCTGAAATTATACTAGCCATTCTTGTTTAAGTAATAACAAGCTCTTCAATATTTATTTTTTTGATTCACCTGATCTCTGTTAGACTTAATTTTCTTATTTGCTGTAACCTTTCCAGCCTTAACTGAGGTGGTTAACTTTTATCATTTGCTGTAACCCTTCCAGCCTTTAACTGAGGTTGTTTACTGGTTTTGAATCTGACTACTTCAATGGACAAAGAGTCGGATATAGGAGAGAACAATTTGGGTACCCCTGTGATCAAGAAATCAAAAGATGGGGTAGAGAAAAAATTTCGGGGTCCAATGGCCATTTATTATGGTCATGGGAAAGTACGATCTAGGTACCGAAGTGCACCTATTGGTTCTTGTCATGATTTATGCAAGTATGGGAGGAAACATGAGTGTCAGGAGGAAGAAAGACACCTCATTTTTAGGAAGTTTATGGCAAATAGCATTCCCTCAGATGCTGTGCAAACTAATGTTAAAGTCTTGAGTGTTGGGGATGGAAGGAAGAGTTCAGGTCCTAAGAAGAAGGCTTTGAGTAGAGCCAATTGTAAAGAACAGAAAATGCTACCAGAAAGACAAAAGGTTGGGATGCTTGAGAAATCACTTGTTGATGAAAGCATCAGTTGTTCTCCAGAGGCCATGCAATTGATAACCTCGGAGCAGCAGACTGGATTACTAGCTGAGGAACTCGTTCGCGTGGTTCCTTTGCCCACCACCAATGCGAAAGGAGAGCCTTTGGATGAAGTGATTGTTGCAAAAGTCCCAGAGAAGATGAAATCCCATGTTACTTTTATAAAGTTCGAGGAGAACATGATATCAGAAGATGCTAGCAGCATTGAGCTATCAGCTTCTAAAGAAAGAGGCATTGGAACTTTCCCACGAGTGATTGTTCCAGAATCTCCACATGTTAATGCAAATTGTGTGGCATTTTCAGATTCTAGCAAGAGTACAAAGACACGGTTGAATAAGAAGAAGAAGAAGACATTGTCATCTCTTGCTGACACTGATTCTTCTGATTCAAATATTCTCAAGGATAAGGTTGAATTTGAAATGAATGAATCTTTGACATCTGCTGAAGCAAAAGTGATCAAACAAATGAATAGAGGAACAAGGACACCATCAGCATACCCGAAGCTCCAATGCCTCCAGAAAAATGCTTTGGTTTCTTCCAGAAAGACTGATGGTTCATTTAAACTTGCAATACCTTTGAAGGCGAGGACTCCATTGTCAAGGCTGGAGTCTCAATTTAATTGTTCCAAGGGTCTAAATTGTCCAGGGAAACGAAGGGAAAAAGCTGTGGAGGATCATGAAGCTATTAAAATTGCAGGAATGAAGTTATTGAAGGCAAAGAAAACCCTGCTATTGAAAGAGGACATTGATGATATCAATGCGAAAGTATATCAAGGTATTGGGATGAATACAGATAGTGTGACAGATAACCATGAGACCTTAAAAAACAGAGATGATCCACATGCATCCAGATCTGCTAATAGTGAAGCGCTTGAACTTTCTGACAATGAGCAAACAAAGAGCAAACAACACTATGGTCCTTCGAAAGAAGATAAGAAAAGATCGAGAAAAACTCTAGCTGTTCAACCAGGTGAAAGTTCTTCCAATCCCTACAAGATGAAGTTTAAGAGAGGCAGAGTGGTTGAAGTTTGTTCAGCCAATACCGCTGTTCCGAGAAAGCTTCGATTCAGGAGAGGGAGAGTGCTCGGTGAGAATCCAAATGGCGAATTCCCGAAGAGAATCTTCAGAAAGAGGAGAGATTCAGGTGAGTCAAATGATCCAAATTCAGCAGCTTCACTTACTGTAATGTCGAAGCAACATAATTCAGAAGCTCAGGGTGTGATGTTGAAGCACCAAGATGCTCGAGGGAAGAAGGATTTGCAAGCTCTTTTCAATCATGTGATTGAGGAAACAGCAAGCAAGCTTGTGGAAACCAGGAAGAGTAAAGTCAAAGCCTTGGTGGGCGCTTTTGAAACTGTGATCTCCCTCCAGGAAACTAAACCAGTATCAACAGGTTAAGGTTTGAGTTCTGTTGTTCTGTGATGTTGAATTATAACATATATGATAATGCATATGCTGTAATAACAGCAGAAGTTTGTATCAAATAAGACTGGGATTGTATAAATTATAAGCAGTCCGGCTTGGATGAGGCTTGTGGATATAGTTTAACTAAGTTTCCTTTGTGGATCTTGGATTGAATGATTGTATACTTCTTCTGCTTCTTCATTCTTTTTAAAGTTGAATGGTGTGTGGTGAGGCTAATGCTTATTTTATTTTGATTATGTGGCAGTACATTTCCTTTTTGTTTTTGCTTTGAAATCCAGTTCATTTCTTACTTTATCTTGTGCTTCTACTGTCTTCTACTGTCATAATGTTTTAGGTCCCTTTTTTTTTGTTTTAGGTCCGTTTTCAAATAGTTTTTATGGCACTTTCATACATAAAACTGAAAGAACAATGTTTAGTGTGGAGGGTAAAAGATTAAAGTGTAGTACACATAACATCCTCAAACTTATGTAATGTTGTATGTAATATAAAAATGTATATCAATAGCTAAGTTTGATTCAAATTGAAAACTGACTCCAAATCAGTGGAATTGAATAACTTCAACTCGAAAGGTTTGTGTTTGAGTAGAGGCTGAATTTGGTTCATTGAGAGCGTCGTTAGAAGTAAAAGCTTCAACCATCAGAAATGCAATTATGTTATTTTGAGAACTTTCTAAAGGTTTAACTGTGTAAAGCCTAAATCATGAGAAATTATTCCGCTGGGGAATGCATCTCTTCTTTTCAGAAGTCAATAAATGTGCGGTATGTGAATATGTGAGAATAGTGAATCAGAAAAAAGAATTTATGTTAACTACGAAAATGATGTGTATGTATATGCTACGAATAAGCAATTTTTGCCTTGTTGAAATACATAAAACTTGCACGTAATAAAAAAGTTATAATCAATTTAAAAGTATTCCTCTATATCAAGAGCCCGAATGCAATTTACCCAACAATATATACATAGCAAGATAATCATATACTTAGCACTTTGTACTTATATATAGCAGCAAAATGCTTATATGTAGCTATACGTAGAAGTTTTTATAGTTAATATTGTTTTTTTGTTTTGCTGTTTGGGTTATATTTATGTGTTGTGCATTTATTTTTTCTGAAAAGATCTATTATACTTTTTAAACATAAATAATTTGTATTAAATTACACTATTTTTTGTTTAGCGGAGAACAAGATATGCATATAAACATATTCTGATGGATTGAATATGTTTTGATGATTGGAACAAATGCCTCCACTGATTGTGTAATAGTTTTAATTGAGCTGAAATTCTGATAATTTGCTTGGGTCCCTTTCACAAGTAATTCAAACTATAGCATCCTACTTGAAATAAGAACCGGTATCAGGTACCAAGATATAATTTATCCCTTTTCTATTTGTAATTTTTATTCGACCGTTGGCCGACTGGACCTCCACGGTATACGTACGGGGTGGTGACGATAACTCATCCAAAGGGTATGAATAAACGGAAACGCACCATCGTTCTTGCAGGAACATCTCTCTCCCTCTCCCTCTCCCTCTCCCATGGTCTCGTTTCCACTGGAACCCTAACCCCCTCATTCTCTCTCCATCGCATCCCGCACTCGCAGATCCCGATGGAGATCACGGAGGAGCAGCGGCGGAGGGCGGAGGCGAACCGGCTTGCGGCCCTTGAGAAGCGGAAGCGCGCGGCAGAGAGGTCGGAAGAGGAATCTTGGAGTCTCGTTAAATGTGGGAAGGTCCTCTGCCACACGACGTCGTCATCCTCACTTCCGGCTCCGGAGAAGAACCCTGCGTTACCACCTCGGCCGAACGAGCCGCCGAGGGCCGCCGAGCGCTTCCGTGTCGTTCTGGAGATCTGTTCGCCGGATGAGTTTGCTGTCTCGCCTGTTCCCTTACCCGGTTTCGCTTTTCCTGGTACTGCGCAGTGCTTTCAGATCGTCGAGGATGCTTTCTCGTTGGTAATTTCACTGACCTCTCTGTCTCCGTGCATTATATAGCCGATTTTATACTTTATATGACTAGTGTGGCTGATTATGTAGCCAACCCTTACTTTAAAGGACAAAGCTTGTAACTGTGGGAGCGTGCTGATGAATATATTAAAGTTTTTCTTTTGTTATATCTTCTTTATTCTTCTTCTTCTTCTTCCTGCTGACATGAAACCCTAGTAATGGGATTAAATCCTTCTTCGTAAAAACCTATTGACGAGTCATATCTTGTGCGCTCTTCTCCACCTCTGCGATGCATATGCAAATTTCTCTCCAATGAGGTTGAAGGATAACGAGTTGATGCAGTGTGGGGTTCGCTTTTGTGTGATCCTCAAGCTGACAAAATAAATTATGCTCTTGGTTGTACTTAATTGATTTATACTCAAGGAACCTAAACTTAGGTAGGAAATTGCAAAGTTGCTAGGTAGGTAATTAAGGAAATGGGATCGTGTCAGTCAGAGATCTCAGCCAATTTCAGTTTGGCTGAAATGAATTCAGCAAGAGAACGACTATCTGCAATTCCGTTTATGTTTAAGATTTCTTTGTTTTTTAGATTTCATATTTTCATAAATTGAATTCTAATCATCCTAAAGTTCTATTGATCATGGAAACATAAAGAAACATGTAACTAACATGACAACACCTAGCTGAACATGCAAATGCAAATTCATATAAGTTTTGTGGAGATTTCAATCAAAATCTTTCAATTATGCTTCAGGTTTGTTAATTCACACATAGTGGAAAACTTGTGAATTTAAGCAAGGAAATCTGATCTTATAACATGTTTAAGTGGGATAAATCTAACACTTGTAACTAGTTTAAATTAAGAACATAAGTTTCAATCCTCCCACATAAAGTGGAAAACTTTCAAAGTAGCATCAAATTTTCACAAGTTTTTATCATGAAATAGGGAATTAACTAGCAAACAAAAAGATATGGATTTAACTTGAAGAAATTACTGATTACACAACTAAGAAAGGAAACAGACTGCCAAAAAGAACTAAGGTGATAGTACAAAGCAAAGAAAACAAGGTTTGAAATGCTAGGAATAATTATGGAAAGATGTTTTAAGAAATCCTAACCACTATAGAACCTCAATAGACATCCAGGTGGCTGTTAGCAGCATATATGCAACTCCTAGATTGATTCCAAATGCCCGTTGTGCTGAAAATGTGGACTCGTCAACTACTATTCACTCTTCTTCTCCATAACTTAGAAAATATTCACAAAAATATCATCATCCCCTTTTAAATGAATTAAGAAACATTTACATATATAACACTTTATTTCACCTTATTTACATATTAGCTCTCCATTTCCTAAATATAACAATAGGTACATCTTGTATTTTTAAATATTATGCGAGATACATTGCATTTATTAATATTACAACACACTTTACCTTTTTAAATATTATGTGAGATACATTTAACTTAACATACATGCCTAGGGTTGATATCAAGTGGAGTTCGAGCGAGTTTGCCTTTCAAATTTTCGAGTTCAAGTTAAGTTTGATTCCAGTTGGGTAAAATCTATTTGAATTCAGGTTGATTTTCAAGTCTAATCGAGCATAGTTTTTAATCTTATTTTTTGATTTAGATATCTATTCCAATTCAAGTTGATTTTCGAGTCAAGTCAAATCAAGCTTAATTTTTAATCTTTTTTTTGATTTAGATCATTTTGCATATTATATATTATATATGATTTTTTATTTAAATTTGAATGTATTATTTGTGTATTTATACATACTTCAATATATGTTTCAAGGCCTCGTTTGATTGGAGTATATTTTCAGTAAGTTTTTAAGTTTTTTAGAAATAAAAAGAGAAAGAAATTTATTTTAATATTATGATATAAAATAAAATTATTTTATTATTTAGAATTATATTGTATGTGAAATAAAGCTAGTAGTTATAGGATATAAAATAAAGTTAATTTTCAAGGTTGAAATTATTTAAATGTGAAATAAAGTTAATTTTCAATATTGAAATTATTTAAATGTAAAATAAAGTTAAATTTTAATAATTAAATTTATGTATTCTGCGAAATAAATATAAAATATTGATAATAATATTTTTAGAGGACTTTGGTGGATTTTTAAGCTCCAACTAAACAAGGCCTTAATGTCTTTAATCTATAATTTATGTAGTATATCAATATAAAAATAATATATTAATATATGTTCCAAAGATTACATGTATATTATTATTCAAATATTGTGTTGATTATGAGTTGAATCAATTTTATTTCAAGCGAGTTGACTTCAAGTCATATGAAAATCGAGTGAAGTACAGACCAAGTAACATAAGAGTGAGTTTCGAGTTTTGGGTATTTTGCTCACCCCTTATAGACAACAAAAGTAATATTTAAAAATGTATGGTATCTTGCATAATATTTTAAAATGCAAGGCATGTATGTTGTAATATTAATAAATATGATGTATTTTGCATAAAAATTAAAAATGTAAGGTGTGCCTGTTGTTATATTTAAGAAATGAAGGACTAATATGTAAATAAGGTGATATGAAGTGTTATGTTTATTAATGTCCCATGAATTAAATACTCTTTCACTGAGCTCATGGATTCGTCTTCTTTGGTTGAGGGGGGAATAGAGAGACGTGGATAGGATCATGGGACAAAAACTATTTTAGTTTTGTCAACTTTCCATCTATGGCTGCTATGATGGGACAATTGCAAGATGTGTGCGTGGCCTCGACTTGGTGATGTAGGAGTATATGCATGCGTGAAACTGAGAGCTACACAAGATGGCATCGTGTGTGTACCATTTGTGGAAGAGCTGGATTGCCTGTTGGCTGCAATGGATGCAGCAAGAATAGAACAGAAAAATATGCAGCCTTATCTGATCAAATAGGGATTTTAAAGTTGCTTTTAATAGAGAAATTACAATCTGGTCCCTGTTCTAGGTTCCCTTGTAAATTGTTCCAAATTTCAGCTCATCTTGGTGAATTTGAACTCGATTCAACCCAAATTAAATCCAGTTGAATTTAGCTGTGATTTGAATCATCTGTTTTTCACCCACTTGGATGCATTTACACTCAAATAAACCGAAATAAAATGTACATAATGAAATAAATCCTCTCCATCTAGTAGGAGCTTGTATAATACTCAAAAGTAATATTAATCTGCATGTAGGGCATGGATAAATCAAGAGGTAGAAAGACCAGAAACTTGGATGTTAACCATGGTTTGCTATGTCAAGAGCTTCAATATTTATAATATTAGTGGTAAGAGTAAATGAACTAGTGGACATATGTATGTAAGAAGGAGAAAGAGGCTTAGGATGTGGAATAAGATAGAAAAGTCATGTCAGAATGAGTCTCCTGTCCTCAAATAATACTAATCTACAAATATTAGAATTAATTCTCTTAGGAATTTGATAAGTCCTGTTTCTTAGCAGTAATTTCTAAATTTCATGAACCATCGTATAATCCCCTTTCAAAAATCTCAGTCTTTACTCAAGCATAAGTTAAAAGCAACTCTCATTTATTCCCCTTATGAAAACACGCGTGTGATATGCTGAGGCTTATTTAATAACACTTGGCTTTGGCTTCTAATTTTAAATAAAATCCTCTAATAGATAATTCTCAAATTTAAATTAATAACTTTGTCAAACAAGCTCGACTAATCATAACTAAACTTAACCTAATCAACAGACTCCATTGATTAAATGTGACTCAGACAAACTATATAGAGAGTATAGAAATTAGCTTTGGCGTGTTTCTGATAAGCTCGAGCATAACAAGCTTTGTATGTGTGCACCAATCCTTCCAAGGTAGAGCAGGGTCAACTTTATTGTGGTTCCTCTCCAAAAGATAAATATGTTGTAGCTCCTTTTCAGTAACTCATGAATCCTCTAATGAAGACAAACCCTTCCATCGATCTGAATACTGTTGGTACCTTCGATTTTGAGTAGATATCTTCCATTTATCAAGAACTTGTTCAACTTGCTCTTTTTTGGTAGATTTGGTTGGTGGACACTCACATATGGATTTTCTTTTAAGAGGAATGGAAGACGTAATTGGATTAGTGGGTATTATTGTTGGTTCCCTACATGTTACCAAATCTGAAATATTGAAAGTCAGACTAATTCTCAGATCAAGTAGTAAATCTAGAACATACACATTTGATCTAATTTTTTTTAGAATTTTAAGTGGTCTAGCTTCACAGGCTTGTAATTTCTTGATGACTTAAATGGAAATCGTTCTGATCTAACTCGAATCATTACGTAATCACTTTCAGAAAATTCTTAAACATGCTTGTGTGAATTTATCAATTATTCTTATAAACCATCTTTCGGTTTGAAAGTCGTTTTTCATTTATCCTAGGCCTTATTCTGTCTTGATGGATTAAGATTGGTTTTTAAATTATAGTGGACCCGACCATCATGTCTAGCATGTTATCTAAACAAGATATAAGAAAACGATATTTCACGAAAATGTTATTAACTGCATGGCTATTCACGACATCCTCTAACTGTTATCATTCTTAGGAGTAAAAAGGGCATGAATGGCACAAGGTCACAAACTTTTCTTTATGACCACTTCTTAAGTAGCTCATTTACTTATTTTTTTTAATTTAGTATGCTCAGTAGGGCTTATATGATAATGAGGTAAATTCGATACGATAGATCCTAAAATTAGATCAATTGCATGTGGAATATCACACATATGGGGTAGGCAGTCAGGTAGGTTAGTAGAAAAAATATCAGAATACTCACCGATAAGAAAAATAACCTTAGGAGGTTGCTCAAAAAGTAGACTTTCTCTAACCTCATTCAAGTAACTGACCAGACACAACTACCTTCATTGATCTCTTTCTCCAATTCTTGTGCTTCAATTAGATGCAAGCTCTTGCTCTTCTCAGTTTGTTTAGGAGTTACTTTCTTTTTAAAAATAGTCCTTAATGGGGATGGATCAACCACTATCTTCTTACCCTGGTACATAAAAGAATACTTGTTGCAAGGTAACATTAAGATCATATAATTAGGGTTGCCTTAAGTAGTACATCACACCATATGTTATTCTGATATGTATCAAACTGTATAGGGATAAGACAATTGTGTTAATACAACTTCTACTATCGATAATTTTTTTATATATCTTTTATCTAATGCGAATGAAACTATGAAAAATCGATATTTTTCGCTAGTCACTCTTTAGGTTGCACTAGAACGCACCTAACCCTCATATTAGTCAACTATAGTAGGGTCAGCGTCATATGTAGGCTCTAACTCACCTTCAAATATAGGAGTGTCCTCAATAGCTTTATCAGTTTTTAAGATCTTAAAGGGATGTTCAAAAGCCATATAACCAATTTCTTGATACATGTAGCATCATATGGAATGACTAGCATTTCATTTTGATGATTTAGCCATAATGGCCTTTCTTTGTCTTCCCTCGTCAATGGGGGTCGACTTGTAGAGCAAGACTATTAGGTTTTGCAGAAGGGACAACTTGCAAATCTAGTCGCCTGGAGGTTTATGGCTTTTGAAAACACTCGTAGTCTTGAGCCATCTAGTAACCTCTTCAATAGTAGCAACTCATCGCAGATACAACTTGCATTGTATATCCTCCCTTAGGTCAGTGCAAAACCTAGATAAGATCATATTGAAATCCTCATTCAATCCATATTGTATAAGATATTCATCAAATTTGATAATATATTCCAACACAATCTTTGTACCTTGGGACAAGCATTGACATTAATATAAAAGAGGATCAAACCATGTAGGGAACATGTACTTTTCCCTTAAAATCACCTTGAATTCTGCTGAAGATGCAATGAGAGTTACACCTTGATAATAGCAGAGATTCTTTATATTACTGATGTGGAGCCTAGCCTGCATGGTAGCTTCATTTTCAAGAATATGATCTTCCGTGCATCATCCATGACGTATCACAAAGTAATGGTTCAAGCCTTCAGGTTTAGTTGTTTGTCAAAGTTGGAAGTCTTAACTTTTACACTACCCCCTCACTGAAATCTTGAGGATCTCGATTGCGAGATGGACGTGCAGTATGGTGATTGAGAGGTCTTTTATCTTCTTTGTCAGGTCTATGTTGAGCAAACGCAACCTCTGGGGAGGGATGTCTCTCCTTTAAACAGATAATTCTTTTAGTTAGGTTATTAACCTTATCTATTAGACTAGTCAGTTAGTCTCTCAATTCTCAGGATCCATTGTTGATGATGAAGATCTAGTGGGCATGCAAATGCAAATGTAAAATACAAAGTAGAAATAAATCTTTTAAGATTTATATGCAATACTAGGCATAAACTAAATACGATAATTGATGCAGGAGATATGCAATTTGAGACCAATGAATCAAACTTAGCAAATTTTCACAGGTGATAATTAGAATATTTCAAAGCTACATATATAATAATCAAGAAATTAAAGTTAGTAAATAAACAACTTAAAAATTTCAAATTAAATCATATTGAAAGATAAACTACGTACTAGAGTAGAAGCAACTAAACTTCTTAAAATAATGGAATCGGGGAATAAGGTAAAAGAACTCTCACATAAATATTTTTAGCAGTAATTTTGCTCAATAAAATGTAAAGGCCACAAAGGTAAGCAATCAAACAATTCCAGATAAATAAATTATTTTCTACTCAAGCATGAAAGATATTTTACAGTAATCAAAATTTTGTAGAAAAAATTTACATTTAGCTAAGCACCAAAGGAACTCAAAAAATATGAAAATATCGATGTATCGAGTATATTGCTGCATGCAAAGGCGTGCACACGCGTGCAAAGAGGTGGCATGCATGTGAATGCGCTAGCATGAAGCAAGGCATGGGCACAACAAAGTTAGCGTCGTGAAGGCAAGAGTAGCGTGCAATTTTTAAATCTCGCCTAAGTGTGGAGGTAGTGGGCGAGCACAGGCAAGGTCGTGCGAGAGAATGTCGACAATGGAGGTAGTGTGACGGGATGTTAGTGGGTGTGGTGGCATGCGAGAATGCTGACAACAAAGGTGTCATAAGGGAAGTCAGCTAGCTAGGTGGCTTGTGAGAATGCTAGAACCAGTGTAAAGAGACGTTAGCTGGCTAGGTGACACAAGCCGCAACGAAGGGGCGGCATTGGGAGGGCGCGAGTCTAAGGGCTCACTTGCGTGGTCTCACGCATGAGTTAGGACTATGCTGGGCGGGCCCGTGTGGGATAGGCATCTGCAGGGCATGCCAATGCAGGACGGACTGCGGCTAGGGCAGTCTCGTGTGAGGTGTGCTCATGCGGGGTGGGCTACGCGGAGCTAGCGTGTGCACCTAAGCTTGTTTACATGACAATGCGATCAGTTTGGCAGCTCAGGCAGAGGAGTTTGCGCTTATACGAAGTTGTGGAGGCTCAACAATGATATAAAGAGTTGAAGGTGATGTGAAAGCGGAGGTTAAGGCTGTTAACAATTCGATCTTGAGCCGATCCGACCTTGGCTCAAGATTGAATTGAAATTTTTCGATTCGATTTCGATTCGATCTAGAGAATGAACAAGGAGAGTTCGATCCGATCTCGATTCGAGCTGGGTCTGGCTCATTTATTATCGATTCAAGCTCGATTCGAGCCAAAATCGATTAAACTTTCGATTAATTTTTTATCTTTATCCAAATTTTATGTATAAATATATTTGTTCATTCAATCAGCATAAACTATGATTATCACTTTGATCATTATTTAAAGATAAAAATAAAAAAATAATTTACAATAAATATGATTTAAATGGTTATAGAGAAAATTTTAATGAAAATATAATGAAACATTCCAGTAGACTACTGAAAAAACTATATACTAAATCTAGTTATATATAAAAATATATATAATATTTTTTATTTTTTTAATCGATTCGATTTTGAGCCATCTCGATCCGATCCTATGCCAGCTCAAGATTGGATTTATAAAGTTTTCGAGCCAAAAAAATGGCTCGTTAGTCGGCTCATTTAGATCAAATCGAGCTCGATTCAATTCAAATTTCGATTTAATTTTTGAGCGATCTTCGATCTTCGTGCAAAATTAACAGCCTTAGCGGAGGTGGAACGGGGCTTTGATACCAAATTTGTTGCAGAATGGCGGCGGTTAGGATTTAAATGGAGAAAAGAGGAAGGAGGAAGAATAAACTTAGGAGTTTAAAGATTTTCTCTCTAGGTCCTTGTTCTTTCATTCTAGAATTTAAAATCAAGATTTTTTTGGGTACTTGTTCTTCTCGATAAGACTTCTTCCAACGAAACTAAATGTTCTCCTGTAGCTTTATAGGTGCTTTACATTGAGATCATACACCATTGATTTATGTTCTAATACCAAACTTGAGTTGTACAGGAGCTATTCCTAACTCCATCTCTGGTCTTTGCCTTCTTTTGAATTCCTTGAGGACCCTGACCAATCTCTTATTTCCTGGGGTTCTTTTGGGTTTCCCTAAACTTTTGTCTTCTTAGGTTTTTCCTGGGACTTGTCTGGAGTTGACCTAAGAGCTAGGTTTGGTCTATACCCTTTTACGATCACGTGTAGCACATGAAAGTCTCTGAATGCTCGACAGAATCACGAGTCTCTAGTGAGGGCCTCTCTCTCTCTCTCTTCTGGGGATCGTCGGGGCTAGGGAAGAGGCTAAGAGGCATAGTGTAGTAGGAGGAAGAAGATCCCAAAGAAGTCATCTTTTTTGCGAAAATATTCTAAACAACACATATGTAGTTTTTCTCTCCTATTTGTAGAGTGCATTATCGAGTTGAATTTACGCTTTTTTCTAAATTGAATCTAGTTGTCCATTTTTTGCATTACACCTTTCCCTAGTATAATTGATAATAACTTCTTTTTGCAGCTTTTGTCCCATTGGACAATGTATGCGTCACTTTTAACTGGCTTTTCTGGAGCCATGCTGGAGTGGTTCCCCGTGTAAGGCCTTCCATGGTTAAGTGATGAGATCTGAATTTCTTATGCACAACTTCGGCATATGAATTTACTTATGTGTCACTTCTTCAACTCTAACGACGGTTTGGATTTAGAATTTTTATTGCAATTGTTGAGAGGTTTTCCCCTTTTCCCTTTCGTCTGCCTTGGATGCCTTGTGGGTGCTCTTCCCATTGTCCCAATAAATTTTTTGTTATTGTGGTTTCTTTTGGAAACCCTAGTTTTCTTTTGTGCGGTGACCCTAATTGTTCTCCAATTAATTCCCAACATTTTATTTTGTTCATTAGGAGAAATCATTTTGCAACACATTTTTCTCTTAAGTTTTTGCTTTGTTCTTCAGTATGTCCACTTACCTCTCTCTTTCTCTCTTGTGGTTTTGTCCTTCCATGTCTTTCAGGAGATCTTTGTGTGTAAACTCTTTTTTTTCTTTAGTAGTGTTACAGCATTTTTCATATATTGCCTTCTTTCTCCTACTTTTCTATGGAGTTACGGCTTCCTTTAGACCATCGAGGTTGATTTGCCCATTCGCCTATCTTTCTTTGTTTTTCTCAACTCCTGTGCAAACAATCTTTGGACCTTGTATATATCTGTGCAGACTCTACGTTTTTCTAGAACTCTTGATAGTGATCATGCTTATTTAGTTTCCTTAATAATATTTATGGCTTTTATAACTATATTTTTCTTTTATGTTTCCATCATTCCTTTCTTTTTTAACCTTTCTTGTATGTCATGTACCTTTGGAAGTCTATGGTTTCATTTGTGATTTTTTTTTTCTTGTTAGTCTAATACTGCCTTGTAATAATTTAGAATGTTATCTTTCTAGTGTATTTTTGTTTATTTCTCTTTTCTCCTTCATAGCACTAATTTTTAGTAGCTGTTTTATTTAAGCTATTTTGTTTAATTATAATGGTAGCAGGAGCTTACAAAATATTCTTCTAGGACTTCTCGTGTGTAGTTCTGCTAAGTCCAAAAGTGTTTTTGGTGACGATGCTTACATAATTACATTGTGTTTATTTTTGTCTGTGAACAGGCTCTACCATTTCAAGTAAGTGAGAGTCAGGGGAGTCAAGGAAACTTTAAAGCATTTGTGTTCAAATTGATAGATTATAATTCAGTGTTGAAAATCCTTAAGAAGTTAATGGTGGTCGAATTGCAATACATTCCTTATACGACATTGCTAGCAATTAGAACATTTCATGATTATGCTATTGCTGGCCTTATACCTTGTTGGAAGGAGCACTACTCTGAAGGACAAGTTGATGACATGTTTGAAAGAATGCCAAGATCATTAAGGGATGCACTCCTACCCTTCCAGCTTGAAGGTATAAGGTTTGGACTTCGAAGAGGTGCCCGCTGCCTAATTGCAGATGAGATGGGTCTGGGGAAGACTCTTCAGGTAATTTCTCTTTGGGAATCCTATATGTGAATGCTAATCAATAAAATTGTCTCTCAACTTCGACATATGTGTGATCTTTTATCGACAAGTTATATGATCATAATTGATTGTCTGGGGAAGACTCTTCAGGTAATTTCTCTTTGGGAATCCTATATGTGAATGCTAATCAATAAAATTGTCTCTCAACTTCGACATATACGTGATCTTTTATCCACAAGTTATATGATCATAATTGATTTTAACTTGTGATCATAGAATTCAAATCAGTAGAGCTTTGTAAATTTCTATGTAACATGCTTTGCTTTCAATAAATTTGTGATATGTTATTGTAAAACAAACAAATAATGGCTATGTTTGTTGTACAGATACTAAGATTTACTTTGCTTTTCTTTCTTTTATGGACATAAATTATCTATTTTTTAATAGAATATTGGTGTATGATTTTTCCGCTTTTTTGCACAGTGGAAATATCTTTCTTTCGAAGAAAATAAGTGATGATTATGATTTACTTGTCACACTTTGAGGTTCTAAATAACTATATAAAATGCATTCTTTGAAATGCAACAAGGTTTATCTACTGTTAGCGTGTTGCATGCACCGTGTAACACTTCATTTGTCGAGCAGCACCATCATTAACTTCTAAGATATTTGAACACGGAAGCCATTAGAATGTTGTTGCATGTATAAATAAATGTTTGCTGGAGTTGAACGAAAGATGTGCAACCAATCAATTTTTGATACATATGACCTAGTAGGGGTGTGCAAAAATACTTGAAGAACTGAGACTGAACTGGAACCAATGTGAAACCGATTGATTCGGTTTAGTTACAGTTCTAAATTTTTTAGAACTGAATAATTCAGTTTGGTTATGGTTCGAAACTTCGAACTAGAACCGAACTGCATACCAATTTAATAATTAGTAACTATTAAATTTATTAATTTTGTAGTGTGCAAATTAAATTTTGTTTATTTTATTACTATACAATAAGTCTATAATATTAAAAAAAACATTAAATACTTATTCTATTTATATTCATTAACACTAAATTGAAAGTTTATTTTTTTCATTAGTACTATTATTTTATGTTTATGATCTATATTGCATTGTAACACGTTCGTTAAATTATATAGGTTTCATTGAATAAATATATTTTTTATAATTTATTAATTTTATTATATTTGTAACATTATTAAACCTAACTTTTTCTTCAAAATAAATAAATGATAAAAATTTCGTTCAAATTTTATTGAATCTGTATTGTAATGACAGTCGTAATTCATAGTATTTAAACTTATTTCAATATAATATTGCACTGTAACACCTTAATTAAATTATAAGTTTCATTGAATAAATATATTTTTTATAATTTATTAATTTTATTATATTTGTAACGTTATTAAACTTAACTTTTTTTTCAAAATAGATGATAAAAATTTCGTTCAAATTTTATTTCGTAACTCATAGTATTTAAATTTGTTTCAATATAATATGAGTTTTAAACTATCACTTAATCTATTGTTAATTGAGAATAAGAACTGGACTCAAACTAGATCTGAACTGGACCCGAATTGAATTTTTCAGTTCGGTTCTAGTTCCCAAAGTAGTGAAACCAACCTTGGTTAGTTCGGGTCCAAGTTTTGCCTAGAGCTGATTCGAACCTATTGAGTTCACTTTATGACCTAGTGCAAGTCAAGATATGATTCTTGCCTAGGACAATACAAAAAAAGTATGGGAAGTGTTCCTTGTTTGAAAAGTTACTGTATGGCCCATTTGGTTTATATTGCTTGGATGGTTCCATTCCTGTGGAGACAAGAGTAAGTGTATGCAATTTGAGATTTGTTTTATTTTTAAGTCGATCAGTGTGTTGGAACCAGGTTTCTTGCTATGACTATTGGTTCTTTTGTACACCATGGATCAGTGAGGATATTGAAACCAGGTGTATGCAACTTGAGTTTTGTTTTTTTTTCAAGTAGCTTAGTGCATTGGAACAAGGCTTTCTACTATGACTATCGATTCTCTACACAATGGCCAGATAGTGATGGTGTTTATGCTTTATACTTCTTAGTGAAATAGAAGGTGACAAGAAAGCAATCTCTACATGGATGTGACATTTTTCTGTTTCTGTTTTTCAGGCTATTGCAATAGCAAGTTGTTTTAGAAATGAGGGCCCTATATTAATTGTCTGTCCGGCTGTTTTGCGATTTTCATGGGCTGAAGAATTAGAGCACTGGCTTCCATTCCTTGTACCAAAGGATATTCATCTTGGTAACTTTTGCAACTAGTGATATATTTATTTGAGAGTTTTTTGCCTTTCCATGTAACAATAGCAGAGTTTCATATCAGGGAAGCTTTGTATTCATACATACATACATACATACATACATATATATATTTATTTATTTTAAAGAGAACAATGAAGGAGACAAAGATGAGGCAAACAAAAGTGTTATTATTGAGGATTATTTGGATGGATGCCCTCTGGGGTTCATTCTTATATAGCCTTCCTAAGAATATCACATCATATTTTGTTTAATAAGGAGTGAATAATAATTATTTAAATGGTACAACTATTACATAAAGTATATTTTTCACTACATGAAGTAGATTCCTAACATGAAGATGAGCTTGACATGAAGCTGATAATATTCTCTGCTGACTTTGACATAATATTCTTAACACCACTGCTTTTTTTAGTTTGATTGTAAAAGCTCCTTTTTGTAATAATCTCTACATATATAGCTGTTGTTTTTGGTCAGACAAATGCTAGAGCATTATCAAGTACATTAATTTCTTTGAGATTACTTTCATCAAGACCAAAATTTGTTTATTAGAAAAATACTTATGGTATTGTCGTTTCTTATACGTGGTCATTAATTCTTGCAAATTATTTTTTATTCGTAGTCCCATGAATATCTATAAAATTCTCTAGAAGATAAATTTTCTGAATATTCATGAAACTGCGAACAAAAAAGGAATTTGCAAGAATTAATAACCATATTTGAGGAATGACAAAACCATAAACATTTTTTTAATTGACAAATTTTGTTTTTGATGAAGATAATCTTACAGAAATTAATGTACTTAATAATAATTATCTAGTATTTGTTTAAGTTTCAAAAACAAAAACTTTGTAGAGATTGTTTACAAAGAGGAGCTTACAAATACACCAATATCACTTGGAACAATATCTCTGCTATCAAACTAAATGAAGTGATGGTGGTGTAGAGAATATTATGTCAAAATCAACAGCTTTATGTTAAGCACATTTTTATGTCGAGAATCTATTTTATATAGCGGGGAATCTATTATATCTAGTTGTTGTACCTTTTAAATAATTAATTCTTTATTACAGAAGATGTGATGCAATATTCTTAGGAAGATTATATAAGGACGACCTTTGGCTTTTGGAAGGGCATCCATCTATACAATTCCCGGTAATAGTATCTTTGTTTCCCTTATTTGTCTTTCTCTCTGTTCTCTTCGAAATATATATAATAACAACAACCAAGCTTTAATCCCACTAGGTGGAGTCGGCTACATGAATCCTTTGTTTCTATTGCGCTTTATCAATTACCGAATTCTTATTTAAGTCTAAGTAACTAAGATCATTCCTTATAGTTTCTTGTCATATCTTCTTTGATCTCCCTCTTCCTTTTTGTACATGGCCAAGATCCAATAACTCAATTTTTCTAACTGGGGCTTGAATCGGCCTACGATTTATATGTCCAAACATCTAAGCTGACTTTTTCTAAGTTTATTCTCAGTTGATGCAACAACAACTTTCTTTCGGATATACTCATTTCTCATTCTATCCTTTCATGTATATCCACATATCCACCTTAGCATCCTCATTTTTGTAATATTTATTTTATTTGTATATTTCTTCTTTACAGGCTAGCATTCAGTACCATATATCATCGATAATCTTACTACAGTTTTATAAAATTTACCTTTAATTCTGGATGAGATTTTTCTATCGCACAATATACCAGAAGCATTTCTCCATTTTACTCATCCTGCTTGACTCCTGCTAATAACGTCATTATCTATTTCACCATCATTTTGTATGATTGATCATCAATTGTCATATTTTCAATATAAGTATTTCTTTCTTGACTAAATGTGCACTCCATATATTCAGTTTTTGATCTACTGAGATAAAAACCTTTAAATTCTAGAGCATTCCTCCAAAGCTCGAGTTCGCTTTAGCTCCCTCTTTAGTTTTCTCAACAAGAATAATATCACCTGCGAAGAGCATACACTAAGGCACCTCATCTTGAATTTGTTTAGTCAGAACTTCCATAGGCTAAATATTGCATTTGGAAGATTCCTTAGTTTCCAACCAAATTTCCAGATGATTTTGTGTCTTGTAACAACTAAAGAGGATGTGATGTAATATTCTCAAGAGGGCTATATATGGATGGCCCCCTTGGGTTGTGGAAGGCTATTCAATATTTAGTAATAACATCTTAGTTTCCTGCATCTTTATCTTTCTTTGTTGTCTTTGAAATTTACATATACATATAGCAATGCAAAATATTGCATTTGGTTCAATAAAAATAATTATATATATATTTCTATATATATATATATATATATATATATATATACATTGCATTTGGAAAATTTCTTAGTTTCCAACCAAACTTCTTTGTTACTTTTGTGTCATGTAACTAATGAATTTTTCTACGTTAAGCTTTTGATCATGCTACTTTTGCTAATAGTGTTGATGCTTTTGTGTTAAGGACTTAATACGGTTTTAATTACAGGATTTTCATTTTCTTTTATTGAGCATTTGTCATGTTTGTTATGATCTATGATAATGTTTTTGGGTTGCAACCATAATTATGGCAGGGCTGAAGACACCCTTGTGTTAGAACACTGAATTGCAAGATGATTGTAATGGTTTTGATACGCTTCTACTATGGCTTGTGGATTTTTTCCACTGGACTTATGATGGGTTTGGTATTAGGCATGTGCAAGATTTATCATGGATTGTGTTACATACCCTTACAAACTTTTCTTTTTTACTTCTCTAGTAATGTGAAGTGTCCTTCATAAATACTTGAATTGTAACATTTTTATATGTCCTTGATTATCTCTTTTTTGGTCTGTTTGTTGCTTGCAGTATTCGGTCACCAAAATAATCTTGATTATTTGGAGAGATCTCCTAAGTTTGTTGTAATCTCATACAAAATGTTAAGTCGTTTGCGAAAGAGCATGCTTGATCGAGATTGGGCTCTTCTGGTAGTTGATGAGTCTCACAATATACGTTGCACAAAGAAAAAATTAGAACCTGATGAGGTATTTTGTGGTATCTGAAACACCTGTATGTTCTAGTATTTAAGTTGATTCGTTTTCTGACAGTGATTGAGTTCTCACAATATGTAATCTATGTGATTATGTAATGGCAGCTAAGTTGAATGTTTGTCATGGTTTGGTGCTGATAGCAGTCCACATCGTCATATTGACTTTTGAATTCTCTTTTTCTCTTCTCTTTGTGGTAGGCATTGAGCTTGCTACCATTTTCAGTGAGTTTAAAATAGGGATTGTCCTGCACTTCTTGAATCTTTCAGCAGCTATTCCCTCTTTTATGGCGCACTGTCTGGTTTAAGTTAATTGGCAATGACTTCTCATCTTATATGATTCTTAGCTTTACAATGGAGTTGAAATGGCATGTTTGGTAGAGTCTGTGGTTGTTCATATTCCTGTGGTAGTCATGTGCACACCTATAGTCCCATGTCCTGAGGCCTGATGTTGTCATACCTAATACAATACACCTTTCAGGTTTCTTGGTTGTTTGGTTCTATTGTGAGTTGTTGTAAAGTTACATTGGTGAGGCCTTGCCATAATAAAGAAAATGCACAAGTCACTGTAAAACTCATTGAACATTCCTTTAGTGAGCGCAGTAATCATGAATTTGATGCATCAAGGGTATATAGAATTGAATCAAATTACAAAATGTAGTGGTTGTGGTTCAAATGGTAAATTTAATCTGGTTGAGTGTGGGTGTTATTTAAGCAGACATAGAAATCTCCTTTAGTGAATGCATTAGTATGAGTTTTGATCTATGAAGGGTGTAAGGAACTGAATCAAATTGCAAAAAAAAGTGGATCTAGACTCCAAAGGGACGTGGCATCTGAAATTTGCTTCTTTATTCACCATAAGGTTCACTGGTTGATGCATGTAAATTTTATTTTTTATTTTTAGATTCACACACTTGTATAAGCTACACCAATTAATTGTGAATCCTACATTTGTCGATCCAGAGGGATGTAACATTTGAAATTGCTTCTTTGTTCACCGTAAGGTCCTTTGATTATTTCCATTTTTCCATTGTTTGTTGTTCATTTATTGGTATGGCGCTTATCTTTTTCATATTTATTTATTTATTTTTTTGTTTGATTCACTTGTGTTTGAATACTTGGATCCATTTTCATGCAAGAGAATGGGTTATTCTTTTGTCCAGCCCACAACCTATCATTTATGTTTTTCTTGTCATGCAGACCAAAACAGTGCTTGAAATTGCAACAAAGATAAACCGCATTATATTACTTTCTGGGACACCTTCGGTGACAAGGTTGTATCTGAATTCAGTTCCTTGAAATGATAGCTTTCTCTTTCATAGTACAATTTGGGCTATAAAATGCACTGAAATGTGTCTAAAATACCTGTGCTGTTTCCTTTTTCAAATTCTTTCTCCACCTGTTTTGTAAACGCATATTTTCAAATTTTTACATGATTTTGCTTCACTTATGTGAAAAATGAAGCTATTAGTACGACTAAATGGATACATTAGTGACAGTTGTATCTGATGTGTTGATCTTTGGCTTTTAAAATGGAAGCAAAAGATTTGAACAAAAATGTTTCTAGCCAAGTGAAAAAATTGTTTTACCCCATCTTAAATTTGCAAACTTTGAAGCTAACAGAAGGTTGAAGAGCAGAAGATAATGTCGGCACAGTGCAGTTTATTGCTCAAAACTGTGTACCTTAAAAGCATGTAGTCTAAAAGGCTCGTATTGGAGTTCATGTTACAAACAACATTTGACTTTTTGCTTGAACTGGAATATATTGTTAATTGGTAAGATCTGCAGGGGATGGGCCTGCCACCTCCTGTTGTTTTAGGTGACAAAATTATGGGAAACTAATTCCTTGAGAAATATTCATATATCAATATTTTATACTTTTTATTTCTAGAATATAGTTTTCTATACTTATTTGTGTGTGTGAGTGTTTTCTCTTTTTTTGAAATCACATGAAGATTGATATAATTAAAAGCTTAAATTAAATTAATCAATCTCAACTTTATCTGAAATAATGAAGGCATATATAAGGACCTTCAAAAGATAATAATGGTAATAATAAGAATAAAATCAATAATAATAATTTTCTTTGAAGTAAAACAAAAAAGCAAGGGAGAGGGAGAATTTTTTTTTCATCCTAACACTAAACAACTAATAAATCTGGAGCAAACATAACTCATCCTTAATACAAATATTAAATAAAATCCCTATTAAAGTTGATGGTGGAACATTTCCTAATCTAAGTCTAAATCTTCACCTAACCTAGCAAAACATGAATCATGTGCTATTTTTTAAATCTTTTTCTTCTCTATCCTCATCTTCCCATTTGACATTTCTACCACCCAGCCCACATTTTTTTGACCCATTCACACATGCACACGCATCTTCTCCGGCAGCTCTTCTATATAAATCTCTCCAATGCACTCTTCACACAAATCTTCACACAGACCATCCAGGAGAGCAAACAAAATCCTCCAACTCCAAGTCACTCAAGTATTTCCTCCAGCCATTGCTTGAACCATCACAATTCTTCCATACCTACTCACTCTTCATCATATTCTAGTTCCGTCTCAATTGCCTATTTCATTTTTTTGGAGTATTTGTGCTCGCAGACAATCTACTGCAAATTGATATTGACCTTCAAACCTGTGAAATGAGCCATCAAATGTAAGTGCCAACATATAACCATCATATTTCTCTAGCTTGCAACATGTCTTGTGCTTTCGACAACACTAACCACAACTGTGAGCCTAAGTTCCAGTCATAGTGTCATCGATTGGTGCTTACGAATGCTAGCTCCACTTCAAAAAGTATATATATATTTCTGTGTGTGTGTATTCTTACAAGTTTGAGGCTTTATAAAATAAACTCTCAAACTTGAACGAAATTGTATCACAACAATTTATGAGAATGATAAGTTCATGCCTAGTGATTTTTGAGGTATTTAGCCTATAAACAAATAAGTTTTCTAATCTTCTTAGAAAATTATTTGTAAATTCGATCAATTTTCAAGCTCTCATCTCCTTTATGATAAATAAATATCAAATCTAGAGAATGTGAGAGTTAAACTTGTAGTTGTTGATCAGATTCATCTGTGGCTAAATGCCTCAATTTATGCTAAAATTGAATATTATATCATCTTTAAAATTTTCTCAATTTGGCCTACAAAAGTCATCGAAAAATCTTTTAAAGAAGTGTCTATTTTAAATACCTGCTAAATATATCATACTCCTGCAATAGCATAAACTACAGGGTGGGATACATTTGATAAGCATGTCAAAGAATATAACTCTTTGAGCATAGCATGTCTTATCATAGTAGTGGTAGCCTTGTGTCTTGCTATACTATTACTCTACTAATCTGGGTAATATTCCTTGTAAACAAATCTATCACACTTTTGTGAGAGCCTAAACTACTTGGTTTGAGTCAATAAGGGTTATATCAATAGTCGTTATGAGAAACCTAATAACTTGAATAACACGACGGTCCCCTAAAATAACAACTAGAAGGAATCATGCTCCTATAATACCTTAAAAAATTGTATTAATAAACATGTTGAGGTATATAACTCCTCAAATATGTCTTATCATGCAACCTTATGCCTTGCTATGCTATTACTTCATTAAATTTAGTAATGCTCATTTAAACTAATCTTCATACCTATGAGATTATAAGTACTTCATAAAACAACAATGCCTTAAATCATATTCTATTTCAGACTTTGTGACGCTTACCCTTGATGAGGCACGTGTTATCTCTCTCATTCCCAAATGGGATGGGTAAGGACATCCTTAAAGGTTGTAATGTTAAATTTCTTGATATGACAAAGTGATTAGTTAATGAAAATTCTGAACTAAATTGGGTTTTTCATATATGGCATGTGATGGAATAGGCTTAAATTTCACCTTGATTTACTGGAACGTCCTCGGACGAATATACCCATGGTTTTTAATGAATCATTCTGTAACTGTAACCTAAATGGCTTAACTAAATCAAGTTTAATCAATAAAGTTTTAGATGATGGAACCATGAGATCTTGACAGAGTTTACCATTGCCTCCCAACCAATTCAACTTTAAAAAAAGCTTAAGCAATTGAATAAATAAATATCGATATTTGGCTCCTTTAATTGAAAGTTATCTTTCCAATGGGAAGAGGTAATTAACCATAGGGGCCTGCTTCTATGGGAAGCTTTCGTACCCTAAATCTAAAGCCTTAAAGGTAACTTTCTTATGGTGAAATCTGGTAAATTAATTTGCCTCCTAGTGATGCGATTGACTATATATGCATCTGGTTTGCTGAGATAGAGCATAGGATCACTCATAATTGCATTTGATTCGCTGAGATAGAGCATTAGAGCACTCATTATATGCAAGTTTTGAATTTTCAAAAGTTGGCATATAGTTCCCTAAGATAAATTTTGGTCAGTAAGTGTCCGTTGTAGTAGAACACAAGAGTTTTTTCGTTAAACTTTGGTCATGTGCCACACACATGACGAAAGTACCTTGACTTAATAGCTAAAGAACCAGTGACTAGATCCACCTCTTCATAGTCTTTTTTCTCTATACTTTAGGCTTTGTTTGATAATGCCCTAAAATTCATGGCTAATTTTAGCCATGGCTAAAATCTTAATTTTATTTTAAAAAATATTTAAAATTTATTTTATACCTCATCTTATATAAATTCCAACATTAAACAATCACTTTATTTCACATCTAACACAATTTTCAATAAACCAATCAACTTTGTTTCATATCTAATATAATTTTTAATATAGTTAATTCACTTGATTTCATATTGTACACATTTTTTGAAAATAACCAAAAAATTCAACCGAGACATCTTTTTTATCCTATTATCAAATAGGACAATAATGGCCTTCTTCTTTGCCATGATTAATCAACAACGAGCTTCTGGCATCCATTTGGTGGGCTTCTTTGTTTCTACGCTTTCCTTCTCCACCTCCAGAGCCGACGATGCCATCATTGACGGACAAGCTTCAGCACTAGCAAGGTAATAGCATTAATAGCAATATTCTATTCATTCATGAATGTGTTCCATCGCACAATCGATGACCTCTCCTCTACTAGAATCCTTATCGACAGCCTCCATCGGCTGTGGCACTGATGACATATATTGGCCAAAGTGTAGAATAGTATCAAGTACTAAATAGTCATTGTTGTTCTAGTAATAATTTTTTTAACAGGACTCATATGCAATGCGACGAGCCTGGAGGGCCTGTTTGACCACTTGTGAAAGTTTTCGGTTTGTTTGCAATCGGTGCCATGCCTCAAGGACCTGGATGTAGTTTACCTTAGTATATATGCATGTAAAATCATAGATGTTTGTTGTAAGCTTTCTCTAGACATTCATGGTTTGATATGTATATATTCATGATGAGTCTCTAGGTACATGTTTATATGTCATGCAGTATTAGTAAGTGATTTGGTTTTTCTTCATGATTGCAGGCCCTATGACATCTATCATCAAGTGAATATTTTATGGTATCTGGTTTTAAACTTTCTCTCTATTTGAATCTGGAATTCTGCAATCTATCTGCTAGTTATCCTAGTTTACATTTTATTTGCTTGTAATCTGACCACTGGGCTTTCTTCTTTATTTTTGATTTAGGCCTGGATTGCTTGGAAAGGACAAATATGAATTTGCAAGGAATTACTGCATAATGAGGGTTGCACGAGGCCAAGGAAATCTGTATAAGGTAGCTCAAAGTGCTTTTTCAATTAGCTGTATGGCTATGATAACTAATTGTCCTTTCCGTGCTTTCTAATGTTTTCTTTCCCGAATATATTGAAAGTAAATGTCAGTCCTGGTTGATTTTGCATTCTTGCAGGACTTCTCTAAGGGTAACAGGTTGGAAGAGCTAAATGTTTTGCTTAGGCAATATGTTATGGTTAGCTCTTGATGCTATAACTCTTCTTAGCCATAAGTTCTCTCATAATTTTTTGTGTTCTCTCCTTTCTTCCAATTAACTGTTTTATCAGTATTATTGTTGATGGTAAATTGTAAATCTCAGGTAATCTTTCTGCTACTAAATTGCTCAGATATTTGACTGTTGATTCTGCTCGTTTTAGTTGTAGAAAATTTGAAGCTAAAGATGTTAAGGTGGTTAAGCTACATATGTATATGTCTTGATGGAGGTTTGAATGCTTTATGAAGTTAACATTATGTGTTTGCAACTGCGTGTCTGTTTTTGCCTATTGGTAGATGGTGAGTTGTCTAGCTTGTAAGCAGGAAGAGAATTTTGCAGTCATGGTCTCCTGTTTTTACTCCTATTCACTGTAAAACACAGTTTCCTTGTCAGCCATCCAAGTTGATAAAATGGGCCATTTAGTGGAACTATTTGTTTGTTTAAAATTTAAACTGGATGTAGTATTATTGCAAGACGGCAACTTGGGAGTCCAAACACGGGACTTTCCTTTCAATTCTTTCATTGGTGGGGTGCTTCTGTGTAGATCAGTCTCTTTTCGAGCAAATTGCTCAGTTGCTTGCTCGTGATTTGATGATTAGCTGAAGACCATGTTTTAAATGTTACTTAAGGATGCATATTCATAATTGATGGATAATCTGCACGTTATTTGACAGATACGGCGTTTAAAAGAGCATGTGTTGGCACAGTTACCTCCTAAGCGCCGGCAGATAATTTTGTTGCAGCTGAAATCAGCGGATATATCACTAGCAACTAGGTTATGTGGAGTGAATTGTGTGTCCCATCAAGATGATGATCCTTCAAATCAATCTCTGGCAAATGGTACTTCCGACCAAAATGTTAATTATGTTGATGAGAAGTTGAGGAACCTTGATGTACTTGATGGTAAAGTTGTCCTGCTATCATCTCATGTTACTTTTAATACTTCTTTAGTTCTTGGCATGCTACGCTATTATGTTTAACTTACGTTATTTGCTAGAACAAATGCGACTAAAGATGATTGCCACATTCCTTTTACTGGGTTATCATTATGTGCTGTATACATGTATCATTTATGATGATCTTGTTCTAGTTGATATCTTGGCTTTGTGATCACTCATTTGTTGGCTTGATTGTCTGTTAATGATTTAATTTGCTAAATTTGATAATCCAGTTTGCCAATCTAATCAAATGTTTCTGTTTCAACAATGAAAATGTCACATTGATTCAATTCTCTGTATTATATCAGATAAGTATTTCAGAAGAAATAAAAAGATGCTCTCCTTCCAGGAAGTTGGCATTGCGAAACTCTCTGGATTTCGTGAGTGGTTTTACAACCATGTTGCGGTCAGGGAGTCGGAGGATGTGGATTTTCTGGGCACCGGTCTCAAAACTCAGAAAATGTTAATATTTGGCCATCATATAAAGGTGTTGGATGGGATTCAGGTCAGGATTCCTTCTTTAAAACTATGCTTGTTGAAGCTTTCCTTTTAGTTATCCATTTCGAAAACTGAAAGGGGGAGAATATGATACTGACTCAAACATGTTCTGAGCTTTTTATTTGGTGTATTTGTTTACCATTTAATTTCATTTGAGTTGTAGCCTGTCCTTTCATGGAATATCTCTTTTGTTTATGGTTTCACCCTTCTTAGAAACACTTATTTGGGTTCTTTTACTAGAGACCTTGTTGAAATTTATTCCTTAGGCATTCTATGTTAACTGTTAGCTATTTCAGGAGTTTGTTTGCGAGAAGGGAATCCAGTTTGTTCGTATTGATGGCAAGACACTGCCAAAAGATAGGCAAGCAGCTGTTGAGTGTTTTCGCCTAGCTAGTGAGGTTTTTTTTTCATCTGTTTTGATATATTAATTGACTAATTCGTTCCTGTCGATCATTGTGAAGATTTATCATCTGAGTTTAGTCAGATATTCTTTTACCGAATCATTAAATATTGTAGTCAAAAGTGGAAATTTTCATTTCTTTCATTACTTTGGTTGCTATGTATTAGCGTGAAATCATCTTCTTTTCTAATATTTTTGTTGGAGTATGTGTTAGCAGGAAACACTTTAAAGCCATATTTAGTTGGAGGATAAATAAGATGGTTTGGTTGAATTTTTTTTTTTTTGAAAAATATGTATGATATTAAATAAAGTGAATTAGTTATATTAAAAATTGTGTTGAATGTGAATTAGAGTTGATTAATTTATTGAGAATTATGTTAGATGTGAAATAAAGTGATTGTTTAATGTTAGAATTTGTGTATAATAAGGTATAAAATAATTTTTTGATCTTTTTTTAATAAATTAATCTTTTGGCCATGGCTATTTTAGCCATAACATTTTTCTCATGAACCAAACGTGGCCTATGGTTATGCAGCCCTAATTTTCTTCTGTTTGAATCTGTATTACGCCACTTCCTTGAAAGATGCATAACTATTGTTATACTCACGTGAGCTGTATATAAAAGCAACATCTCTTTGTTTTTATATCAGGTGAAGATTGCAATTATAGGCATTACCGCTGGTGGTGTTGGGCTAAATTTTTCAACAGCTCAAAATGTTGTATTTCTAGAGCTTCCCAAATCTGCATCTGAGATGCTTCAGGTTCATCTATTTGATTTCATTGTCTGTGAACTATGTGCATGTTTATATCGTGCTTATGCTATTTTCTCAATTTCAACATTTAGAAGAATAGTTAATGTGTGATAAAAGGCTGATAGTTTTGATGGAAGTGTTTACGTGTGCATTACTGGCAAAGTTTTTATTTAGTTCAGATAGTTTTGATGGAAGAACATATGGTTTGGATGGAAGAACAATTCAGATAGTTTTGAGAAGATATAGATATGTACAGAAAATTTCTCACATTCCAAAGGGTTAACGACTGACATCTACCAGTTATCCAGCTATCAGAATATGTTTGTGTATTCTTCCTCTGCCATCTAGGAACGACCTATAGATCTTTGTGTAATGGCATTGCATACCAAAGAGCTAAAGATATCTGGTATGAGACTAAACTCATGGGAGTTTGTTTGTTTGGCAAGTTAAAATTAACTAATATTAAAAATTAATTATATTACACATCATACATATAATTTAAAATAAAAAATTAACTTTATTTTACATCCTTCACATATACCAAAATAATAACTAGTTTATATCACATTCCTCACATATTCTAATATAATAATTAATTTTATTTCACATCATTCACAACTTTCAATAAGAAAATATCTTCATCCAAATTTAATTTTAACCTAGTTAAAATTAAGCTTTGCAAACAAATAGACCCATGGTGGTGGTCGTGAGGCTTTGCCTGCAACAACGCTGATATCAAAATGGAGTTGATGGTAATATTAGAGACTATGAGGATTGGCACATAAGAGAGGCTTGGGTAGCCATATCTAGATCTTGGTCATGAGGCCAGTGCTATTATTGAAGCTTAAGGCTGGTGCATGCGATCCAAAAGGTCTAGAGCTTCTGCTTGTTTGAGGCTTGTGATACATGCTTATGATCAATGTCTTATCAAGCAATAGGAAGATATTTGCAAACACAAGTGCTCAGATGGATGAATTATTACATTAAAGATATATTATTGAAGTTGGCTTGAGGCCTGGTGCATGTGATCTAGAAGGTCTTGTGCTTCTACTTGTTTGAGGCTTGCGACACATGCTTATGATCATGGCTTATCAAGCAATAGGAAGATACTTGGAGATGCAGATACACAGATGGATGAGATGAAACTATTTTGTTAGAAAGAAAGTGGACATATGATACCTATGAATTATTAGAGGGGTGAGGTTTAAGATTTATTTGAGGAGAAATGAGGTCATAGTAACTTTTTAGTAAAAAGCAAAATACTCAAAATATTTGTGTACTAGGAATATGGATGCCTAGATTGATGATAGTGGGTCGTATTAGAATTGATTGCATAAGGGAGGGGTGGGGGTTTGGCACCAATAAAAGATAAGATGAATGATGTTAAGGTGGTTTGGAGAAACAATAGTTATAGTATGAACTTCTGGTTCTTCAAGAGTTGCATCACATGTTTACGATCAATGGCTTATTAGGAAACATGAATTTCCATTGAAATCGAGGTTGGAGGAAATAAAGGAAAATTGGGGTGTTATAGTAGTTTATTAATACAATATCAATTAAATATATGGTAACATCTCAATTCTCCACTTAGCCATTAACACGAGTAATTCAGGCTGTTTTAGTATGAAATTGGATGTTAGATTAAATAAAGCCTCTCTTATATTTTTTTAATATTAGATCTAATATGATAATTAAACGGAGACATTCCAAACTCCAAAATCAAACTACTACATTGGTTTTACCAATCTACTGATGATAAAACAAAATCCAAAAATAACTCATAATAATAATTTACATGATCAATATTGTTTGCGCGGAAAATCCAAATGTATCACAACTGTCCATGTGGCAGAAGTTTCACCACTTAGATCAGTGCCAGATCAAACTAGTTGGACCAGGGTGGGACAAACCTAGTCGTGTGCAAACATTGGTTTAAATCAAAAAATCGAACTGAACCATTTAAATTTAGTGGTTTAATTTGGTTTAGAATTTAATGGTTTGATGATGGTTTAATATTCTAAGTATTTTGTTTAATCGATTTGGGTTCAATTTCACATGTTTGAAAATTAAACTGACCGAATTAATCGATTATTAAATAACCTTATATATAAATATAATTTTGTTATATAATTTTGATTATGTTGTGAAGTTGATTATACAATTGCTCTTGAACTCTTACTGTCTTTTTTATTAGTTTATTATGGTGATGCGATTGAGTTATTTCATGTGCTTGGATAATTTTTGAGACTGTTATTGAGAGTCATAGTGAATTTTTTATTTAGTTAAATTATTTCTTATGCTAAATTAATTTTGTATTAAGGCTTTTATTTAGATATTTATATGATAATATTTAATATCATTATGAGAAGGTTTAGAAAATTTTTGAAATAAAAAATATGATTTTAATCGAACCAAACCAAATCAAATTAATATTTTTATTTATTTGGTTGGCTTGATTTGGTTTATAATCTAATTTATTTTTTTGTTTGTTTTTTAATTTAAAATTGAACTCGATTTTTATTTTTAGTTTAGTCACCGAACTCACTAATTAAATTGAATGCACAAGTCTAGATAAACCAAGCATAGCTCCATCCCAGCCTTGGTCCAACCAGCAATAGCGACATCTGCAATGGATCATTCCCCATTCCCAGTTTACTCGTGCAGATGGGACCTAGCCTGCAGAGGCAAGATGGTACGACCACCTACCCTCCAGCAATATCCTTTTTGCAACATGCTTCCCTTTATAGATCTCCCATATTCTAGGAGATAGCGTGTAGGGGCAATTATGGTGAAAGAGTCCTAGTGACCCTTCTTAGTGAAAGGTTACATCAATCATGCAGGAAAGAACACCCGCCATCGCTGCTCAACTAATAATCTGATCGTCCTTTTTGACACCTTGGGGGACCGAGCCAACTCTCCCGGCAAGTCACTGCCTCTGGGATGATGTGGCAAGATTCATGTCACACAAATCTCTAGCTCATCTCGTGTGGCCTAGATGAGTCCGGATCTTTCTTCCCATGGTCTCCCTACAGTCCCTATAAATATTAAAACTTAACTCGAGAAAAGGATCACTCTTTAGTCTCACAAGCTTCCTCTTCTAGATATTGTATTCCTTTTGCCTCTCCCTTACTTTGACCTTACTAATGTAGATGGATAAATTGGATTGGCTTAGGCGGTGGATGTAGGGGGATGCCTCCAAACCATCTAAATCTTAGTGTCTATTACTTTTCTGCACTTGTTACTATTGCTTTCCTCCCCTACGGTCTCTTCCTCTCTATAGCGCGTACGAGACATGTTCGCGTGCTGCCTGTTAGCACAACTCTCCCCTTTAATATGTTAACATATTTGGTGCTTTCATAAAATCCTACAAGCATGGTTGGCCGAGCACGCTGCCTTAACCCAACATTTCTCCTTAGGTGCTTACAAAGAGGAAACATTGTCATGGATGAGACCTCCAGCTTTAGCGCTCATTCCTGTCCAGTTTCCCTCTGCGTCCCATGACATGCAAATGGAGGAAGTGCATACCTTGGTGAATCTCGCTAAGCAGGTAGATGCTCTTGCCACTGTCGTTACCCCTCAGATTCTCCAGTAACTATTAATGTTGCCAAACCCATTGGCGTTGGCTCAAGCAACATGCCGAAATTGCCTTGGAGGTAGCTGGACCCTCCCATGTTCTGGGACTGTCTCCACTGCCACTAAAGGTTATAGACCTAGTGACAACCTTCATTACTTCACTGGTACAAGCCAATGTTGCCTGTATTTCACTTCAGCAACCGCTGACATTGGCTGGAGCAACGCTAGGAGCATCGACACTCATTGGTCGGGCCTTTGCGGTTGCAGCTAACAGCTAACAAAAGGCTATTTCTCTCACTAGTTGTTGTTGTTGCTGCATCGCTTTCACAGCCCCATACATGCGGCCTTCGGACGCGCTGACACTTTCGCACTGCACGGCCTCGCTTGGCTCTCAATCCTGCTGGGTCCCTTGCGAACCCGTGCTCCGAGGCGATGTCGTCCACTAGTTTTTTGATGCTTTCTTCGTGTTAAAGGACTCATTAAGAGATCCCTATGGCCCCATCGCTCCGGGTCTGGAAGATTTCCAGCCGTATATACACATCCAGCCCCCCTTGACGGGGATGAATGCCCCTCTCCTGAATGACGTAGCACTCATGCTCTCCGCCACTCCCTTATCCACGTTGACTTCTGCCTGCTGAAAATCAAAATTTTTGTTGGAACAACGGACCCTCAAGAACACATACGACTATTTGAATGGTCCCTCTGTTTTCTCCAACCAATTGGAGGAGGTTGCTTCCTACTACTTGATGGCCTACTTTTTCAGGGAGCTGGCCTATGACTGGTATGTGTGTCTCCCCTGAGCCACATTTAGTTATACGGTCACTTTAAACGGGAAGTCTTAGCCTATTTTATTGCCCCCGTGTGGCCAACTTTGATGTGGTCCTCTTTGAGATCACTCAAGGATCAAAGTTTTTACGGTCCTATGTGGACTAGTACTTTGTCGTCGCTATTCACGCCGATGGCATCCACCTCGCTGTCCCCCTTTACACTTTTCGGAGGGGACTTAAGGACAGCAACCTTGCCAAGTCTTTCCAATTGAGCAAGCCACGCAACTTCTTGGAGCTGCTCAACCGAGCCAAGAAGTTCATCATCATTGGTAGACGATGTTAGCACCAGGGAGAAAGCTTCCATAGCCTCCCCATCTACTGAAATCGCAAAGTGCAAGCACAACGGGGGAGATGGTTCTCAACTGAAGGATGAAAAGTCCATCAAGAAGGTGACGGCGAAGGCTCCCTAAGAGTGTATGAAATTGTATAAGTATCAGGGTACTCTGATTAAACATTTAATGAATTTGAACTGTCATGTTAGTTTAACTTCTGATATTTTGACTAATACAAATAGTTGTAGTTATTTAGTTGTAATTTGTCATTTGATTGATGAAGGTAAGGCATTGCAAAAGAGAATTTTGTCATTGCATGCACTTAAAGAGTCACACATTGGGCATGATTGCTTATTCTACTTTGACAGATTTTTTTGGACATGAAGATAAATTTTTGTCGATTGCTCTTGATAACGCATCTAATAATACTTCTGTAATTAATTACTTAAAATCTTTTGTTTCCAATTTTGAATGGTGTTATTTTTCATGTTAGGTGTGCATATTACATTATCAATAATTGTGTGGCTACTACATTTTCAATACATTCTAAATCGGTTGAAAAAATTAAATTTTTTGTAAAATAATAAGAAATTTAAATTATAGGTGAGAATGGAAAGAAATCTATACTGCTAGTGGCATAAATTTCATTACATTCCCGTTACAGGTTAAGACATGATAGAACTCTCTGATTGCTTTCTTGATTTAGTTTTTGTAAAAATTTAATTACGAATTTTTATTACTTATGTTACAAATGAAATTTAATTCAGGATTAGGTAATGCCACTAATTCAGTCAGCCTTTAATTGAGGATTTTGCTGCCACTCAATAGAAGGGATATACACGTAGGGTAGCTCAAGGGCAGCCTTAGAAGCCTAACCCTAATGTCTACTGTGAGTTCCACCACACCTGCAGACATCCTACCATCAATGAACTTTGAAGGCATTGCCTGGACCTACTCGCAGATGAAAGGAGGCTCCAGGAGTTTTTCCTCTTAGCACTGGTCGCTCAGGTCCATTGCGGGATAGACCAAGCCAAGACGTCATAGGAGGCATCCACTCATCTGGCCAACTAACCTGCAGCCAAGATCATCTTCTCCGACTCCCCCTGACTTGGCCAAAGTCAGCTTGCCATAGCCGGGCATCATTGTCTTGCCATATCTATCATCCCTCTCACCTTCTCCCAAGAGGACCTCTCAGTCCATAACAACTCCCACGATGTCCCAAACAACTCTCCTCTACTCTTAATAGAGAGCAACAAAATCAAGTAATAAAATTCCTTTCCCAATACTCAGATGTGTTTGCTTGGGATCCCTGACATGAAAGGTATTGACCGGAAGTCGTGTACCACCTCAACGTCTCATGGATGCCAAACCAATCAAATAGAAGAAGCATTCGATAGGTGGAGAATGGGCCTAGGCCATTAAGTCAATAAACTCCTGGGTGCAAGCTTCATCCAGGAAGTCTAGTACCCGGAATGGCTCACTAATGTGGTTCTGGTTAAGAAGGTTAATGGTAAGTGGCAAATATATGTGGACTTCTACACACTAAGCAAGGTATACCCTAAAGAATCTCACCCCTTAACACCTTCGTCGATCGTACCTTCGAACACCCTTTAATGAGTTTCCTAGATAAATACTTCAGGTACCACCAAATCAAGATGGCACCAGAGCATGCGAAGAAGACCTTCACAATGGATCAGTGATGGGGACACAATGCCATCAGACCATCGATCTATTCCAGAGGGTTTACACTCGGAACTCGAGATCTCACCACGTGGCGTCGATCTGGATGGAGGATTGATACCTGCAGATTTGGCAGCAGACATGATCGGTGGCTGATCAGAAGATTGGAAATCCTCATTTAAATCAATTTATTGATTTGAATGAGAATATTCCAAATTTTGGCTGATTTCGTTTACTCTTTTCTTTTTTTTTTAAATTATTCACATTTGGCATAATTGTAATCCTTTTATTTCTACATTTATTTTCGCATTTATTTCTGCACTTATTGTAATAGGCCTATATAAAAGCATGAACTGGTATTACTTGTTCTTAATCCTGGAATGAAATTATTTTGTATTTGAAATACTATGTTACATCCCGGTGAAGGGAAGGGTTGGGATCTTGGGTGAAAATCTCTAAACACCTTAAAGAAATTTGAGGTATTTCCCAACTCTTCTCTCTCAGTTCTCAATTTCAAACCCAATCCAAGTTCAAGCTGACCTGTGATCTCCGTCTGCGTCTGCCTGCGAGCTCCATTGGCATCGTCGTCACCTCCGGCAGCCCTCCGGCCACCGGCGCGCGGCGACGACCTCACTTGTCGGCTCCACTCGCACTGCTACCGCCTCCAGTAGCCTTCTACAACATCGTGCATGACCTTTAGACTAACGCAGCCATCTGCAACATCATGCACGACCAACCACTGCTCGCGCCCCGGCACGCAGCCAGCCGTCCGAGACTTCGAACCTCGATCCCGCTGGTTCAGCCTTCTGCACATCGTGCATGACGTTTAGCCATCTGCAACATCATGCCTGATCAGTCACTGCTCGTGCTACAGCACAGCCGTCGTCTAAGTCCTCGGACCTCGATCCCGTCAGTTTGGCCGTTAGCAGCATTGTTCATGACGCGTTAGCATTTTCGCCTTGAGACCTGGAATCTCCTTTCGAGGTAAGCCCGAACATCGACCGAATAATGTGAAAATCCTGTTAGATCCTGTTGTGGTGTTTGATATTGGGAATGTTTGATTTGCTCACCCGTGTGAACCTGGAATTATAATGTGTGATAAATTAATGTTGGGTAATATCATTTGTGAGCATACTCATATTACTGCATAACCCTAGTTCTGATTTGTTGAGATAAAATAGCCTTAAATTATTTGATAAATCTATTATATATTATTTGGACTTATTTTTAGATATTTAAAATTGATTTGCCTTATGGATTTGTAGTTTACTAGTTATTACATAATTATTATCAGTAATAATTTTGACAATTTCATGCTCATCTGTTAATAGTACTCGCCGATCTCTAATTAGGACTGCATCTGCATGTTGTCCCGCATCAATCAGGGCACACACTGCTGCGAAGTGATGACCTTTGATTTCAAAAGCACGGGGGATACCTACCAACAGATGGTGGGCAGGTTGTTGAAGCACCAATGGGGAAGAAACTTGGAGGCCCACATTGATGACATCCTAATCAAGAGCGCCTCTCACTCTCAGCATCTTTTGGACTTATAAGAGACGTTTGACGCATTCCGTAAATATCAAATGAAGTTGAACCACGCCAAGTGCACCTTTGGGGCATCCTTTGGCAAGTTCCTAGGATACTTGGTCTCTTCTCGGCATATCGAGGCCAACTCAGACAAAATCTCAATCATCCTAGACACATTTAGAAGCTGACACTGTACTTCTAGACACATCGTGAAAGTAGTTATGGACCAATCGATCCACTAGGTTCTCTACAGCCTGGAAACCACTAGATGATTCCTGTGGTGGTCCATAGAATTGAGAGAGTTGGACAGTTGTTTCTCCCTTTGGACCACCATCAAAGCCTAGGTTTTGGCGGATTTCATCACCAAACTCTCCACTTCGAAGCTTCACCTGGCGAAACGGAAGCACACCGTGGATCCTCCATGTGAATGATGCCTCTGCTATCACCACCTAAGGTGCAGGGGTACTACTCACCAGCTTATTTGTTTTGATTTTGTGGTTACTAACAATTAAGCCGAATATGAAGCGCTATTTGCTGCCCTAAAATTTGCTAAAAGAATAGGTGTAGAGTACCTACAAGTCTACAATGACTCTCTTCATTGTCAACTAAGTCATGAAAACTTTTGAGGCAAGGGAGAGCACGTTGAAAAGGTATTTCTGTATAGTGAAGGGAGCTATTGCCCATTTTAAGGAGTTCTGTCTCACTCAAGTCCACATGAGGAGAACCAAACTACTGACTTCCCCGCTAAGATTTCATTTTCGACAACACTTCTTCCCCGATCGACTTAGCTACGACGCAATAGAGGTCACAAGCATGAGATCGCACCATGTTGGATGGAGGAAATCATCTCCTACTTGAAAGAGTACGTGCAGCTGACAGATAAGAAGGAAGCGAAGGACCTCAAACTTCAGTGCGCTAAATACCTCCTAATTGACGGGGTATAGTGAAGGGTGCCGTCACTCATTTTAAGGAGTCCTTTATCACTCACGTCCCTCGTGAGGACAACAAAATTGCAGACTTCCTCACTAAGTATGGGAATTTGAACTTTTAACAACACTTTGTCCTTAATCGATCTAGCTATGGCACATTGGAGGTCGTCATCACGGAGGCCACACCGTGTTGGGATGTCAAAATCATCTCCTACTTGAAAGATGACTTGCAGCCAACGAATAAGAAGGAAGTGAAGGATCTCAAACTCTGGTTCCCTAAATACTTCCTAATTGACAGGGTGTTGTGTAGACAGTCCTAGTCTAGGCCCTACACAAAATGTCTCCGTTCGAAAGAAGTAGCCAAAGTCATGAGGAATACACTTTAGAAAGTTTAGCTCACATTGCTATGACTGCAAGTTGGTCAGTCGAATCCTCTGGACACCAAGGAGTACTTCTAGAAATGCTCCCAATGTCAACATTACACTGACTTGTTTAAACAACTAGTCGGCTACCTTCGTCCTATGATCTCCTCCTGGTTGTTTGTAGTGCAGGGAGCTGGACTTCATTGGCTCCATGCTGCAAGATGCTAGGAATTACTAGTGGATCCTACTTGCCGTAAACTACTTCACCAAGTGGATGGAGGTCATCCCACTGACGCAAGCAATGTCCTACTGGGTGGAGAGATTCCTTTGGGACAACATTGTCTGCTGCTATGGAGTTCCCATGACGATCATTCTGGACAACGGCACACCCTTTGCCGCTTCCCGAATTAGAGAATTCTGCAATAGGCATGGCATACAGCTCCACTTTGCGCATATAACATCCGTGGACCAATAGACTAGTCGAGGCAGCCAATAAGAATATTATGAACATCATCAAGAAATGGCTAGACAGAGCCAAGAAACATTGGCTAGAGGTGCTCCTCCAAGCAATCTAGGCTTACACTTACAACACGACACCTTCAGAAGTTAATTAGGAATCTCTGTTTTTACCGGCATTCGACATGGACACTGTCGCCCTAGTGGAACTGAAATATACTACTCTCCCAGGTGGAAGTTACAATCACATATGGCTCTCGCTACTTTGAAGAGTGAACCAAGGACAATGGCAAGGCATAGCGCATTGATTTAGACCTCCTGGAAGATCGTTGATAGTAAGAACCTCTTAAAAAGTTAGAGCACAAATGTTGCATGGAGTGCTACTATAATAAAGAGTCCAACCACAGGATCTCCCCAGGGATCGCTTCCTTAAAAGGCATGTAATGGCAGGAACGCGCCTTGGCATCCCCAAGATGGAACCAATTGGATAGGAACTGTTCCTGGTGTACGAAGTCGCTGTCCCTAATGCCCACCTCCTAATACAACAAAACGGGATGCTCATTCCATGCACT
Source organism: Apostasia ramifera (assembly GCA_019297695.1). Lineage (NCBI taxonomy): Eukaryota > Viridiplantae > Streptophyta > Magnoliopsida > Asparagales > Orchidaceae > Apostasia > Apostasia ramifera. The sequence goes on along the minus strand of JAEMOT010000409.1, from coordinate 248,744 downwards.
TGAGTGGAAATAATCTAAAGAGATTCTACCCGTGGAACTCAATTATCCTATTGTTACTTTGCGACACCATGCGACATTAAAAACAATAAATTCTATTCCCTTTTTCAATTTATATGGCATGCGAGAACATGACAACTACAGAACAAATACTGATCTATTCCCTTCTCTAACAGATTCAAGGGAAGGCGAAACAGTCCATGGTCCAAAGAACCACACAGTGACTACATCATCTCACTTTTGGCCATGCCACCACAAGCTAATCTCGGGCCCGACCGAGAAGGGAGGTCAATCCAACAGCAACTCAAGTGTACCCATTCAACTTGCCTTATACATCTCTTCCAACTAATGACCCATAAATCTACATCCTTAGGAGGTTTCTAGGTCTTGCGTCCTAGTGTGCTCCCTTCGACGAACTTACTATGCTGCTAACACACCTAAACCTCCCTCTGGGCATGGATGACAGGGCTACGCCACTCTCTTTTGGCTAAAAACCCCATAACTGTTGAGCTAGGAGGTTTCCTAGGTCTTGCGTCCTGGTGTGCCTACTCCCCTCCCTCACACGGACTCACAACACCACTAACATACCTAAACCTCCTTTTAGGCATGGATTGGATTGGATGACAGGGCTACGCTACTCTCCTTTGGCTAAAGACCTCACAAGTCTAGAGCTAGGAAGCTTCTTATATCCTATGTTTTGGTGTGCTTCCCCTGACAAACTCATCATGCAGCTAACACACCTAACCTCTCTTTAGGCATGGATGACAGGACTACACCACTTTTCTTCGGCTTAAGATCCTATAACTCTAGAGCCTGGAAGTTTCCTAGATCATGCGTCCTGGCGCTCCCCCCGACGGACTCATCACGGAGATAACACACCTAAACTTACCTCTGGGCATGGATGATAGGGCTACGCCACTCTCCTTCAGCTTAGGACCCCATAACTCCAGAGGTAGAGGTTTTTCCTAAGTCTTGTGTCCTGGTGTGCTCCCCCAAATAGACTCACCACATAGCTAACACTAAATATCCCTTTGGGCATGAATGACAAAGCTATGCCATTCTCTTCCCTCCTAATGGTGTTTGGTACAAGTAGCAAGAGGCCCCCCAAGTTCTACTACGAATTTATGTTTGTTACCTAAGGCAAACCCGTAGCTAAGGCACTTGAGATCTTGCCCACGTAATATGGATTCAACGACTAACGCTCTCCCATGCAGTACAATCACCACGGAATATACCTTGGCAACCATTGCTAAAGTTTACTCCGTTCTTTCTATTCCGGTCTCAACCCTAACCATCTTAGGCGCGAGGCAAGATGCTTCCTAGGTCTTGCTATGGATTCCGGCTGGATACCTATGCCATCCGTAGCTAAGGCGCTTAAGCTCATCCCCTAGCACAAACCTAGCAGTTGACTGTACCTAACCTTAACCATCCTACACTCTGGGCAGATGCCTCCAGGTTCTGCTATGAAATTCAGCTTAATACCTAAGTCATTCACAGATAAGGCGTCTGAGCTCTTGTTCCCTAGCACTGACCTAATGTCTAGTCAAGCCCTAACACTAATCGTCCCCAGTACGAGGGAAAGGGGACCTCCAGACTCTGTACAGGAGAAACTCAACACCTTGAGTGGAACCTATGGCTAAGGTATCTGAGCTCTTTCCCACCTATCTATATAGTCCTGGCTGGCACATAGTATTACTTAGCAAACTTCTACTCAAGTATACTCCGTGTTGATGTCCCTTGGATCATCTGTATCCTACATCCTTGCATGCATACATTCATTCGTTCATACCATTTGTACATTGTGCATTATCTTACTAAAACTTCCTTTCTATTCATCATAAGAAAAATTACAAATATTATGTTTTAGAGAAAGGAAATACACTTCATCCTACTCTATAGGGGATGTTCTACCATCCTCCGAGTCCTCCTCATCCTCTATAGAGGCACTTGCCAAAATCTCAAAGAAATTAAAGCAGACTCTCATCTAGAAGGCCTAGACCAGGCATCAAGTAGCTAGACTCAGAGCCCAAATACTCGATTGGAGAAACCTTCCTCAGGCTTTTCTCTATGGAAAGCTCCTAGTCTAGGAGACTCACGGCGAGGGGCTCTCATCGTAACTTAATATCTGTCATCCACTGTTTCAGGTACAGTAGTCGAAGACGGGATCTTCTCTAGAGCCTTAATGATCTTTTGAGAAAATTCTGGATCGGAGGATCGTTGCTTCAGACTAGCAACCTCCCTCTTCAGCGCTGCGACTTGCTCCCTGGCAACCCGATTTCTTCCTAGCTCCACCTAGAAAGCATCCATCTTTGTGGAGTGGGTGTCCCGGTGCTTCTCCACGTGGTTGGCCCAATCATTACGGAGAAGAACAGATATGGCTCTGAGCACTGCTAGGTCCGTTTTAAACTTGCGACCCTTTTGGCCCATGTTCTGGATTCGCATCCAGCTTGTTCGCTCGCAACTTCTTTACCTACTGCACTAGGAGGGTATTCTCCTAATCCTAGTGGATTAGGTGGGTCTTCGTCTCCAACACTGAGAGAACCTGCTGATAGCCTGCATCTAGAGAAGAAGTCATCAAGAGTATTATCATCTATTTACTTGGTCATCTATTTTGTAACCTCCTATTCATATAAAAGAGGATATTTCACTAGGTTTCTTTTATTTCATTGTATTTATCTGCTATATTATAAATATGAGGCCTCTTTCTCTATTTTGGTAGAATGGAAAAAGTTTCATATTTCTCTCATCACATTTTACTTTGTAGGCTGAGGATAGAGCTCATAGACGTGGGCAAAGTAATGCTGTCAACATCTATATCTTTTGTGCCAAGGTAGGCCTTTGCATCTTTTCTTTTAAAGATGGTCGATAGCATGCAGTATCTTAACTCCATACAAGTAATAGCCCAGATAAAGACTGATATCCGCTTCTATGCTAATTTGATCTGATGAGAACTAGGGATAGTTAGAAAGTAGGGTCCCACACATTGTATTAGGTTAAAATAGTATTGCCCTGACAACATATCATCTTCAGCGTACTTCTGATAAATTACATTGGCTGCATTTGAACAAGAATCTGTCTCGTGTTTCCTTCATGATGAAAATTTAATGTAATTTGATCTGATGAGAACTAGGGATGGTTAGAAGGTAGGGTTGCGTCTTGTATTAGGTTAAAATAGTATTTCTCTGATAATATATCATCTTCAGGGTACTTCTGATGAATTACATTGGTTGCATTTGAACAAGAGTATGTCTCGTGTTTCTTCCATGATGAATGGGAAGCATGATGCTGTGAAGGAGATAGAGGTGTTCCCTTCACTAATCCTCTTTCGGTTTCTCTCTCTCTCTATAAGTGTGTATACTCTTCAACTCTTCATATCTGATGCTGTGCTCTTTATATGTTCTTGTTGCTGTAGTTTTTCTTTGACAAAGCAATGGTTTTAAGTCTTTAATATACCTGCAGTGTAGCTGATTTTTTTTTTTATAATTTGCATTTGGTTGTCAGGTTAATAGAGTTTTCCAGCTGGATCATTCCGTAAATACTGTTGAGACAGAGCAGGAAGGTAATTTTGCTTATGATTTTATCCAAAGATATGGTTACTAAAATGTAGCATAGATCTAAATGTTCTGAAGTTCTGATGAAAATTTCGTTAAATGCACAGTAGAAACTGTGGGAATGCGTGGCTGCTGTTTTGGTGAATGTGAACCAATCACTACTGGGAAATTACATGCTCATCTGAATGGTTTTCTGCAATCCCAGACTCTTGACTTGGAGGTGAGTAACGTGTGCACTCTTCCTTTTGGCTTTATTGTATATGTTTTACACGCTTTAGTTTATTCAACTAGTAGTGATATTTTATTCTGGTTTACTCTGTCATTGACTAGTTTCAGTTGTTCTTAGTTGAATGGTGCTCGTGATTCAGATTTGGGTTTGTGGTCTACTCTAAATAAAAATACAGAAAGCAATGATGATCGGCATTTGCATCTTCTTCACTTAGAGAAGGCATGTGTGATCGCTAAGGATGGCATGGAAAATGATTTAGAGAAATCAGTACATGAGGTATCAATTTGCACCTTTTTTTCAGCATTCTAAGTAGTATTGAAATACTTTTTAATCTACGATGTTGAAGGTGTGCTCGCATTTAGAATTAGTATTTACTCGTGTTAAGTTATAGCCTCAGTATCAATGTTCCCACATTCCTAATATGAGGTTGCAATACGTGGATCATCCAGGAAGAGAATAGGATGTCAGGGACAAGTGATGAAAATGGTCATGCTAAAGAGTTGGATGCTGGTGTAGAGTCTCTCATCCAAGAAGAATCTCTACGGTTTGAGGTACATATGGTCCTGTGTTGGCTGTGTGACTTTATAGGTACTTGCATGTAATACTGTTTTTTTTTAAACTACACAGCATGTAATGCTTATTAGTTCATAACATCTGTGCATGCTGTCTATTGGAACCCCACTTCTCCAATAGTATGCTGTTTGCAAAATTTTAATATTAACACTGGGAAAAGGCATGCATTAGAATTCCTTTTAGAACAAAGCTGTATAATTTTATTCGGTCAAGTATCTTAAGGTCATGGAATAAAATGAAGTCCCATGCTAGACTTTGTAAGGAAGGTTTATAGAAATTTCAATTCGAGCGAAAGATTCTTTTTTGAGTTATTGTCCACCACAAAGATCACAACGAGATATCAGATGCAATATTAGAGTAATATCGTATATTCTTGTACTTGTTAGATGGCAGTTTGTTAGAAGTGCACACTCTTCTTGTGAGATGAAGTCTCTTTTTATGTTCGGCCAATTTTGTCAAATAATTGTGATATTTGCATCAAAATTCTACTTACTCATATTTTCCTTTTTTTTACAATGTTTTGTTCCAACTACTATGACCTCGTTTAGTTTGAGTATGTTCTAGGGATGTTTGAACTTTTTTTGAGATTGAGAGAGAAAATTATTTTAATGTTATGATGTAAAATAAAGTTATTTTATTATTAAGAATTGTGTTAGATGTGAAATAAAGTCTTTTTTCATTGAAGTATGTGTATAATGTGAAATAAAATTATTTATTAAGGTTGAGATTTGTGTAAGATATGAAATAAAGTTAATTTTTAATATTTAATTTTGTGTATGATGTGAAATAAATATAAAATATTAATAGAAGTATTTTTAGAAGAGTTTTGGGGTTTTTAAATCCCCAATCAAACAAGGTATATGTTGATTTGATTGTTGGTTTTGATTCTGATACTTCTGTTTCTCTCTGTTATATATCCACATTTTTCATTTTTAAAATGAGATTGTTGATGTGACTATGTTGAATTATCATTGAATGTGTAGTTGTAGAATTAGTCATTCTAGCAATACTGAATGTATATTATGCATACCTTGTCCTTATATTTGTCTCTTGGTATAATATGCTGCTCTTAGCTACTGTAGCTAAAGCTGTTTGTTAGGACTGCTATTCTCTTTGAAAATTATGTGCTTTTGATTCACAACTTTATTAATTTAGCAAATTCCTCCTGACATCATCCTAATTGCTTGACATATCGTTGCAGGTCAGTCATAACACAGGAAGGATTCACTTGTATATATGTGTACCTGGAAAGGATTTACGGCCAAGGTCCCTTTCAGTAAATTTTCGGCCAGAAGAATTGAACTCTATTATTTTTTCCTGTGGTGAGGTGAAGAATGAAGCTGCTACGCAGCTATTGAAGGAAAATCCTTCCTACAGTAATATCCTTCAGAAATTTATCAAAGAGTGGAGTAATTTAAGACCTATTGAACGTCACAAACTCCTCGGAAAGCCTTTACAACTTTCTTTGAGCCTTGAGCTATGCTATTTGAATGAAACTGTCAACCATGGATCTAATGTATGTAATTTCTATTTTTGATCCATTCTAAACTCATAATAAAGGTTTATGAAACAAATTATTGATGCATTTTAATATAGGTTTATGAAACTCTATATACTTAAATATTTTTAAGGGATAACTACATATAGCACATCAAAATTTGACAAAATTACATATTTTATATGGTAATTTCAAAAAACTTTATGAAACAAATTACTGACGCATTCTTATTAATTTTATCATATTATGTATGATTCATAAACTCATAATAAAGGTTTTTATCTCACTAAGTTAAGTTTTAAGTAGATTATATATATATATATATATATATATATATATAACTAATCTTTAGGATTTAGGGTTTATGTTCTAGGGTTTAGTTTTTAGTGTTAAAGTAGTCTAGGGCATATGAGTTAGTGTTTTGGATTTTAAGTTATGATTTTAAGGCTTAGGATCTAGAGTATAGTAAGATTTTATTTAAAAATAATGTAGAATCTGTAATGTTTGACAAATAGGGTGTGGTATATGTAATTATCCCTTCCCCTGTTTTTAAATATGAATCAGCCTGAATTGTTTAGGTTGCTTGTGTAGATTGCCTAAAAATTAAAAGTAAGAGATAAACATTTAAAGGTTAAAATCGGAAAAGCTAAGATATAAGTTACAAACGTTTAAACAGGCATAATCAAAGGATTAAGCCGGCGAGTACAAACATAATTAAGGAAACTTATTAGGGTAAGATGAGAAAGGCTAAATTTAGTCAGCTGTTAATGGAATGACAACTGTTTATAATCGATAAGTGGTAAAAATTGAAAATAATAGTATTTTTGAGGGGTAAAAGTGAAAAAGTTTATTTTCACCTGCTTATAAGATAGATAAGATGTGTACCTATATGCTATCGTTTCACATCTGACGTCTTCCTTTTTCAGAAGTCAGTAATTGCAGTATTGCTAACTTGCTTAGTTTCTTATTTCAGTTTCTAGTTGTTTGTTTTCCATTACTACTAAAGTTTTTATATGGATTTTGTGGCTGCAAAAGATATTGAATAAAAAATATGAAGAAATATCTGATAATAGAATTGTTTCTAACTAAATTTATTTTTGTGTACCTTTGCCTGTGGTTGGAACTCATTTATGATGGAAAGAGTACTATTAGTCAAATAAATTGCTTGTTTTTGAAATTTTCATCATTTTTTTAATTTCTCTGCAACAATCCATCTATTTGTGGGTCGTAAGGAAAATAAATACATTTCTGGTTGATGTGGTTTGTTTTTGTCTTTGTTAATGTTGTCAGTTTGTATGTACTTATTTTGTATGCTTCTTCTGAAAATTTAGCTAGGGTATACTAGCCGTACAGTTTCTTAAAATTACAGAAATTAATATAGAAAAATTTCCCCATCTTTATATTGTTCGAGTTGCCTCTGGTCCTCCGTGTTGATGCCATCTAGTGCTTCCTCCTGTGATGCTTTTAAATGTTGTAATATTTTCAAATTGATTTGGTTGTGTGACCTTTAAGCAATTCAGGGATTGCTGAAAGGTGGGAGCAAAAGACGAGTAACTCCTCTGAGTGAGATAAGCAGTTCGCTTCCTCAAAATGCTGTGTGGAAAAACGTTGTTCTTTATAGTGGTTCTTCCAAGAAGAAAGAGTATACTCAGGCATGGACCGTATGTGGTAAACCACTCTGCAAGCTGTGTCATGCAACATGCAAGTACGGATTTCCCTTTTTCCTTCTTTGTTGTTCCTTCATGATCTAGCTTTGGTTAGGACTTTTACATAATTTTGGCTTTTACAGTGGAAAGCTCTCCACTACGCCAGAGTTTTTTGAGGACCTATTCTGTAATATGAATTGTTACCAAGAATATCGTGTAAGAACCAGCCAAAAGGCCCTACGCGAGGTGAGTGTGGTCAAAAATTATCTAGGATTTCAGAAACTTGATCCCTCCTCTCTTTCAGTCTTTTTATCTATTAGCAGATTAAAATAATAATTTGTAAGCACTGAATATTATAATTCACGCATTAGGCACTCTTCCAAATAGAGCATGGTGTTTGTGTTAAGTGCAATCTTGACTGTCACAAGCTTGTCAAAAGCATAAGTCCTTTATCAGTTGAAAGACGGAGGAAGCACATTGAAGAAGAAGCTCCAGGTTTAGTAAAGAAAAAGAAACTGTGAGTGTAATTTAACTTTTCTTTTCCTTAACATTCACGTTCTCAGGAATTTTCCTGTTTTTTCTATTATTTTTGAGTTGAAAGTATCAGTCATGCTAAGGAGAGATTGGTATTTTGTGTATTGATATACATGTTGACTGAGATTTAACTGAGTTTTGGTTGAATGGATTTCCCTTTTTCAAGGAAAAGCGACCCTCTTTATTGTTGTAGCTTATGCTATTCATATTGCTTGCCAGTTCTTTTGATTATATTCTATTTATTTGAAAATGTCATCATTATTATTCTTATCCAAAATATTTTTGTTTGGCTTGATTTATCCTTCCTTATTTGTTCATCTTTTGTGTTGCATGTGATTTCTATTTTTCATAAATAATTTTGCACAACTTTTGGCATATCTTTTGACTTTTCATATTCTTTACTTTTTAAAGCTGTGTATGCTTAATTCAATTAAGTTTGCTATCTATAATCTGTGTTTTTTAAAATCTATATACTATTAAATTTGTTCTTGGTTTGTCTAGATTAATCATCTCAGCATTCTCGGTTTTCAACAGACTAAATTTATTTTTTATTTGGATTCTAACCAACACTTGAATCAGTTAACACTTGCTTTTCAAGATGTTTTAAGAACTTTTTTATGAATGAACTAGGATCTCATCCCTTTTTTTAAAATATGCTCGATTAAATGATGAGTTCTTATTTAATAAGGTGCAATGGAAACAAAGAATTCTTGTAGCCGACCTCACATAGTGAGATAAAGGTTTGGTGGTTGTATGCTCAGTTAAATAAAAATGTAATGCCTTTATGGATATATTTTAAAAGATCTTTGTGATCCCCATTTTGGGCTGATGGAATTGCTGATCTCTTTCTTTTATCTTCCTTTTCGTAACCACAACATGTTATTATGACTTTCTTCTGTTCAAAAAGGATTTTTCAATCTTTATTTAAAAAATGGTACTCTTTGACTGTCCATTGTTTAATCTTGTCATTCAAAATTTCCTGGGTACTTTTCTATTTGAGATACCCAACTTGAATTCTATTTTTTTGGTGCCTATATATATGTTCATTTCTTTGGTATGTAGGCTAGAAAAACTTGTGAATGAACCAATTGAGGGGAATGCTTGGCATGCTGATCATATAGTGCCCGTCTTCAGAGGAGGGGGTATGAATATCTTCAAATGCATTACGAAAGCTCCCTGGACTCTTTTCTTTACTTTCCAGTCTCTCTGTTCTGTTTGAAAGGCTGAGTGGAGCCATGGTAATGGCAGGTGAGTGTAAAGTAGAGAATATGAGGACGCTTTGTGTGGTTTGTCATGCTGAGGTCACGAAGGCTCAAAGGTCCGAACTACATTTGGCAAGGAAGAAGGCAAAAGAACAACTCAAGATAGCCATGAAGAGGCTTGAAACGCTTGAAACTGCCAAACACACTGAATGTGATTTGACTGTAAGTGCTGACACCTTGGAGTTCAAAAGAACTCTTATTTTTGTTTCTGTTTACACACCTAGATGCCACCCTCTATAATTGTATCTTTTGGTTGGGCCTTGTCGCTTGGTTAGGTTGCCTCATTGTGGCTAAGAGGTCCCGAGTTCAAATTTTGGAAATAACCTATTCTCTACTAAGTAGGGATAAGGTCCCTTACAATTATCCTTGGCCTCTCAGTTGTTGGGTCCTTTGTGTTTAGTCTTTGAACCTGACTGACTTGGCTCCTAAACTAGGAGCAGAAGGAACGGCTACTGATGTGGGACCTAAATCATTTCATCCGAAAGTAGTTGTCCTTATTTTTGTAGCATATATTTTTGCCTGATGGTATTTAGGGTTGAAGTCGCATACTAAGGGATGAAGATTGTTAGACCCGATGAACCTAGCGAGGTAATAGTTCAATTTCAAAACACTACTGCTGTAGAAGGATTAGGCTGCTTACATCTGTTCTCCCTCAGCCTACAACAATTGAAATCTCATGCACACATGCCTATTAATTGGGCATACAGATTACGTGTTTAAATCTGCTATGCGGCATTAAGACTGCGTGCATCTATCCTTCTTTGGCTCCACAATGGTGGAAGCCTCATTTCGTAGCTCTTCTTCTGTGGCATAGAAGATTCACAGTACGTGTACTCTGACTTACTCTGGCTTTAGCTACTTCTAATCTTTTGTACTGGTTTGGCTGAAGGTTGCTGGACCTGATGTAGTTACAGGAGATGATGAAGATGATCTTATTGTAAAAGTCCCAGGCAGTGCTTATTCTGAAAGTTAGGAGGAGCATAGCTGCATTTGTCTGGAATCACTTCAGCCCTCCTAACACATATGTCCTTTTTTTCAAGTACCTTGATCTAGCAAATTTGTCGACACAATTAGGTACTTGAAGCAAACTCAAACTTCATCAAACCTGGGGAATTCTTGCAAATATGGCCTTCACTAAGGCCTCTTGTATTCTTTTTGGTGCTTATGTTTAATTTTTTTTTTGTAAATGTAGGTTTGTGTAGTTTTTACATAACACAAAACCCAATGCTTTTCAAGTAATTATGACGTTGTAGCAAACTCGAGTTTTGTTGTCAACACTGCTGAGTTCATATTTTTGGTTAACAAACTGGTCATAAATTTCTTCAGATGAAACCATATCTTAATTCGCTCTTCAAATAATGTTCTGAAAATAGATGCTGCTCACATGTTAATTCTTACCAGTCATTTCATCAGACAGATTTAGTTTTGGGATTCAATATATTTGTCAAAAGGAAAAAGTTAATGCAAAGGTTAAATGATATAGGGTTGAAGAATTATTGGAATATTTAGTACTTTCTACATACAAGGATTGAATTGAAGATATTATAGGATGGATTCAAGCTATGGATTCAAGCTGTCGATTCAGTGTTGAAGTGATCAACTTCAAAAACAATACTAGAAGATTGGAGCTACTTAGAGACCTTTAAATTAAGCTTATTGTACTTTGGGTTATTTTGGGTAAAACTATTGTGAGATTGACTTGGTAATGGTAGGTGTGAAATGATTCATTACATTCCTTTAAAAAAGAAAGATTCATTACATGAACACTAGACAATTAAAAATTAATTGGATCGAGTTTAAATCGATTAAATTAACAGGATGCTGATGGCTGCCAATTGTCCCCAACCGCCATTCTTTCCCTCCTGTTATCTTTGTGCTCAGGCTGGTGATCATGTTGTTGGCAGCTACTAGCGAGTGACATCGTAGGTGAACCATGAAATCGCTTTCTTAATACCTATGGAAACGGCCATGAGGTGGCAAGGTGCTTTGATCGTACTTACATGGCTCTCAGGGAACATGTTGGCTCTGATTGAATGACATTTCATATTACATATATTTTATATGGAGCTTGGCTTCGAACTTATTGTATGATGATTCAACTAATTAACGGAATCTACGAGTTACTTGCCAAAGATCAGAGGATGGTGAATGAGATCTTAGTTGGTGGCCATAATAGGAATGCCGGAGATAAGATCGTGAAGACATGGAGAGTCTTCAATAGGATTACATGGGAAGAAAGGCACCTATCATCTAGGAGGGTAATATTCACAAAGGCTGTGTTAACAATGTATGCCTTCTCACACACATATGAGTCTATCAATGTGTTAGATGCAATAGAGAAGCTCATAAGAACCTTATTTTTTTTTTTGGAGTGAATGCAATGACAAATAATGCGTTATGTTCCTTGAGCTGCAAACTAAAAACCAAAGGGGGAACTGTGAATCCACAACATTAGAGTCTAGAGAAAATATCAGGTGGCAAAGCATGCAGCAAAATTCTTGAGAAAAAGGAGTGCATCTAGAGAAATAGGTTCAAGTTAAAAGTATGAAGGTAGAACAGCCTTTGAAGTCAAGAGAATTGACGCCTGGAGCGGAGACCACTCTGGATTTGGAGGAGATGCAGTCAAGAACAACAGATTTTGTCAAGAGAAGATCGATCTCGATTGGAGAAGGCCCATGGCTTTGGCTGAACAGTAAAGGGATCGCTGGGACTTGGTGAAAGCCCAACAGACTCAGTTACCCGACTCGCCGAGTTGCGTTGCCGAGTCGCGCGGACTCGGTTACCCGGGCTATGCAACTTAAGTGAAATGGAACTTAAGTGCATCGTGATATCTATTTAATTCTTGCGTTTTTTAACATGTAGTTAAATATAATAAATAGTAGTCTCTTTCTAGAAACAATAATTACAATATAAATTTAAATTTCAAAATTTGGCGAGATTACAACTAATTATAATGAATTATTTAATGAGCAGCCAAACACAGATAAGTGTAAATTTAACTGCAGTATTTTTCATAAATAGCAACTACTTCATCTGTCACCTAACGAAGAACAGTAATGAATACTTCACACTTACAGCTTTTATTTAACCATCGAAGTACACCAGCAGCTTATCTGCAAAACTCTTAAACTATACAGTAAACATCATCAACAATATACTAAATAGATATAAGAGGCTGATTCTCTGTCAAAAAATATAGATGTCTGATTCTATTCTACTGGAGCTATTATAGGAAGCTTACAGGAGCACTATACCTTGCATAGAAAACTAGAGGCTTGGTGAGAAAGCTTTCTGGTCCTCTGCCGATGGTTCCTCGGACGAACTGGATTCCGGCTGCCGGAAAACCAGCTTTTGCCGCGGAAGCTGGCCGTTGGAGAAAGCAGTGACTTCAGTGTCAATTTCTATCATGTCGTCATCTTTGAATTCTCCTCGGAGGATACCCTTTGCCAGTTCATTCTCCACGTACTGCTGAATTACACGCTTCACCGGCCTGGCACCGTAGTTGGGGTCATATCCAAGGCTACCCAGCAGCTGAACTGCACTGTCGGTCACTTGAATCTTGATCTTACGATCTGCAAGTCTCGTTTGAAGGCGTTCCAACTGCCAAAACAGAAAAAAAAAAAAAAAATGGAGAACCACCAATCATGATATCATCTTCCAGTATTTTGTCATAAACTGTACTATTTAGTAACATTACAAGGCAAGAAAACAAAGACCAATTAAAAGTTTACATGTAGATACAGCAAAAGTGAAGAGTATCTTCTCTCGTCTGTTTGGGAAAAGAACTGGACTTGGATTAAGTTCAATTCAAATTGAAAGTAAAAAATCAAAGCTTTGATGAGCTTGAGCCCCAGTTAAGATTAATTATAATAAAAAATAGTTGAGGTGATGAGTCAATAGAGAGAATTCAGGAAGTTACAAGATTTGTACCTGTAACTTAACGATGCTATTGATTTGCTCACGATCCAAAGGCTGGAACACAATATACTCGTCAACACGATTCATAAACTCTGGTCGGAAGACGGCACGGGCAGCCTCCATCACCCTCTGCTTGATGGCTTCATAGGCTGAACCGGCAGACTCAGATTCATCATTCATGTTTAATATGTACTGCGAACCCACATTTGAAGTCATTATGATCACAGTATTGGTGAAACTCACAGTTCTTCCCTGTGAATCTGTGACCCTACCATCATCCAGAATCTGAAGCAAAACATTGAAGACATCAGAGTGTGCCTTCTCAATCTCATCAAACAATATGACAGCATAAGGTCTTCGACGAACAGTCTCTGTGAGTTGTCCACCTTCTTCATATCCCACATATCCTGGCGGAGCTCCTATCAACCTAGATACTGCATGTTTTTCCATGTACTCGCTCATGTCAATTCTGACGAGAGCTTCTTCAGTATTGAACATGTAGGAAGCTAGAGCTTTGGCAAGCTCTGTTTTGCCAACTCCTGTCGGGCCCATAAACATGAAACTAGCAATTGGTCGGTGGGGATCCGAAAGGCCAGCCCGCGACCGCTGGATAGCCTCTGCCACAGACCTGACTGCCGGATCTTGACCCACGACACGTTTGTGCAGTTCTTCTTCCAAATGAAGTAGCTTATCTCTTTCAGACTGCTTAAGTTTGGAAACTGGAATACCTGTCCATTTGCTGACTATTTCAGCAATGTCATCTCCCGTAACCTCTTCTCTCAGCATTGATTTCCCTGAATTCTGGTATTCATTCAATTCCTTTTCAGCCCCTTGGAGTTGCCGCTGCAAACTATTGACGCTTCCATATTTCAGTTCAGCTGCCCGATTCAGATCATATTCGCGCTCTGCTTGCTGGATTTCTATGTTCACCCTATCAATCTGCCCAGAAACAGAACAAGTTGGTGATTTCAGCACATTCAGCAACTTAAAACACAGATCTTTGTATATTTAAATTTTCAACACACCTCTTCTTTGATGGATTGAATCCGCATCATGACCGACTTCTCGTGCTCCCATTGTTCTGTAAGCTCAGCTTGCTTTTTCTTCAACAGAGACAGCTCTGCATCTAGGCGAGCCAACCTCTCTTTCGAGGCTTTATCTGTATCATGAGTTAAAGAGAGACGCTCCATTTCTAGTTTAATTACAGACCGATTAATTTCATCCAAAACAGTTGGCTTGGAAGTGATCTCCATTTTCAACTTTGCAGCTGCTTCATCGACCAAATCAATAGCTGCTTGAAAAAAACGTTATAAAACCTGGCACCCACACTCAAATGATCCCTAGCAAGGTTCTTATATGAAAGAAAGACATCAACATAACAAAACTATACCTTTGTCGGGCAAGAATCGGCCGCTGATGTAACGATCTGAGAGAACTGCTGCGTCCACCAGAGCACTATCGCTGATGCGGACTCCATGGTGGAGCTCGTACCTTTCACGCAGCCCACGAAGGATGGAGATCGTGTCTTCTACACTAGGCTGATCAACATACACTTGCTGAAAGCGGCGTTCCAATGCTGCGTCTTTTTCGATATATTTTCGATATTCATCAAGAGTTGTTGCTCCAATACAACGTAACTCGCCTCGCCCAAGCATTGGTTTCAACAAGTTTCCAGCATCCATGGCTCCGTTTGTGGCACCTGTAATCCTATTGTAAGTACACAGCCTCATAACCAGCTGTGAAAATTTGGCATGCAATACAAATCATCAAGAATTGAACATACCGGCCCCAACAACAGTATGAATCTCATCAATGAACATAATTATTTGCCCATCTGAGTCGGTAACTTCCTTCAGAACAGCTTTGAGTCTATCTTCGAATTCACCTCGAAATTTCGCTCCAGCTATCAACGCACCCATATCAAGGGATATCAGCTGCACAAAAAAATAAACTTCAAACAGTTACGATCTTCAAAACCAGACTATTCCTAAGTTCCCTGCTAACCAGAATTCGCTATGCCATTAAACAAAATATAAATCCAACCGCCACAGTGCTTTGCCATTGAACAGAGCTTAAAGAATCAATCAAATGACAATGGTCAATCAACTGTCAAATAAAGGGGAAAGAAGGTTTCATTCTTCTCATATTTCTTTTTCTAACACAATTTGTTTGCAAGAATCTCAAAGCACAAATTAAGACCATTGATGTTCTTCACTTCCATGCAAAAGATACTCATATTCAAATTCATCAAAATCACTGATAATTTGATTAGTAATCAAGTGCATATGAAAATTATTATCGAAAGACTGGCCATGCAATGTTCTCTATTAATATGTCATGCCTTCAACAAAAAAGATGAAACAAAAGTTATAAGCACATTGTGAAAAATGATCAAGGATATTGACTTCATTGATCCCTAACAGAAAGGAGAAAGGGAAATCAAAGAAAAGTCGACTAAATAATTTTTTTGCAGACATTTAGAAACTATTAATTACAATAATCTAGGGCTTACTTATATGATAAGCAACCCATGCAACTTCACAGCCACTCTAATAAGCAGCCCATGCAATTTAACAATTTCTCTAAAATATAAATTACTAATATGAGATGCATCACCAAACTTACTATAATAACCACTACCACCAAGCCTTTATTTCACTAGGTGGAGTCGCTTATATGAATCGTTTATTTCCATTGTACTCTACCAAATAATAATTCTTCATTTAGCTCCAAGTGTGTAATATCATTCCTTATAGTTTTTTCTGTCTTTTTTGACATTTCTCTTTCTTTTTTTACATGTGAAATAATCCAATTTTCTTTATTGGAGTTTTTATCAGTGTACGATTTATAAGTCAAACCATCTAAAATAACTCTCTGAGCTTCTATCACCAAACATACTATATAGAATAAAATATCATCTAAGAAAACCAACCAACTACAACAAAGATGGTATTATGTCCTCTAATAATTTTAGGTAATCAGACACAAATTTCATGCTCAAATCAATCCAAAAAACTGTGGTCAAGGTAGTGTGTAAAAGTTGGTATTTTTTTTTCATTTAGCCAACTGACAAATGCTACATTGAAAATGTCCTAGCAACAACCTTAAGTAAAATAGGCCCAAAAATCAATCAAACACTATGACAATAACTTCATCTCTACCACAGTAATATGATATGTCAAATATTGAAGTTAGTAAATTTTAACTGGTTATTTATTACATGTTACAAGATATAATTATAAGATAAATAAAATTTTAACCTAGTAAATTAAATTATTTTAAGGATAAATTACACCAGGGTCCCTAAGTTTAGGATATAAAAAGACTCAGGTCCACGTTTTTAAAATTTTTAACATCTATGTTCCTAATTTTTAAAATTTTAGCATCTTGGTCCTTTTCTAAATTTTTTATTATTAATTTTTTTAAATTTCAATTATACCTTCTCCGCTCTCTCCGCATAAAATAAGATTATTTGGAAAAATTACTACAATTTAAACACATTATCTTTCAAAAAAATATAAAACTAGATTATTTTAGAATTAAAATTAAATCGAATGGTTTGATAAATATGAACTATCAATAGATTAGAGACTTATCAATTTTAATTTAAAAGATCATATCTGAGTTTCAAATTTTACATTATGACCCAAAAATTAACTCCGATAATAACTAAATATTATTTTAAAACGTATATCTCACAACTAGAGCTTGATCAAACATTAAGCAACCCAAGTGAAAAATATAATCTAATTTAGAATTCAATTAACTGTTGCATTTGAAATCAACAAGAATCAACCTACAAAAGTGTTCTTGAAGAAGGCCCTGGCAGTCTTTAGGATCATGTAAGCAGCAACCCTCAAAACTGCGGCTCAATTCTAAATATTAAATAGGCTGAAAAGGAGCACAAGTGAATGTAGACGATTGTATCTAGATGGTGTTATGAATCTCACAGGCTTCATAAGCTATTCATGGCAAATTAGTGTTGTTTTCTTCTTGTCAAGCTTACAAGAATTTGTAAGAATCCTTCATGGTCTGCAAAGCGAGATTAGGCAGAAGTGCAGATGTGGCGGCGTCGACGACGAGGCAGTCCGACTGTCGTGGGATAATGCAACAACAGGAGGGAAGGTGTCGTCGAAGGCCTCATAAGCTCAGTGCACTGAGCAGTGAGAACGATCAACATAGCAATCACCTAAAGCGAGACGCACAAACAATGCGAGCCTAATTCATGGGAATGAAGCTAGCGGTCAGCAAATAAGTGGTTGGTGTAGGGCTACAAGACTTGAGCTGCGGGATGTGAGCAATCTCAGGGGCTAAGAGATATCTCTCCTCTAAATAGGTAATCCTCTCAATTAGATTATCAGTCTTAGCTATTAGACTGGACAGTTGGTCCTAAGCTCAGGATTCATGCTTAAAGATGGGGATGAACTAAATAAGGTATAATCTAGGCCAAATCTAGTGGGCATACAAATGCAAAATGCAGAACAAAAGTAATTCCTATCAAAGTTATATGCAATAATAAAATAAATATCCTGACTAATGAAAAAATATGCAATTTGAGATCAACAAGTTAAATTTTGGCAAATTTTCTTAGATAATAAGAATATTTTAAAGCTGGATATGTAATAATCAAAAAATTAACACAATAAATAACGCTAATTCAATATTTTCAAATTAATTAAATCTAGAACTTTAATTCGGCGAGGTGGAACTAAACAAGTTAATGTAAAATTTAAAAAAACTATTAATTTTAGTCAATTCTAACTAACAAATAACCTTCAAATTCAAACTAATTGACTTAGTCAAACAAGATTGACTAGTCATAACTCAACCCAATTGAACTAATGACTAACTCAACCCAACTAAACTAATGACTAATTCAACCCAACTGAACTAAATACGATTTAGTTCAACCAAATAGGAAGTACTGAATCAGCTTTGGTGCGCCTCTAATAAAACTGACTATAATGGGCTCCACATGTGTCCGCACCTGTATGTCTAATCAAAACCTTTTTCTTCTATCTCTTTGGGAATTTAATCTATAGTGGGGAAGATTAGGCAACCAAGGTAGTTTTTTTTATGGTACCTAGATAGCATGTTGAGTGTCACTTGTTGATGGTAACTCACAAAGGAAATTCCAAAGGTACAACACCAACAGAAAACTCGGTCAAGGACACCTATCTCAAGGGACTACTCAATTCAAAGTAGGTCAGGTAACACTGTCTTGGTCACCAAGCAAGCACAAGTCATTTTTTTAAAATCTCTAAAGCTTACTGGATAAGTCATTTTCCAAATATAAAGTCTCATGATCCAACTATGAATGTGACCATCTACAAACTAAAGCTTTGATATCAAATTGACATAGAACCAAAGCAAAAAATGGAAAAAGACTAAAAGAAAAAGAATAAAATTGGACAGTAAACATATTCAATCATCCAAAAACTACTAATTACAATGTTCTGTTGCTTATTCGCAGAGTTACTGGAGAATTAATAACAATAATAAGATAAAACTAATTCTGATAAATTCCTATGAATCAAATCAATGCTTCCCTTTATGCATAAAATCATCCCTTTACACCTAAAATAAGTGTGATGAAATCATGTGTATGGATAGGTGGATTGCCACCACTGATAAAAAATGATTTTTACAGTAAATATCTATTGCATAAACATGATAGCTCAGATATGTTGTGCAAATTTGCCACATGAAAATATAGCACAGAACTAGCACCACGGTAATTTCAATACTGGTAAGGATAATAAATCATTCGTGCTCTAGATTACTGCCTATTGTAGTTTACATTCCATTGGCTAGGAACACATCAACTGCTTCTAGAAGGTTGAGCAAAAAAGGAAATAAATGATAAACATGATATAAAGAGTGAATCGAATATCTTGCAATCATAATTTCCTATTGACAAATAATAGCAGTGAAGCAAGGAAAACAGTAAGAATAGATTAAAACATTCTTGCAGAGTAAAGTTACACACCCTGCGGTTCATCAAAGCTTGAGGTACATCTCCTTCCACTATTCTCTGAGCAAGTCTGTCGTCAAAGGAAGTATATATGAGCAAACAGACTTTTAATAGACATTACTTACCAGAACTCACAATCACTCCTATGCGGATATGAATTAACAGATAATCTGAGATTCATACTTCTCACCCTTACCCTTCAGAAATGGCTGTTTTGCCAACACCAGGTTCACCGATTAAGACTGGATTATTTTTTGTTCTCCTTGACAAAATTTGGATACATCTCCTTATCTCATCATCCCTTCCAATGACCGGATCAAGTTTTCCTTCCCGTGCCATCGCAGTTAAATCCTTACCATATTTCTCTAAGGCTTCATATTTTCCCTCTGGATCTGTACTCATTCCAAAATGAAGTAAAGGTCATTTTGAAGCCTTTAACTAATGAAGAAAAATTCAAAATGCCTAAGTGATCCAAGTTTGACATGAATTTCTAACAGTTACTGGCTGATTAAAAATATGTGTTTATGATGTTTTCTTAAAACTATCAACAGCCATCAGAGTTAGACAAAGAACCATTAAAAAGATAACAACAGTATTATATACAAGACAAATTATTGGAAGATCTGATAACACAGAAGCATAATCAATCAATCACACAACCTTCTACAATCCCAGTGCAATTCTTCATTACCTTCATTTCGCATTCATTGCAAGATGGCCTTTGGAAGGCTTTTTAAGAGGTGATGCTTGGGAAGTATAGAAGCAATCATAGTAACCTGTGTACTTGTATTATGATGATAACAAAGGATTTGAAAATTCAACGCCAATCAACATTGTCTCTGAAATGTTGACTTGAGGATGATACCAAAAGCCAAAAGGACTGCAAGAGATTTCTACTCAACTAATGCGTTCTCTAAATATAAATCAAATATCAAATGCTTAGCCAAACAGTAATATAATCGATGATAAAAAACAAGAAATATACCTTGGTCAATAACTGTTTGACGACCTCTTATAGTTTCAATGGCGAATTTTAGGGCCTGAAGAGAAATTTGAAATTCCCTAAAGATTTGTTTTCCAAATCTTCTATCTTCCACAAAGCCGAACACTAAATGTTCAACTGACACAAAAGAGTCCCCATATTCCTTCTTGTACTCCCTCGCTCTCTGAATCAAAGATTCCAAGTCCCTTCCCAACATGGAACCAGCTGACTCTCCAAGGACCTGGAATTGTTTGAAGAAACCCAAAAAACGCAGATAAGCTAGCAAAACATGGATTGAAGTCAATGGGATGATATATATGGAACGGTCAACTTAAGACTAACTAGAAACATTACACTAAGCTCAAATTGCTAAACTGGCATTTACTCCACACAATGGAAGAACATAGAAACCAAAAGTGGAAGAAAATACATAGGTTGAAAGTTCAACAGGAAAAATACATGTTCATCACATCATATTGGCAAAGATTGAAAAGAGATAATTTTGGGCTATTAATAGTGTTCAACATCACAGAATTACAAAGGAATGATATCAGAATCGCAGATTCTAATGTACCTTTGGTTGTCTCTGGATGAACTTATCAGTAGTTTCAAGAAGGCGCGTATTATCAACTCCAGCCTTGGAGAAAATCCGGCGAGCAAGGCCGTTCTTCTGCTCCAACAGAGCCTTCATCAAATGCTCGGTCTCCACTATCTGATGCTTGCTCTCTTTTGCAACCTCCGGCGATGAAACAATTCCTTGCCAAGCCATCTCCGTAAACTCTTGTTGCGTAATCTAAATTGACAAGGCCCAAAATCAAAATTTTATATTCCAACGAAACTCGATCAGCAAGAGGTGGGAAGATAGGGATTCAAATTACCCTCCCATCTGTCGACGATGCCTCACACCGCACGACGCCAGACCTCTGACTGCTAGTCCCAAAACACGCAGCTTTCTTCCGACGGAAGACATAGGCGGTAGAACCTAGGGTTTCTGACCAATTAAGAGACCTTTGCGACCGGCGGTTCTTCGACGCGGAAGAGAGCTGGAGGGCAGAGGAGCAGGCGATCTTCCGGCGGCAGTTTCCCGGAGAAGGAGGAGGTAGGCGGAAATGGTGAGCTTGAAGTGCGGCGGCCATAGCAGGCGGCGAAATGGTGGCGGTTTCGTTCTCTTCTGCGGCGTCGGAAGTCTTATCGATTAGCGGGGAAAGCAATGGCGGAGGAGCGAGGTGTTCTGTCGGAGGTGTGGGAGAGTTCTCGAAGCTGCTGGAGAAGTAAGCGAGTGCGCGCATTAAAAAAAAAAAAAAGTTAAATAATTTGTGTAAAATTAAATTTATTTATTTTTTAGATAATTACTTTAAATATTATAAACAATATCATTTTTTTATAAATTTTAGATAACTAGTAATAGCTTTATTATAAATACGAAATAAATTTAATAATATTATAATATATAAAATAAAATAAATTATGAATCATAGCAGAACTAATTTTTATAATAAATTAAAATTTACAATCAATTAAATTTTTTAAGTAATTATTTTAAGTAATTAAATTCAAATTGAATAAATTTAAATTATATTTGAGAAACTAATAAAATAAATAATGGACAAGCATCAATAATTTTCTATGAATGACATCATGCTTGACTATTAAGAGAACATTTAATTTAAATTTCATTAAGCTTAGCTACTAAACTATATTTTATTTTAAAAAATTATGTTTTAAGTATTTATAAATACTATTGTGAGTTCAAACAATAATTCTTTTTTATGTGTTAACATAATAATAATTGTAATTTTAAATATTTTTTTTTTTTTTTTAATATAGCACATTTTCTTTTAAGATCAATCACATGACCAATGAGTTGAAAATTTCAAAGGGAAAAACATTACAATCAAATCTAATCACCAGACAGATAATCTGCTCAAATTCACTGAAATTCAAAGACAAATTGGTGGAATAATTTATGCTTAAACTGGTGGAATTCCAATCTTCAGAAATCTCGAATCACAAATTTTCTTTTGAAAATTCAGCCTAAAAACATGAAAAGGTTATATGGCAGCTAAAAAATAACATATTAATCTATAAGTCAGCTTCATGGACCAAGTATGATCCTACAAATATACAAGCACCCTTCACCCTCCTATCATATGCACAATTACAGAAGCTGGGTCAGTCGGCATGGATACAACTGCATAATAAATTCGGATCATTATAGTAAAGTTAATACAAATCATTGAGCATTAGGAACTACCGGCAAGTCTGAATCCAAGAGCACCACATCCAAAGGTCTCTAGCATTACTTCTGAACTGGGGATAGTAATGACATAGATGCTTCTAAAGAACTAATTTCAAATTTATCTGGGTCCTTAGAAGTGAAAAAAGCATGCGTAGAGGCCTCAAAAATCCACTTAACTCAGCATTCAATCCTCAATCGACGGAATTCCAGTTGGAATGTCAAACTGGAAGTTAGAGTTCTGTGAGCCAGCATCCTAATGTCCTCACGCGAGCAGTCTCGTGATATACGAATAAGCTCCCACAAGGCACCTTCACTTATTATATCCTTGGCATTAGCTTCTGTAAAGAATAATAGAATTAATAAGAATAATTTATTTGGTTATAATAAAAGAACAAATCTTTAGGGAATTAAAATGCAAACAGACCATGTTGTGCTAAATGACATAATGCGAGTTCAATATGTCGTGTAATTGGAGAAGCTTCGTTATTGGCATTCTTCACTATCCAAGGTAGAGCTCCATCGTCTATTAAAAACGAGTGCCCTGATTTATTTCCTGTCGGGTGGTTCACATATTGAAGTAAATGTCATGCAAGAATTTATCAATGGTATTCTATGAATGACAGCATGCTTGACTATTAAGAGGACATTTGGTTTAATTCTATTGAAATACGCATGTTATCTAAATGAGTATTTTAGAGGAGTTACAAAAACGATATATTACTCTTATTAAGCAAGTAAAAGCTGTTTCTACAAGCTGCAGAAATAAAAGCCATCCTCCCCATCGTGTAAGTGAGATAGTTTACTCCATCCCCCTTCTTCACCTTGAAGCCATCCGGTAACACATCATCCTCCTCTGCAAACTTCCCACCCTGCCACCAAAAAATAATAAACACATTAAAGAGTAATCATAAAATAACAATCAATTTTAAATCGATCTAAATTCTAGACATTAAGAAACCACTAATAACATAAATAAATATTGCATTAACAATGAAAACAATAAGATATAGTATGAAGAAAAAAAAGATATTCTATAGTACCACTGGAACAGCAGGAAATAGCCTGAGAGTCTCAGTTAATGTAGCATGAAGGTAATGCATACTGTCAAGAACTTCCTCAGATAGGTTTAGCATAAATTCATCTATAGAACTATCATCTCGATTCTGTGATGCAGTTAAATCTTCAATTTCAGCCACAATCTTCTCCTGCAGAAGAGGGCTTTTACAAAGCATGTAGAAAAACCATGACAAAGTATTTGCAGTTGTATCCTTCCCTGCTATCAAAAAATTGAGAATAATATCTCTCAGATAGCGATCAGTCATCTCTGAATCCTTCTTACTTGTCAATACAAATCTTGACAGTATATCCTCCTTTGTTTTCTGGAAAAAAAAAATCAACACATTCTTCAGTCAGATTTGATGTCAACATCCCAGAAAGCTTCTGGAGAATGCTTACCTCTTTAGTACTGGTGTTCATCTTCTCCCTCTTGCGGCTAATCCGGAAAGCAAACTCATCGATCACCTTCAAGTTCCTCTTCAGCTGTTTCTCCTTTCCAATGTTGAAGTACCTCTTGGCTTCCCAGAAAATATCAGAAAACCTCGAAAAAACTATGTGATTCGAGTCATCGAAAGCCCTCGAGAAAGAAGCAGCAAACTCATCCGACCCTGAAAGAGTATCGAGAAGATCGAATCCAAACCCAACCTTAAATATTGAATCTAAAGTTACTTTCATGAACAAATCCTAAAATAGTTCAAGAACAAAATCAAAATCCAAATAAATTACATAGGATTAAAACAAGCAATCAGACCTGAATATCCACTGAAGCAGCTGTTCTTGCTGCTTGCGCTATCTTCTTTGCCAGATTCGCAGCTTTTGCGCGAAAAACAACACTACTGAAATCCCTCAAGACTTTGGTTGAGAATTCATAGCTTGCAAGCTTCTTCTGATGGCGCCACTTCTCGCCTTCCACAGAGAAGATGCCATCCCCAAATAGGTCTTTCATGACATTACGATTGAATTCACCCTTGAAAATGAAATAGTAGCCAATAATTTATGAAAATATTTGCAGTATTTTGCTTAGAAGAAGAACATAAAAAGCAGAGGAAGAAGTTCACTATCATAGATCGACCACAATAACCATCATCACCGTCAAATCCTTTTGAATCCATCCCCAAAAGAATAACAACAGGAAGAGGCAGTAGAAGAAGGTTAAGATCAGAGGTCGTACAGCGACGATTCCAACTCTGGCTGAGAGGACGAGGATATCGGCGCAGGAGACGACACCAGGGCACTCCCTCTCCACGGCGTCCTTGATATCCTCCAAGTACCTGAAATTCCTCATGCCGAAGCTCTGATCCGTCTCCTTCTCCGACAGAGTCTTCCTCGTCGAGTCCAGAAGCAACGAAGCATCGCAGGACTGGCAAAAGCCCCTTGAGGTTCAATCTGAGATTCTAGATCTGGAATGGAATTCGGTTTTTTTTATCAATTAGTACCTGGACGGCGTAGTCATGGAAGAGGTTGCGGAGCCAGGAGAAGGCGGTGTTCTTGTGGCGTTTGTAGAGGATCTTGACCTGCTCGCGTATGATGTCCTCCGCCTGAGGGCAGGACTCCTTTGTAGAAGTTCATCGCCAGGCCGGAGGAGGTGCTCTCGGCGCCATTGCAAAAGGAGCAGAGCAAAGTCTATTTTGTGTTTGCGGCGCAGTAGAGGGAAACATCGCGAGCTTATAAGAACACATACCTTTTTCGCCAAAGCCGACTGCGGAGGGGAGCGCAAAGGTTTGCCTGCGACAGCGACGATCCCTCTGATCTCTCTCGCTGAATCGCTCGCAAGCTCCGGTCGCAGCCCACCCCGCCCCAGATCCCGCCTGCCACCACCCGCGCCGATCGCATCTCGCCAGCAACAGCACGACAATAGCGAAAGGTCGGCGGACATTTTCGCAAGGAAGAAAGGGCAACACGCGGCATTTTGCAT
>JAEMOT010000409.1:163453-222777 GCA_019297695.1 Apostasia ramifera | reverse complement strand
ACAATAGCGAAAGGTCGGCGGACATTTTCGCAAGGAAGAAAGGGCAACACGCGGCATTTTGCATGAGAAGTCACGAGGCGACGGAAATGATAGGGCACGAGGCGAAACGAGAAAGCGGCAGAGAAGCTCTTATGTCTTCAGAGCAGAAAAAGACAAAAAAAATTTACTCTCTATTCTCACCTTTAAAATAGTTATAGATTATAGATAAAATAACATATTTTAAATAAAAATAATATTTAAACTTTCATATAATACATATATATAAATACATCTTACATTTTTTTATCTGCTCAATTAACGCTATAATTTTTTATATCTCACTTAAAAATTACAATAATATAGTTAAATTCTCACATTTTTTTTTCACAATTTTTCACAATTTTTCTCACAAATTTTTGTCACAATTGTCTTTTTTTTATGTAGAAATATTTAATTAGATTTTTACAATTTTTTTAGTTAAAAAAATTAATTTAAAGAAAATGTATGATTTTAATCAAATTAAATCAAACTAACTTAATTTTATTTAATTATATGATTTTTCTTTATAATATAATTTGATTGTGGTTTATAATTTAATTTAATTAATNATTATCATCAGGGCCATAAAACTTTCCACAGTATTGAATAACAGCTATGTATCTGGTTTAGTTCGAGCTCTTTTTTTCATGAAAAAAAAAAAAAAAAATTAAATTTAATAAAAAAAAAAATTATTTTATTATTAAAAAAATATAAAATATAAAATAATTTTAATTTTAATATTTATATTTATATTGAATGTAAAATAAAATTAATTTTTATAATTAAAATTTATGTTGAATAAAAATCTCGTCTGTCTCAGACCAAAGGAGGCAGCAACAGCAACCTTCCTATTGCCTTCTTGCCTTAATTGGTCTATGCTTAGGAGCATTCCCCTGCTTGCGTTTCATAAGCAGCTGCTTGGCTTTCCTCGCAGCCACAGCAGGCCTTTTGGTCTGGCGACTGGCCTGCACGTCACTGCCGAATCTCGGGGAAACTTTGTGAAGCTCGCCGGAGCATCTACGGAACGTTGTCGTCTTGAATTTACCCTTTTTGCTCGAGCGTAAGCCCTGATAGGATAGATGATCAGCAGCACCAGCACTCCTCTTTTCACCTCTATCTGGAGAGGTGTTTGGGCTGAGTTTGTTGTGAAACGTCAGTGTCGATAGTCTCCATTCCTTGAATCTCTTTCCGTGTTTGAAAGGGTGGTGGCGTCTTGTTTCGCATGGCAGACTCTTAAATGTACGGTCCCTGATCTTCAGGTCTCCCTTCTTGCAAACGGAGTTAGCTGCTTCCCTTGTCTTGAACAGCACATAAGCAAATCCCTTT
This sequence comes from Apostasia ramifera, assembly GCA_019297695.1. Lineage (NCBI taxonomy): Eukaryota > Viridiplantae > Streptophyta > Magnoliopsida > Asparagales > Orchidaceae > Apostasia > Apostasia ramifera. Next base: position 221,433 of record JAEMOT010000409.1, on the reverse strand, counting down.
CCTATGGTAGTGTTGGGATCTCTGATAACGCGCACAGCTTGAACATTTGTTTCTGACTGATCCAAACTGCAGAATAATTGGTAGAGTTCTTCATCCTTCACAGCACAAGGAAGGTTTCCCCAAGAACTGTTCGCTTTCTCTCATAAAGCTCTGCTTCTCCCTTCATTTTTTTTCCGAGATGGACATGCCAAATCAACACGGTTGTGATTTCCATCTATCTCAGCCATGTTGTGGGACAAAGCAGCGTTAGGTGATTGCTCATCTTTGAAAACAACATAAGCATTTACACTGTTAACAGCGTCATTGATTTTCCCTCGGATAATAGCTGCCTTTCTAGGAGCTTTTGTATCTACGAGAGGCACGGATCTTATCCTGATCGAATCTATCTCTCCAAACCTAGCAAATTCCCGCTGAAGCGCCTTACGCTTCAACCTCAACGGCAGGTTGCCCATGAATATCGTCCTCAATAGCTTGCTCTCATCATCAAAAGACTCCTTTGTGCTGACCATATCAGCAGCAGTATCAGCTAGTGTTAACGCGTGGTACCAGCGCTGCATCCTAGCCATATACGTGGCTCCCAAGTGGCACCAACTCTTTATTTTAATGCTTTTATTCTCGCAGGTCTCCAACTTCGGCCACGAGGGTTCGATCCAACATCGTCTACGACGATCAAGGATCATCTCCTGCTAACATCGATGACGATGATTCCTCAGCTGCGCCTGTCGCAATCGGCATGGCCCGACCACGTCGTTCCCCGTACAAGACACTTTTTCTAGACACGCAGATCAAAAATCCGCGTGCTTCAATCGTCACGAATCCCCAGAAGCAGTACCAAGATCCAAAGGTCAAGCTCTTCTTTTACTGACTCTGGTCCCTCCAGTGGCCGAACAGGCTTCAAGAAAGAGAGGAGAGAAGGGACAGGTGAAACATATAGAGACAAAGATCGATCAGATCAAACACAAACAAGAACAAGAGCTTGAGACAGAAGAAAAGCTCTTTCTCTTTCTAGCTCTTTCTCTCTCTTTCTCTTGTAAGCTCTTTGTACCGGTCTTTCGACCACCCTTTTGACTCATAGTGAAAACTCTCTCACTGACGCCCGGTGGACATAAGGGAACTCCTCCCTGAATCACCTTAAATCTCTGTGTGCTGTTCTGGATGCTCTTTACTCTCTCTCAAGCTTTAATCATTAGGCTTAACCATCTGCGCACCGCCGCCTCTCAGAACTCTCTCTTTTTTGGTGTTTCTTGGGATCCCCTACATCCTACGTTAATATCTTTTTGGTGCTTTCATTGAGACCCCGAAAGGATGGTGGCTAAAACACGCAGAACCAATTCTGCGACCCGCAGCGCACACGCAGGAGAACAATTTATCAGGGCGCCAGTTGATGAAGCTTCCACCTCAACATCTTTGCGTCACGCTGGATCTACTTCTTCTTCAAGAGGTACTCGCATCTCGGAGCTGCAGGGGACATTGGCGAACCTCACCGAGCTGGTCGCTAGCCTCACAACCCAACAGGCCGCGATCCTCAGGCAAACTCAGTCAGTTTGCGCCGCTGTCCTACCGCCAGCACCTCTCCCGCTGGCTGCGGCGGGCCCACCACCTCTCCCGCCGGTCGCGGCGGCCCATGATCCTCTCCCGCCGATCGCGGTGGCTCGTAATCCTCTTCCGCCGGTTGCGGCAGCCCGTGATCCTCTTTCGCAGATCGCAGCGACTCCTCCTCTTTTCCCACCTGTCGCGGCGCCTTCTATTCAGTCATCTGGCTCTTCTCGGCCGCCCAGACACCATATTCCTCCTCAAGAGGTCTCTCTGAATCCTCTTCTACCATGTCCAATACCGCAGCCTACCTTTTTCCTTAATCTTTCCCTCCTTTCCTCACCGGACGCAATCTCCCCTTTACCGGAGCTCAGGCCCCCCTATATGGGCCTGATCCTTTCTTTGGCCCGCTGGATGGCAATGCTCCTTTCTCTGACACCATCCGATAGGCGCAAGTCTCGGAAGACTTCAGGCTACCCCGCCTTGAGATCTACAAGGGTGCCATCGATCCCCGCGAGTATATTCAGGGATTTGAGGCCGTTGTCCGCTATCGTCAGCCCAATGAAGCCACCAAGTGTCACCTCTTGGCTAATACTCTGAAATGAGAGGCTTTTAATTGGTTCGTGAGGCTCCCCAGGGGTCACATCTCTTACGAGCACCTGAAGTGGAGTTGATCGCCCGCTTCATTGGCCGGACCCGAATGATCGTCTCTGACATGGTGCTTATCAACATCAAGCAAGGCGAGAAGGAAAGCCTCCGGGATTACACTAACCGCCCCGCTGTGGCCATGCACAACTATCGAAGGAGACTCAAGAGTGGAGACCTATCTAAATCTCTGCAGCTGGGGAGAATTGATGCAGCGCCAGATCACCAGCACCGATGACTTCGTTATAATCTACGACCTCGAGCGTAGATTATAATAATTTATTAACTTGTACATAGTTATCTTTATTTCTGCATTTTATTCGAGTTGTTTGAGTCGAACATTATGTTTATTTCGGTGGGAATGCCCTTTGATGTCATGTATATGTGGTGTGTGAGTCTGAGTCTTATGTGTGAGTCGGATCAAATTGGGTTCAAGAATAGTTCATTTTGAACCAGTTTGATTCGAAGTTAGGCAAATCTTGGGACTTGCTTATGATGCAGCTAAACTATGAGGACCTGGCTGTAATTTCTCCATAAAAATTCAGATCCAGCCCTAGAAATGGATCGGGTTTCTCTTCCTTGCTGATCTGCGACGCGCCGAGCTCGACGGGCTCTGTCTCCGCCGGGTTGCTTCGCTCGACTGCTCCGGCTCGCCATGACGTGCCGGGCTTGCTTCGCCGAACCCGGAAGGTGCTCGCGCCTGCTTCGCCGACGCGTCACATCGAGGCCGCACCCGTTTTGCCGAGCCGAAGGGGACCGCGCCCGCTTTGCCGAACCCAGTTCGCGTTCAGGTGACTACGTCCAACTGATTCCACGCATTACTCGGCACGTCAGCCACGATCCCGCGCTTGGCCGGCAACCTCCACTCCATCTTCCTCTTCTATAAAAGCTAAACTCAGAGAAGGGAGCCGGATGATGCTGTTGATGAGATTTCTACCTGAATTTGAGTGGAGAGTTTGCTCCTTTCGCTGTGAATCTACGCAGGTGGCGTCGATTCGGACCGGGAACGCAGAGGGGCTGCAAGTTTCCCTGGTTTTATGATCTTCGAGCGAATCTGCGCAGGTGACGTCGATTCGGACCGGGAACGCAGAGGGGCTGCAGGTTTCCCTGGTTTTTCTGTTCTTGTTTTGGGTTCAGTTCTATTTCCGTTTGCCTTGAGTTTTTCTGTTCAGATTTTATGTTCAGCTCTGCTTGTCATTTGCTTTGGAACATGTTCAGCTCTGCTTGTCATTTGCTTTGGAACATGTTCAGCTCAGTCTTGTAATTTGAATCTCTAATCTGTCAATTCCTGCTGGTTTACTTTTGCAATCCTTTTGCTTGTTTAATATTGGAATCAATTTTGTCCCTGCTATATTAAGTGCAGAACTCAATTTCTGTCGATGTTTATTTCAAAACAAATCAGGGATTTGATCTTCAATTGGTAACTCAGAAGCTTAATTTTACAGAAATTTGCTGTTAATGCTTAAGTTGGAAATATCATGGGGTTTGGGTTTTTTTCTCTGTTTGTAGAAATCCAGAGAACAAATTTGACAGATTGTTAACTATTTGACTCCCAAAGTTAAAGAAATGAGTTTAATGTTTGGAGGTTAATCTTTATTAATTTGGTAGTTTCTTATTTTAATTTGCTTTTGTTTTTCTGAAATTGCTTGGAACATTTTAATTCCCTTTAGAAAATCTATTAAAAGTTTATGTGGACGTGCAGTTGTTGCTAATTAGTATAATTTATTTTGACTTAGTTTAATCTCCTCAAATTAGCAGCATAAATTGCATTTATCTCTTTTTTATTTAATTATCATAATTATAGTCGTAACGGCATTATCACCTAGGCACTGTCCTTTATTGGTAGCGTTAGGATCGACTAAACCGAATCCGCGCTGCATCAGCTTGGTATCAGAGCAAGTTTAGAGTACTACTCCTTAGTAGTACCCGATCCTTGTTCGTGTCACTTTTTTTTTAGTCATTTTAGAGTCCATCTTGCATTACATAAAACAAAAAGAAAAAAAGATCGTCATGACATGTAAATCTAGATATTCATATAGGACTAGTTATCTGTCTAGGGGACAAACAGATGAACGATATCGGTCTCATCCATCCCTTCGTGATTATGATAGGAGGTTACAACAACATAGATTGAGAGAGAGACCTGAAATATCTGAATCGCCACGATATTCTCGTTATTGCACTCTAGCTTTATACCATTATGGGCCTGATTACTATCGTGCTTCTATTAGGCAAGTAGGTTTTTCACCTCATAGTGAATATGACTGTTATAATGCGTATGACCACTATAATATGTACGATCCCTATATTGATTATAGCGACTATAATTCCTACGAGAAATACGGGCCTTACAGTGAGTATAACTCCTACTGCGTACTAAGAGCTTACGATAACAAGACTCCACGTAAAAGAAGAGATGACTTTGATCATATCCCGAGTGTCCAAGTATGCAATGTCTCTTCTCATGAAGGTAGAGAATTGACTGAAAAAGAGCTTATTGATTCTCAACAGTGTGAGACTCTCCTTAAGATATGTAGACAAATTGAAGAGCTGACTGACCGACTTGTTAGAATCGAAACTATTAGGTCTAAGAATAACTTTGGATTGATGCATGTCGATTCCACTAACACGAGTGAGCTTTCTATTGACTCGCATGTCGATGGAACTAGTAACATATTGGGTGATCTACAAAATTATGTGCTCGAGAAGAAAGGAAGTAGTCTTAAGTTTGAGAACGTGAGTATTATGACTTCTGATCTAGTAGTAGTTGCCTCATCACATTCCTTAAAGGAAGAGAATGGACTTTTACTTGAGCTCCAAGAATTGAGTCTTGTTGAGACTTTAGAGGCTTCTACTTGTGACATTTGTCTAGTTTCTAACGAGACTACTCCATCTGCTTTAATAGATATATCTACATTGAATTATAGTACTTGTCATTCAAATGCCTTATTTGAAATGCACGTTTCTGAATTGGAAGTTAAAGAGGCTTCAATAGTTGGACTCTTACTTTCTGAGTCAAAATTATCTGATAACCATCAGGAAAAGCCTTTTAGCGAGGTCGATGAGGGGTTAGATTCTTCCCAATTAAGTGTGACGCGATATGTGTCAGGTCCTACCCCTTATGAGTCCATGTTACCACACTCAGAACTTATGATTGAGTTTGTTCTTCCTTCTTTAAAGAAAGAAGGCTACCCTTACTGGAGACCGCATTTTGCGATTAATTCTCTTGAAGCTGCCAGTGTAGTTTGCTTAGGAGATTTATCTGATGACGATTTTCTCGACTTTTGAGTTAAATCTGTAGTGCTTCTAAGATAGCCTTTAGAAGTTTAGTTATATCGTACTAGAGTCATGTTGCGTCTTACTTTAGTCGGTCATATATTTTTTTAGTTATCACTTGAGTCAGTTTGTTAGGTTGACGTCATCAGTGTCAAGTGCATCGGTCATATTAGCTATTAGCATAGGACTAGTGAGTTTGCATGGCATATGCATGATCTGCATGAGGAGATTAGGCAAAAGTTGGCTTTAAGTTATACTAAATACAAAAGTATTGCAGATTCACATAGACGAGTAGTGGAGTTTTCTGTAGGAGATTATTTAAATGTTTATGCAAATTCAGTTAGATTTTCTCATAGAAAATCTAAGAAACTTACTGCAAAGAAAATAGGACCTTATCAAATTATCAGAAAGATTAGCTCTAATGCATATGAACTTGATTTACCTGATCATATGGGGATCATCCAGTTTTCAATGTGTCAGATCTTGTTCTTTTTCATGAGTTACTTTCTGATTATGTTTGTCCTTCTGAGTCTACTCCACCTATCTCCACCAGCCCATGCCTCAAGTACAAACATCTCTACGATATTTCAGACGATCTAAGTTCTTTTGGCATTGGGTCAGATAACTCCTCCTTGACAGGATCTTCACTACTATCATTACTTCTTTCCTGTGCAGATGCGTAAAGGAGTATGATTTCAAGTCAAATTTGATATTATATTTCCAAATGCACTCTTCCCACTAGGATCCGCCCCGAAGGAGATCAGCCTATGCCTCAAGTACAAATATCGTATACGATATTTCAGACGATTCAAGTTCTTTTGGCATCAGGTCAGATAACTCCTCCTAGGCGGAATCTCCACTATTATCATTACTTCTTCCTTGTGCAGGAATATATAAAAAAAAAAGCATGACTCCAAAAGCCCCAAGTACTCTATCTACTCAACTAGCACGTGCCTCAAGGTCGAACATTGTTTACGATGTTTTAGACTGACCTAAGTCCTGTGAGCAAACAATGTGCAAAGAAGTAGTTTCAAAGTTCAACTTGAGATACTTTATGTGATTCAAAGTCCTTTATTATTAACTCGTTATAAAGGGTGTTCTCATAAAGTTACAGTCAGAACATTTCAAACTTCATACAAAGGTATTTGTTCAGTTCATATACATCAGAATAAACAGGTATGCAAAAGAAAATAAGTTTTTTTCATTCTTTTAATTTCAAAGTACAAAGTAGAGGTTACAATTCACTCGTTTTACAAGAAGATGGGTTAGTCTTCACTCTCCCCATCAAAAAGATCAATAATTTGTTGGGTGAGGTCGCTGGTTAAGTCCAACCCATTTTCTTTGTAAATAGGATCAGCGGCTAGACAAGGAAAGGCTTCTGCAAGATCATTGGCAGTAATCTTGCCCCTTTGAATCAGAGTGGAGGCCAATCCTTCCCATACCCTCCTGATCCCATCTAGCCTCTTCTTTCTGCAGGGTAAGCTTGTTTTGTAGGCCTTTACAGCCGTTGTAGACTTCTCCGCAATGATGACATCTTAGTCTTCAGCGACCTTGTCCAGCCTCTCTCACAGGGCCTTGTTGTCAACCTTCAACGTGCACATTGCAGACTTATGGACTGCAAACTCTTCCTACAGTTTGGCCTTCTCCTCCTGCAAGGCGTCAAGCTGAGAAGACTTTACTGCAAGCTGGACCTTCAAGGCCTCAATCTCTTCGTCTCGTTGGTGAAGCTGGCCTCCTTGCTCTAGCACTTGTTCCTCCATCTCTAAGGTCTTATTTAGAAGCAGAGGCAAGCGAGCGAGCGCCTGAAAGACGAAGCAAACACAACTTAAACAGAAAGTAATGGAAAGATGGGGTTTTGGGAGATTCTCACAACAAACAGCCTGTTCGCTACTTGGGCATAGGCATCTGGCGTCGAGACTTTCTCTATCCTATCCTCCAGATTCTTGGCAACGAAGCCACCTCCTACTGCCAGTCCCAAGACTCCTGGTGGTGCGCAGTTTCATTCCGTTGATTGTTGGGAGAGTAGGAGGAGTTTTCTCATCTCTCCTTTCATTCCCACAGCGATCCGCGAAACGTCGTCTTCAAATCTCCCCACAAAATTGATGTGGTAGGGGGGGTCAATACTTCATTGCCAATCGTTTTTCCCTTTGACAGCCAACTGACCTTCCTCCGTAGTCTTTCCCTTCTTCGAAGGGGGCTCTGGACTTCTCTTCTCTTTGGGGTTCCTCTTCCGCTTAGGGACCTCCTTCAGCATGCAGGGACTCACATTTTCCCCTTGTACTTCTACTTCTTCTCCTCTCTTTTGGCCCTTCTCTTCGGCCTTCTTCTCTCCTTCTTTCTCCCCAATGACGATCCCCTCATTATCTTTGGGGACCACCTTGGGCCTGGCCAATGTGGTAGGTTCTTTCCTTTGCTTGCCTCTTCCATCACCTCGGCCAAAGTTTTCTTGTCGTCCACGGTATCCTCTGAGGAGGATACCACGTCGACGGTGATTCCGCCACAAACTGGCATTGGAACCACTATCTCTCCTTGCTCCTCCACCACCTCAGTGACCTCCTTGCTGAGTTGTATGGTGGGGGGGCTGTCCCCTTCTAGCCCTCTTCATCAAGACCATGCCAGGGGGTGGAACCATCTCCTTGAAGACGGCATATCCCAACTCTTGCGCGTACAAGGATATGTCATTCTTCACGTGCCTGAGAAAGTCCTTCAGGGGCCAGTTCTGTCCCTTCAGCTTCTCCAGGTTCTTCAGTGTCCCTGCTCCTGCCATCCTCCTGGCATCTCCGATGAGCTCAGGTGGGTAGACTTCGGGCTTCAGGGGGATCCCCAAATCCCCACCTACGAAGAAGTAGTAGTCCCTCCAGTCTGAATGGGAACTACTCGCCTCGGAGAACATCGCCTTCCTCGTCTTTGACCTCAAGGCCAGGCATCCGCCGTATCCGGGCACCGCCATCCAGCTAAATAGGCCCCTAAACAACGTCAGACTCTATGGCATCTCCTGGGCCTGCAGTAGCTTTAGGAATGAGTATATGTACGAGACGACGTTGGGGGAAAGCTGCGCCGGCACAATCTAGTAGGAGTTCAAGATTTCTCTGAACTTCGGCTGTGGAGGAAGCATCATTCTGTGCTCCACTTGAGCCCGATAAACGCACACCGCTCCGTTTGGGGGTTTGTTTGGACGGAGCTTGGCGGTGGGCTGAATGACCATGAGGTCGGGATTTCCCCTAAATCCCCTCATTGTGTTTAGCACTACATGCTCCATCAGGAGACTCTCCTGATAGCTGCGTTCTCGAACTAGACGGCCAACTCTACCCACTCAATCTCTCTTCCCCCCATTGCTAGGTTTTGCGATGAGCAAGATCAGGGAATTTTTTCTCTCTTAGGATTTGAAGGCGGGCAAATGTTTCAACTTCCCTCTTTAAGACAGGCTTTATGGGGAATAGTTATGACCTTCCATCTTCTGGCCGTCTGATCTCATCGATCAGCACGCGGGCCTAATTTGGCTATCTATTTTTCTGAAAGGTTCGGAATTCGAAGTGGCGCACAGATATCGAAGCGCCTCTTCCTTATATTTTGTCCTGGTGTCGTGCACGATGTTTCAGGATGACTGCACTTTTCTTTTTGCTCTTTTAACTATCATTGTTCGATATTTCATAATTTCGTGCACGATGATAGTTAGCTTCATCTTCTAACTTAGAATTTATCATTGGCTTCATACTTTCTTATTTATGAATTCTTATCCTTCTCTTTTCTAACCTCATGGTACCTTCTTCAAACACGAAAAAAAAGATAAAAATACAAGCATAATTCATCCAGAATAAGTTTTTGAAAGAAAATGGAGCGTATCTCGCACTTCAACAGCTCCTCTCGGCAGTGGTTTTCGAAGGTTGCCTCTTCGCCTTCGACTCTGCCTCCCTCGCCTCCATGACTTCACCCCTGAGCCTGTTTCTCTCCTTTCTCAAAACCTCCTTTTCATCATCCAACTCCTTTATTCTTTTTTGGAGGTCTTTAACATGAGTAGAATGGGCTTGACCAACATTCGAGAGGGCACGGTAAAACTCCCCTCTCGCAATCTCGTTCTTACCAGCCCATTCTGAGTTACTAAGAGCTAAGGAAGTCAACTTATCTTCCAGACTATATAACTTCCTTAGCTCCTCTATATGATCACCTTGAGAGCGCTTTGTGACCTGCAACAAAGCACTCTCTAGCTCCGCTATCCTCAGAAAGAAGCGGACCTCCCCTTCCTCCTTACCCTTCAAATTTTTTACCACCTCCAAGACCTGGGAGGTTCTCTTCAAGATCTTTCTCTCTTCTCCCTGTATCTCAAGCAGACTCTTCTCCAGGACACCCCATGTCCCTTCAATGCCAAGGGTGACATTGGGAGTGACTGGAGGAGCCCCCTCCTTCTCCTTAATCCCTTCCTCCGTCTTGCCTCCTGTCCCTTCAATGCCAAAGGCAACCTCAAGAGCGACCTGCGGAGCCTCCTTCTTCTCCTTAGTCGCTTCTTCCATCTTGCTGCTCTCCTCCTTCTTGTCCTTCTCTCCATTCCGGAGACCCGTCGAGAGAAGGCGAGGGAAGAGGGGCTTCTTTATCTTGACAGGAAGAAGGACTGATTCACCAAGAGGAGCAGGACCATAAATCACTAGGGGCATCTTCTTCACACTCCCTTCAGGGGGAGCCCCAAACTTGGGAAGGAGCCGCTCAATGTCTTCATCTTTGAGCAAGATCCTCTCAGGCTCGAGTCTCTCTCCCGCAGAAGTCTCGCCCACCACGATCAGCTCCTTCCGCTCTCCAGTCTTCAGAGGCAGCTTGACCGGAGAATCAAAGACATTCACCACCTCCGTCGCCTCCTCGGCTGCAGTCTCTTGAGCAGATTCTAGTGTCCGCACCAGAACCCTAGCAACTTTGGCGGGCAGAGCCTCCACCTCCAGATCAACATTTGGAGCCCCTGCTTCCTCTTTCTGGAGCAACTTAGTAGTCTTCTCAGCCACTGGTTCCGACGACCTTTCGGATGGCTCCAAGGCTCTCTTCTTCTTCAAAGAAAAACCCATCACAGTCGTCCACTTCTTCCTCTCCGTCATCTCTCTAATGATCTACTCTCTCTTACAGAAATTTCCAGAGGCCGGTGGAAGAGAATGCGAATCGGCAGGGTGCCGCCCTTGCTTTATCTTGACAGGCCTTAGACAGCGCGTCCATCATCTCAACAGTTCGCATTCCAGGACCCACATTAATGTTCCCCTAATAATATGGGGGGTTGATGTTAACGCGTGGTCCCAGTGCTGTATCCTAGTCATACACGTGGCTCCCAGGTGGCACCAACTCTTTATTTTAATATTTTTATTGTTGCAAGTCTCTAACTTCGGCAACAAGGGTTCGACCCAACATCATCTACAACGATCAAGGATCATCTCCTGCTAACATTGATGACGATGATTCCTCAGCTGCGCTTGTCGCAATCGGCATGGCCCGACCGCGCCGTTCCCCGTACAAGACACTTTTTTCCAGACACACAGATCAAAGACCCTTGTGCTTCAGTCGTCACGAATCCCCAAAAGCAGTACTAAGATCCAAAGGTCAAGCTCTCCTTTTACTGACTCTGGTCCCTCTAGTGCCGACAAAGTAGCATGGGTTCAGAATTTGTTTACGTCCTTTACTTCCAGAAAACCAGGATAAAGCTGTATCATCCGCTGCCTACAAATACTCTAGAACAGGCTTCAAGAAAGAGAGGAGAGAAGGGACAGGTGAAACATATAGTGACAAAGATCGATCAGATCAAATACAAACAAGAACAAAAGCCTGAGACAAAAGGAAAGCTCTTTTTTTTTCTAGCTCTTTCTCTTTCTTTCTCTTGTAAGCTCTTTGTACCGATCTTCTGACCACCTTTTTGACTCATAGTGAAAACTCTCTCACTGACGCCCCGTGGACGTAAGGGAAATCCTCTCTGAACCACCTTAAATCTCTGTGTGTTGTTCTGGATGCTCTTTACTCTCTCTTAAGCTTTAATCATCAAGCTTAACCATCTGCGTGCCGCCGCCTCTCGGAACTCTCTCTCTCTTTTGATGTTTCTTGGGATCCCCTACATCCTACGTCAACATCTAGCTTCCTCTTCTCGCCTAGAGCAACAACCGCCGCCTGTTCACCATCGTCCCTGATCACACCATCCTTACTCTTCTCGTACTCCACCTCAATTTCGTTCCTCTTCCTGCTTTTCTCCTTGAACCCCCCCCTCTTTTTCCTTGTCTTCAACCCTCTGCCACTTTCTCGGCGTCACTGCTCCTGTTCCTGTCTCTCTCTTCCTCTTCCTCACCTCGGCAGAGCCTTCGCCCGAGCTTTTGGTATTGGCGATGGTCTTCTTATTACCTTCCTTCAATTCAATCCCAAATCCTTGCTCCGGCAGCGGTAAAGGGTTGTCGCCGGCGTTAGAGACAGCAAATGAGAACGGTTGTGGCTTACGGCGGAATGGGTTGTCGGCTCCGAAAAGAGATTTTACGGCAGCCGCAGCATCTTCACTTGATTCTTTCAATTTCTTCCCCATCTCTTCTTTGTCGTCGGATTCGAGAAGGGAAGAGAACAAGGTGAAATAAAGTAAAAGAGGAAAAGAGGGTTTCCTTCCCCGATCAAGGTGCCGTTCTAACCCGTGCAATAAGATCACGAGCTTTTTTTGGTATTTCGAAGAAGATTTGGTTGAAATTTTTAGCTATTTTTAAAAAAAATGTATGATGTGAAATAAAGTAAGTTAGTTATATTAAAAATTGTATAGGATATAAAATAAAGTTGATTGATTTATTGAGAATTGTGTTGAATGTGAAATAAAGTGATTGTTTAATGTTTAAATTTGTGTGAGATGAAATATAAAATAATTTTTTAAATTTTTTAAAATAAATTTAAGATTTTAGTCATGATTTTTCGTCCATTGCCAAACAGGGCCTTACCGACCGGATGCACTTATGATTTTCGAGATAATTATCATAAATGTGCATATATGAATGTGTTGCATACATTTGTGTTACGTAAAATTTTGAAATACTTTCAAGTACGACATATGAATTTTTTAAGTACGACTATAAATTAGTGCAACAATATGATACATGATGATTTATGTATACTTTTTTAAGTTTATGACACGTATATATGCGATAACCTAAAGAATTATAGGCTGATGTGCATCTAACCAAATTAAAAATTATTATTTTCAAATTCATGTGCCAAACATTATACATTTATTTTAATTTTAATCAACAAATATACACATTATGAAAGGAGATTTATTTCTCCATTAAATCAAAATATTAAAATATACATTTTTTAAATACATATATACGTTATTTTTAAACTCACATATTATATTTTATATAATTTTTACCATAAAAACAATCTTTTATAAAAAATTTATAACATAATGAATTACAAAAATCAACTAAAAATAATTAAATAGCAATATCATTTTAAATAGTTAAGTCGATATGATGAATAAAAAAAGATACTGCTAAACTCCCACGAGTTGATTTTTATTTCAAAAATATTACTATGTATAATAAATGAAATTACATCAAAAATTAAATAATTAAAATTATTAAATACAAATAATTAAAAGTCAACTACTATAATTTTTAGCAATACAAAAATACATGCAAATGAAACAAAAATATAATTATAGAATTTATAAAATAATATATAACTAATATTTAAAATTTAAATGATATATAGGAGCATCTCATTGATTGATTTAAAATTATTTCAATATATTATCATATTACTTAAAAAATTATTATTTTAATTTGCTAACATACATAAATAATTTTATAAAAATTTTAAAATTATAACTTAACAACATTAAACTAAATAGCTTATTTATTTATTTAAAAGAATTTATCAATGATTTGTTTGATAGATATAAAGCGACTTCAATACTTCTGAAATCGATTCAGTTTTTGAAAGTTAATTCAGTTAAGTAAATCCATCAAACACTTTGTTTCAATCATACAAAGTCTCTTAAAAAACTGCTTGCCATCAGGGCAATTTCCTCATAACGGTTGGTTCTAAGTTCTACACTCATCCAGCCTCCTCAGCAGAAGCCATAGGAGCACTCGCTGTGATGACAGCCGGCTGTGAATGGGCGGACATGGCAGATGGGATTTGAATAGAGGGCGACTCAGCCATCACCATTGAGGACCTTCATCGGACAGCCAGAGAACACCTTCCTGACAAGACCATGGCTCGAATCGCCGACCTTTTTGCGCCTTTAAGGTATACAGGATATCTATGTTTACAGAGCCGCAAATAAAACGGCAGATTTTGTAGCTTCCTTTTCTTGTTTTGATGATATAGAATGGCATTGGAGCATGTCCCTCCCATTCGATTTTTATACGATTCTCGATGAGGATCAAACCTTTTGTACTTGATGTATCTTTATTTACTGTTATAGTCTTATGGGCTATGGCCGAATTTCCGTAAAAAACTGCCTGCAAACCATTTTACTATTAAGAAATCAAAATTATTTGTAAGATCGACTCGAACAAAATTGAAGCCCAACGACCCTAAAATTTTAAATAAAGACTATAAATTTTGATCTATTATTAAATAAATGGAGTTCGAGTTATACATAATCGAGTTGAGCCAGATTCAGATTAGTTATTTATAAATATTTGTTCTACAAATGGGTTAGATTGGTGGGTTAACTTGACTCATTTGTTAATTGAGTCAGATTTAGATTATTAATTTTGATTTATTTAATAATTGAATCGAATTCAGGTTAAATTATTTGGGTTGAATCGGGTCGAATATGAACCGCCAACCCGTTTTGTGGCACCTACAGGCCATTAAAGTTCGGCCTTTTATCCATGCCTCGTCGAGGCTACGAATCTCACGCTTCCCGCACCGACAAATCGCCGAGGGAGGTGGTGAGTTGGAGGAGGGAAGGAAGAAGCGCAGCGGTCGAGGGTGAAGGTGGCACCTTTTCTACTGATGGGTTTCGCCTGAAAAATGCCGCAGATTCCAGGGGAGGGAGCTGCTCATTGATCATTGCCTGCCGGCTTCTTCGTTTTCGATGGTTCCGTTTCATCTTCTTTATCGATTTCATTAGAAATTCCTAGTGAACGGTAGCTTGTTCCCTTTTGTTTTTTGAGTTTATCTTAATGGGCTGAGAAGAATCCTATTTGTGGCTGAGATGCAGAATGATTTGAAATTGTTGCAAGATATATTTCAGTTTCTCTGATTTCTTTTCATGTTCGTGCTAGATCCAGGCCTGCAGAATCGGCTTTCTACCTTAAATTCACTGTTGTTTTTTTTGTATGAAAGGATCCAATTTGGTCTGTTTTTACTTCTATTTTAACGAAAAGTAGCACGCATTTTAGTCGAGAAAGAGTCTATAGGAGGAATTTGCTGGTAGAGTGGAAGATCTGTGTTTTCTTTTACGTAATTTTCCTAAACAGTATATGCTTTGTCAGGAAATAGATTAGACATAAGTGAGTTAAGCTTAAACATTTGGCTACAGCTTCAAAATCTTAATAAGTATGAGCTGCTTAAATTTTTAAACTTCAACTTTTGAAGTAGCTTAAATTTGAAGCTACCTTTCCAGCAACTTATATTTTAAGCAGCATAATAGGAATTTTTGAGCTTCTAAGTACTTAAATAGCCCAAAGTAGCTTAAATTATTTTGGTATGTAAATGCACTTTAAGCTCAAGCAACTTAAAAATTTAAAGTCACATGAACATGACAATACCATTTCGAAGCATTTTTTATTTAAGCAATTTAAATTTAAGTTTAAGTTGTTACCAAATAGACTCGTAGTTGGTTTTTAGACTCAAATAGAGTGAGGCTCATAAATTTACTGAAGTTCACTTTGATCTATTGTACATTTGCTCTAAAATGCAAGATGCTTAAGTCCAAGCAGCTTGAAATTTGCTTAAGCTTAAATGTTGTATCCTGAATTGTAGGTGGGCTCATTACTTCATCCTGTTTGGAGTAGCTTATTGTTGTTTTTGTTCATGCGTAAATGAACTTCACAAACGATGATATTTGTTGTATATCATAATTCCCTTTCATTGCATGCTACTAACAGAATGTCAGAAATATGATATTCTTGTAGTTTATCTGGTCGAAGGAGCAAAACTGGAACATGTATTTTTGGGTTATATTCATTTGTTTTCTCTATGCTCTTCCGAATATTGCTAGTCAACAACATCTAGAAGCAACAATTAAAATAAGAGCAGATGCCTCAATAGCTGAAACAGAAGATAACTATGTGTGCGCTACTCTTGATTGGTGGCCTGCTGAGAAGTGTAATTATGATAGATGTCCATGGGGAGATTCGTCTGTCTTAAATCTGGTAATCTATCGATTGTCTAATGTTTTTTTTTTTAAAATGCTAGATTTTCTAATGCTGATAAATCATTCAGTAGTTTTTTGAGAAGTTGGCTGATACTCTGAACCTGGATGATAGTTATAATTTTCACCTTTTTTCAGGACATAAATCACCCTTTTCTAGCCTCGGCAATAAAAGGTACTGTCTTTTGACCCAAAGTGATTTTTTATCTTACTCTTACATACCAATGATATTCATGAAATTTCATACTTAATGTCATCTTGATGGAGACTAAGGAAACATGATCATTCCTTTCATGGTATTGAAATTTTTATTACAAGAGGGTTTAATTATTTTCTTGGGACATACACAAAGAACTTGGTAGTTGGCACTATTTGATACATTCACTCTTTTTTTCATGCAAGTGAGAGGATAAAGTAGTTGAAGTTGCAATTTGAATCATTTTTGGATGTGCTATGTGTAAATAGCAGGTTTTGGGTGTTCTGTATATAAATAGTAAGTTTTCTCGAGTTTATGTAAATTACCCTATTTGCTTTTGTTATTTTGGCAGGTTTTGTATTTGGGAACTTTTGTTTGCATTGCTTTCATTTTTTTTGGATTCCTTTCGGTATGTTTGCTTCTCTTAGAATTTATCTTCTCTATCTTTTATTCTTCTGTTGGTTCTTCCCCATCTTGCTCTTGCTTCTTTGTTGAGATGCCTTGAATCCTAACCAATTTGTTGTTCCTATTTAGCAACATGGTCCTAGCCCTAGACTATTGTGTGCTTTGCAGATGTTTAGGGGTGTGGGTGCAACGCCCCTAGCAGGGTTCTCGCTATGCTTTTTTCATTTGAATGGGTATCCTTCATGGGTATTTTGGGGACTTTGTATGTTAACTCAAAATACCATATAAATTCTAATTGCTTCTAAGGTATGTTTTTCATTCAAATTAAAGAGTCGCCTATGTCTCCACCCCTGTGTTATTAGGAATTTCTCTTCACAGTGAATTTTGAGTTTGCTGGCCTTAATTTCAGATGAACGCCAATAACCCTTTGTGTTTGTGTGTGTGCTCTGATCTCTAGCTTGGGGTGAACATCCTTCTTCCTATTCTCCTTCCCTTTCACTTCCCCTTTTACATCACATCTCAGGCACCCCATTGATGTCCAACTATTATTAGAAATGGATGTCATCTCCCTCTAAAAATACCATGCTAGATTATTATATTATGTCAACCTAATTACAACATTAGAATTACTGTTTGTCTGGTTTTATCTGTGTATTTGCAGCCTTTAGCAGTCTTCGCATCAGAATTGGGGGCTCTCTGCAAGACCAAGTTGTGTATGGTATGCCAAACTTAGGTCATCCATGCCTGCCAATTACAAAGATGGCTGATGGATTATTTGGTTTCTCCAAAGGATGTTTAAGTTTAAGGAGATGGGATGAACTTAACTGTCTGTTCTTGAAGACTGGGTAATCATCTTTTTTTTTCAAGTCATAATTGAAATCCAGCATCATTACTACTTGAACAATGCATTGCACTTCCACTAAAAGTTCTCATATTTTTCTTTGATACTTTTACACGGTTATGCGTCCAGCTACAGAATTTAGCATGAATACAAAACTGGTAGCCAACCAAGCTGTTGCACTTGCCATATTTTCTTCAACCACTTTTAAGGAAAGAAACAATTTAGTCCCTACTTTTTGCTACCTGCAATTTGGTTCTTTTGTTTTCTCCATTTACAATTTGGCCCCGACAATTTTTGTAAAATCAGCATTTAGGTAAAGCCATCCGATTAGCTAATGCACCGGGTGCATTTCCGCAAGGTGCCGTAAAGTTCCTCCATGGTATGATATGGAATCATCTCCAAAGGTAGGGAAAGCATATGCCAAATAAGAATCTCTCTTGAAGCCACATGTATGACATAGCGTAGAAACCCAATCTTAATTGAAAAAATACCAAAATTTCGATCTTTGTCAATAAAATCTTCACATAATAAATCATGGAAACCCAAGGTCAGGCCACGTTCCCTATTTGATGGTTTTTTTTAGCATGTACCTTCAATCAAGAGTGTGTGATATCCTGAATCATAAATTAGTGTGATTTTTGACCCAAATATTCTCTCCTTTTCTTCCTTGTGGAAATAATAAAAAGGTAATTGTTTCTTTTCCTTAAGGATCAAAATGCTAGTTATACAAAAATGTAGGAATGAAATTTCGTTTTTCTATGATGAAATGAAATGTAACCAAGGAATTTGGGTAGTGCAGTTGACTTAATTCATTTTGTGCAGTGTAGTTGTAACATTTGGTCTCAATGCACTTCGTGGAAGATATCATATACGTCGTGGTATTTGGGGCGGTTCCTGGAACCATACCAATGCTCGTGATTTCATAGAATATACCATATCAAAAGGATATCCAGTTGACTCGTGGGAATTTGGTAATTCTTGCTGCAAGTTCATGGCATGTTTTAAACTCTTTTTTTCCTAAAGTTTTTGACCCATTTCCAATACCAGGGAATGAGTTGAGTGGACATGGGATCGGTGCACAAGTCGATGCAAAGGTTTACGGAGAAGATCTGATCACCCTTAAAGCAGTCCTTAAAGATTTGTATAAAAAATCTCCCTCAAAACCCTTATTGCTCGCACCAGGTGGCTTCTATGAACGGCAGTGGTACACAAATGTTCTTCAGGCTTCAGGATCTGGTGTTATTGATGTTATCACACATCACATTTACAATCTGGGCCGAGGTTTGTATTGTCATTATGATTAATTATTAGAGATTGAGCTCTCACAAAGTATATCTTTTTCAATTCTCATTCATTGCTGCTTTCACTAAAAGAGTGTTAATCTGAACTCCATGTGATCATATTCGAGTTAACTTACCAAATCATCTCATATGAATATTCATTTGAACTAATTTTCATTAAAAAAAGTTGAATTTGGTTGTTCACTCTTGGCCGTCCACTCTTGGCCGTCATATATATTCTTTGAGGAAGATGATTACTCTTATCATAGTTCTATTTCATTCATCTCAGTCAATTAAGCTGGCAGAGCTATATGGGTTAATAATGCATCTTCAAACTCTTGTTGAAGGTGATGATCCTCGGCTTACAAAGAAGATTTTGGATCCACAGTATCTAAGTCAAGTATCAGAGATATTCAGGGATCTACAAAATACAATACAACGGCACGGACCATGGGCTTCTGTTTGGGTAGGTGAAGCTGGCGGTGCATACAATGGTGGGGGTCATCTCGTGTCGAACACTTTTCTGAACAGCTTCTGGTGATTGTTCTTGAACTTCTTCATATTCTATCATCTACCAAACTTTTTGCCATAATCACTAGATGGGTGTTAGGTACTTGGATCAACTAGGAATGGCATCTAAATTTAACACCAAGACTTACTGCAGACAAACTTTAATTGGTGGCAACTATGGTCTCCTTGACACTGGAACTTTCATACCAAATCCTGATTACTACAGGTGAATGCATAATTTTATGAACTTTCCTCGAAAAAGAAATTTTCATGGAGAGAATCAATTTTTAATTACTTCTGTTATATACTTCAGTGCTCTACTGTGGCATCGGCTTATGGGTAGGGGAGTCCTCTCTGTTGATAACAATGGAACTTCCTTTTTGCGTGCCTATGCCCACTGTGCAAAACAAAAGGTTTGATCATATGATAGAAACCAACTTCTGGGTTTACTTATTTTGTCCTTTATTTATGAAAATTATGTTGTATTTAATGGTCGTAAATCATCACTTTCAAAGTCATAACTTCAATGATTGAGGTATTAGAAGTTTGCAATCTTTGACTTCTTTGGGGGGAAAAAACCTTCAATGATACTGTCTTTACTAATTTATATCCTAATGCCCATCCTATATGGCCTTGAAAAATAGAACCATTTATTCACCTATGACATGGAAAAAGATGTAGGATTGAGTTGTTACTATTGATCGAGCAGATTGTGGAGATGAGGTAGTTACAAGGCTTATAAAAGCTTATTCAAAACTCATTTCCTATGTTTTTATTAGGCTAGACCTTCACGTATACTTTAACAACCAGAAACAAGCACATTATATTATGATGGATATTGATCTTCGTAAACTATGTAGGTTGCCACTTCATCAGACGTTCTTAGCAAAGAGACTATCTTGAAGTTAGTAAACTGAAGACTTTGAATGATTGAATAAAACTCTATGATTTTTTTTCATTTCTTCTCATCTTTCTCTCCTTGTCTTTTGATTCTTCTCCTTTTTTCTTCATATACGTTCTACATCACAAATACTAACCATTGAAAAACAAACAAAAGAAGCAGTAGCTCTTCCTACTTTAAATAACTCAAAAGTTTATCCTGTGAGGATAATATGCCTACATATTGTAGCTATTAACTTGCTTTTGTAATATCATCTCAGACTGGAGTATCAGTGCTCCTCCTCAATCTAAACAACAACACTGAGTTCAGAATCACCACTCAAAGTGAGATGAATTTCAAACTCAATGTGGAATCTGAAAGCAAGGATGACTCTCTTACCCATGGTTTAAAGAAGATGGTATCCTGGGTTGGATCAAAAGCTTCAGCTGGCTCCATCAAGAGAGAAGAATACCATTTAACAGCAAAAGACGGTAATCATAGAAGTAGGGTAATGCTGCTCAATGGAAGAGCCCTGGAGCTTACTGAAGATGGGGGGATTCCAGATCTACTTCCTTCTTATGTCTACAATGATGCACCAGTTCTAGTTGCTCCTCTATCCATTGCATTTGTTATGATCCCAAACTTTGAGACTGAAGCTTGTATGTAGTATCTGTCTGTATTTATTATGTATCGCAATCGTGAGATTAACTACGTAAAGTTGTCTAATTTGTTCCATGCTATTCTAGTACAAGTTTGTATCAGCTCAAAATTTGAGTTTCGTATATAGTTGTGATTGCATGTGTTTATAAAAATGTGTTCTAGTTGCTCCTCTCTCCATTGCATTTGTTGTTCTAGTATCTCTGTCATTTATTGTTATGTATTTCATTTTTCATGTTTTGAGGTTATGTAGAGTTTGATTTCTATTTTTTCAAATCATCACTTTGATTCTTTCTAGCAAAACAAGTTTTCATCCATTTGAGTGTTTATATCAATATTTATCACATGAAAAAAAAAAAATTCCACCGAAGTCTAAGAAAATTATTAAAAAAGAGTAAATTATATTCAAGTCCTTAAACTTAAAGCATAATATTATATAAGTTTATGATTTTAAAAGTTTAATATATAATTGTCAATGAAGTTTTTTTTTAAATTTTTTTTTATTAAAATTTTATAAAATTCTCAAATTACTTCTCTCTCCTCCTCTCTCCCTCTTTGCTCTCTTTCTCTTCTCTTTGCAGACACAGAGAGAGAGGGAAAGTAATAGAGTCTATCACCTGCACGAAAAATACTTGGGTTCGGAGCTCCCGCCACGTCATATTTTCGAAACTGCTTGGTATAGGTATAAATGTGCTTGTTATAGAATTAAAAATGCTTGTTACAGTGTGCTTGTTATAGGTGCTTGTTATAGAAATTTCTGTAACAAGCACATTTAAGTTAAAAGTGCTTGTTATACCAAGCTCCGAAAATGTGACGTGGCGAGGAGCTCCGAACTCAAGTATTTTTCCACCTGCACAGGCAGGAGAGAGAAAAAGATAATTTAAAAAAATTAAAAAATTAAAGATTAGATTGATAATTATATTAAAAGTTCAGGAATTGTGCGATATTATATCTTAAATTTAAGAATTTAAATAAAATTTACCCTTAAAAAATAATAAAGATTTTTTGGTTTTTGCCATTCTGCCAACTGCACCATAATGCAAGGACTAAAAAGATGGTTTTATCAAAAACACAGAAATTAAAAACTGAAGAATCGAGAAAAAATGAGTTATGTTTTATAAGTATGACGACCAAGAGAAATTTCATGTATAATATTCATGAAGATCTAGAAAATACAAATGCTTGGATGAAGTGGTTGATTTATTCATCTTCAGGGGTTAAACCCTAAACCCTAATGTCTATTCAGAAGAAATTATAAAACTTGGCAACTAACACCAAATTTATATTAATCAGCAAACATGTATACTTCAGCTTGAACATTGAAAGAGAATAGAATTGTAGATCTACAGTCTGCAATCATACATGGAACTATGATCAACAACACTATACCAGTTTTGGGGCAACAAACAGCAAAGAACAAAATGAAATCTAGCTTCAGTAACCATGGAACTAATGATATAAAAGGCTCAAATAATGCAACAAGTTTCAGCGGCTTACAGTAGTAGATCATAAAATTACACATGTACATCCATTTCCATTCTGCTTCTTTTCGTTCTTCTCTGTTGAAAAGAGAAACAAGAGGAACAAGAGAAGTAAGAACAAAAATTTCAAAGGAGCAAGAACATACTGCTGAAGTGGAGAAAGTAGCGCTGGTAAGCAAGCTAGAATCTCGATACATAATCAACTCAGTTAACGTAACTCACTGAAAATCAATAGCATGTGCGAGGAAAGAGGCGTTGTGTATATTTGCATTTCCATTCATATCATATCTGTAGACGATAAATCTGTCTATATTGAGATTTATTGCTTATTTTTAAACATAGTTAGTCTCAAGCTCAGACTAACTGTTTGGTAACAGCTTAAAGTTTTTAAGTATATGCTGCTTAAATTTAAGCTGTTTAAAGTTTTGAGCAACTCACCGTTCCCATGACTTGTATATTAAGCAGCATGAAAATTTTAAGCTGCTTAAAGCCCTAAATATTCGAATGTTTTTCAAGTCTACACAGCTTAAAGCTCAAACTAAAGAGGAGGATTGTAAGGTTGAAGGGTTGTAGGATTATAAAATATGTACATTATATGTGCTATGTGAGATAATAGAGTTGGTAACTCCAACAAATTTGAGAATAAAATTAATAAAAACTATTTCTCATAAACACCAAATATATCAAACTTGGAATGATTTTGTGTTAAGGCCAACTTAGCTCATACTCAACGCAATGCTAACCTTTAGAAAAGGAAGGTAGTATCTACCTGTGCTTAAAGGTAGAAACTATATTTATGAAGTGGAATTGTTTTTCATAAATTCAAACTTGATCAAATATTGACTATTTCATTTTCATTTTGACGCAAAGTTGTTCAGACTCAATGCCAACAAAGTAGAAAGAAAGGCAATATCTACTTGTTTCTCGCTCCACCTAAGGGGCACAAATGATAACATGCATAGTTGCACAAACTCAACACCATCATAGTGCAAAGAAAGGCAATATCTACTTGTTCCTTGCTCCACCAAAGGGGGGCAAACAACATGCATAGTTGCTTAGAATCAACACCAACAAAGTAGAAAGGAAGGTAATATCTACCTGTTCCTCTTTCCACCAAAGTGGAGCGAACAACAACATGCATAGTTGTAACACCAATGAAATCGCAGATTGGACTCCTGCACTCAGCCAATGTTTTGTTGTTCTCTAATATCCTCCCAGCATTGATCAACTTGAGGTCATTCACAGTCTTTGGACCATTCTCCAGATCTATTAGCAGATTACAACTCATTATAACTGCAGTGGTAGAAAGCAGCAATGCTTTGTATATATTGAACAATTTTAGATGAAGCTTCCAGTTATAATCAATTAATACACTTCTCATACTATAAAGTAATAAGAAGAGTAAAGTGCATTCAATTCATATGCTGCTATGGTGATCCTACTGCTAACTTTTTTATTCCAGAATTTTTGTGCCACATCCATCACAAATTTGAATGCACTTTAATCAGAAGGTTCACAAATTTAAGTCTAATTGCATAAAATATTTGAAATATACAACAATAACAACAACAACAAAACCTTAATCCCACTAGGTGGGGTCAACTACATAAATCCTTTATTTTCATTGAGCTCTATCAATTAAAAATTCCTTATTTAAGTTTAAGTAAATAAGATAATTCTTTATAGTTTCTAATCATGTCTTCTTTGATCTCTCTCTTCTTCTTTGTACATGAGAAAAATTCAATAACTCGATTTTCCTAACTGAAGCTTCAATCGGTCTACGATTTATATGTTCAAACCATCTAAGTCGACTTTCTCTAAGTTTATTCTCAATTGATACAACTCTAACTTTTTTGCGGATATACTCATTTCTTATTCTATCCCCACACATCCATCTTAGCATCCTTATTTTTGCAACACTTACTTTATTTGTATGTTTCCTCTTTATAAGATAGCATTCAGTACTATATATCATTGCTGGTCTTACTACAATTTTATAAAATTTACTCTTAAATCTGGATAAAATTTTTCTATCGCACAACACACCAGAAGCATTTGAAATATATATATATATTGTTAGAAGAAAACGAGTTACAATATCGAGAACCTTTTTGGTGAGCACTTCTAAAAGTGTTATGCATGCTCTACAAAACCTCTAATGAGAGCAATAGGAACTATACTAAACAAAGTTGATCATAATATCATAAAATATCAAGCAAAAGTAGACCAATAAAGCCTATGGACATGCCCTGAGCAATGATTTCTTTTCCCTAAAAATGTTATTACAGTCACCAGGCATGAAATCAACAAGTAAACAAACATGTGAGGTGATCATAAGAGAAAACAATACCAAGGTAAAATAAAAACAACAATAGTAAACATCCTCCAAAGCAACAATGATACATTTATAAGCATGCTAAGCATTCATAGGAAAATTAATACTTAAAAAAAAATTCTTTGAAAGATAAATGATAAATTTCCTAAGAGGAATACAACCATTTCAATTACTGAAACTAGTCTAACAAAAAAACAACATAATGTTTCCCAACAGATACACATAGTCATTGAATTAAGTTGGAAAAAGTGAACTAAAAGGAAGGAAATTTTAAACATCAAACAGAGCCATTACACAACAAGGCTACCCAAGGCAGACAGCACAACAGTTCATAATATATACTGCCAGTTTTACTCTCTTCAAGCATATAACATAACAAATCTTAAATCACAGTTTCTCCATTATTGAACAAGTCCTACATCAATAGCACATTAACCTCATGAAATTCATATTTTCGTGATAGGAAGTGATTTCATATTTTATATGCATTTTCTTCTTTAAATAAAGAACGAAAACAAAAGGGATTTATCATTTTGTAGCAACCTTTGGGCCATTCGCCAAGAATGTTTTCCTTCAAAGTGGCCACAGTGGAAGCTGATGAATACTTCTTGGGGCCAATATCCGATCCATTGGGTAATCTGAATCTGATCTCTAGTTGCTCCTGAACTCCAGACATCTTCCAAGAACTGTGAACTCTTATTACTTCCTAAAATAAAACCAAAAACCTTAATTTTCACCTAAAAAAATACGATCAAAGAATGGGCGTATTTGTGTGGAGGCTAAATAACAACTAGCAATCACTCCACAAAGAAGGAAGGGTTCACAACAACAAATCTTCGGGAAAAACACTGTCGTTACCTGATATAAAACTCGATCCCGATCTCAGATCAGAATCTTGTGTCTTCTCCAGAATCGATGGAGGAAAAGAAGAAGAACTGGAAGATTAAGGAAAGCCCGAATCTAGATATGAGGGTCTTCTCCAAAACCCAAATCACAGATAACTCTCCTGCCACCTAAATATCGCCAGCCCTAATTACCTGAAAACCAGGAAGTTGACAAGGAAGACGGCGAGCTCCACTACTTTAAAAGGAAGTTAACAATCGGAACTTGGCAGAGTCAAAATCGCCGGATTCTGGGTCGGACGAGCATCTTCCACTCTTTACACGCGCCTTGAACATGTCGATCACCTGAAACCGCGGAATTTACCTTTCCATGGGGCAGATAACCAGTCCATTTCGCTCTTGTTTTATTTAATTTTGAATTAATTTTAAAATTAATTTAAGTGTTATATTAAATTTTATTATTTTATTTAATTATTCATTTTTTTTACATATAGTAACATTAATTCTGAATAAAACTAGAAAGAATTAATTTAGACCCTATTTATTTAACAACTAAAAATTAATTTAATTTAACTTTAAATAAATATATTATATCATACATAAAATTTAATATTAAAAATTAACTTTATTTCATGTCCTACACGTATTATCAAAATAATAACTAACTTATATCACATCTCTCACATATTTCAATATAATAACTAATTTTATTTCAAATTATTTATAATTTTTAATAAAAAAAATATCTCTATTTAAATTTAATTTTAATCTTATTAAATTAAATCTTATAAACAAACAAGCCCTTGCCCGGTTTGGCAAGAGGACCAAAATCAGAAGTAAAATGATACTAATTTAAAAAATAATAATAATAATAATAAATAATTTTTTATAATCATTCTATACAAATTCTAATATAAAAGAATATTATTTTATTTCACATACTCAATAATTTTTAATAAAAATATCAATTTTATTTCACATCCTATACCAAAATACTAAATTTTAATATTTTGGTCTAGGATGTGAAATAAAATTAATATATTTATTAAAAATTATTGAATATGTGAAATAAAATAATATTTTTTTTATTAGAATTTGTATTGAATGATTAGAAAATTTTATTTATTATTATTATTATTATTTTTTAAACTAGTACCATTTTGGTCCTCGCGTCAAAAATGGTGAGTCATCCTCTAGTCAAGCACATATTATTTTTAACTTGTCCCTTAAAAAATTAGTTTATTAGACATTACTAATATAAAAAGAGAAAAAAGAAGAATAAAAAAAAAATATGATAAAAATTATAATAAATAATCTTATATATTTAAAGCTAAATAAATATTTATTAACTAATAAAATACAGTAAAAATAAAGAATACATGTAGCCAATCCACCTAGTGCGATAAATGATTTGGTGGTTATTGTTGTATTTATTTTGTATTTATTATATATGATATTTTTAGTTAAATTTATATATTTTATATATGTATTTATACATAAATTTTTTAATATATTTATTATTTTAATATATATCTGAAAAGCAAATATATGTATTATTATAAAGATATTGAGTTGATTATGAGTTGAATTGATTTTATTTCATACGGCTTGACTTCAAACTATATAAAAATCGAGTTGAACTCAAACTTAATAAAATATGAGCGAAAAATAAATATGAGATTTTACGAGGGGATTCTAAAAAATTCAGAATTTTCATGCTATAATAGGATTTGACTTGACTGAATCTTTGATAACTCGCTAAAGTTTTACACGAATCTTCCCCGAAGTTTTCATCATGTCTAAACATACACTAACACAGAGAAAACAATTTATATAGTAATTAAAAAGCCACTATAAATAACGGTCAGCAACCACTCTAAAAAAGACTTGACTTTGTACAATAATTATTTGGGAATAATTATTATAAGAGGCTCCCTTGCAATCACTATAATTATTAGGGTCTGTTTGTTTATAAGATTAAATTTAAGAAGATTAAAATTAAACTTAAATAGAAATATTTTTTTATTAAAAATTATGAATAATATGAAATAAAATTAATTATTATATTGAGATATGTGAGGAATGTGATATAAAATTAATTATTATGTTGGAATATGTAAGGGATGTGATATAAGTTAGTTACTATTTCAGTAATATATGCAGGATATGAAATAAAATTAATTTTTAATATTAAATTTTATGTCTGATGTAATATAACTGATTAAAATTAAATCAAGTTAATTTTAAACTCTCAGACAAATTAATATTAACTAGTTAAGTGGCAACGCACTATTAGACTTTATATTAATAAATTATTTTTACAAATATATATATATATATATATATATGAAATTATTTTATTCACACCTTAAAAGCAATTTGAAAAAAATTATTATTAAATACTATATATTATACTTTGAATTTTGAAAAATTACAATTTTTTCTCTTTCAAAAATATTTTTGACCATGAAATTTCTTATTACTTCCCGATATGCGTTGGCAGGCATGTAGAAGCTATCAAATTTTTTTGAAGCGAAGAAGAAGAAAAATATGTATATTTATATTAATGAGTTTGCTAATTATGTTATTTTTTATTTCTGTAAGATTAAAAGAGTAGAAGATAGTCATCAGTTTTTTTCGTGATAAATCATCCAAATTACACCTATCAAAAGAGTTTTATAAGATATTAATATACTTTAAAAAATTAAATATGAAATTAGTTAATGAAAACCAAACTAAAAATATAATTTATCAAACAATGTTATCTTCTCATGTATCAAAATATTTATATAAACAAAATCATAAATCCTTGAACAAATAGTTATAGAGCTGATAATTATGTACCATTTTTTTAATTGAAAAAATATTTTTTAACACAATTTTGATATTATAAAGCAATGTATTTCTATTGCTCTCTAGGCTTGATGCAGCAAGTGTGTAATTTAATTCATCAAATCAAGAATAACTGAATAATATTTAATTAATTTGAATTTGATATTATTTTAGTGATTAGAAGCAAAATTTAAATTCTTGGTGATAATTTAAGATATTTTTAATAAGGATCTTGCTTGCTCACATACATTAAATATATCAATAAAACGTTGATGCCCTCTTTCTCGTTCGATTTGAGCTATATTTTTTGTCCAACACAAATTTTAACTATAAATTTTAATTTTATTTCACATCTAATACAAAAAATAAATATTAGAATTAACTTTATTCTACATTTTACACACTTTCAAATATTAAATTAAATTTTTTTGCTATTAAATTGATAAAATAAATTATTATTTTTTTCTTATCTAAAATTTAATGCTCGAATCAAACGAGGCTTTTAAAAGCACTTTTGATCATGGAGAATTTTTTTTAAAGGGAGCTTATCGAGATGCTTTGTTTTTTTTTTTTTTTGCTAGAAATCATTGAGATACATACCTTATCTAAAGTAGGAGAGTTAAATTTTTTATAACCTAACCTAACATAGATATCTACATTTACATGTATCACCCCTAAAGTAGTTCTTTTTACTTATTTAACTCCTTAAATTAAATATTTACTAGCTTCACCCCTCATTTACATGAAAAATTTCAGCCGTCACCTCCTAAGTATGTTCCGTCTTCTCTGCGGTTCTTTTAACCTGATCATAGTTAAGCAACACTTAAAAAGAAATCAAATAAAACTGAACAGCCTCTCACCTCTTTACAAAAATCCTAGCGCATGTCTTCTTTCCTTGAGCTTTCCCGTTCCTTTGCAAATCATCTCTTCTCCACCGCAAAGTTTCCCCGGTAAAATCATCTCCTCCGTGGAGCTTACTCGTTCCTTCGCCGAAACTTTCCTCTCCACCGCAGAGCTTCCCAGGTAAGATCATCTCCTCGTTAAGATCGTCTCCTCTCTGCCGCAAAGCTTCCCCGGTGCCTTCACAGATCGTCTCCTCTGCAGAGCTTTCTCATTCCTTCGTTGAAGATTTTCTCTCCACCAAGGAGTGTCGTCTTAATATTCATTCAAATAAAAATAAATTAAAATATATTTAAAATTAATTTTAAGCTAAATTTTATCCAAATAGCATTTAAATTTGAAACTATTTCGCTTATTTGAAGCCACTTCAATTGAACCGGAATCCACCGTCAAACAGCCCGAAATATTTTGCAGTTCAGTTGGAGCTCGGCCAGTTTCCCATTCTGAACCACTCGCCGGGGAGCCGAAGAGCGGTTCTCTGCCGAAATCTGAAATCTCCCCATTCTGCTGCATCGTCGGCAGACATCCTTTTCGTATATCGTTCCCAGGTAAGAGAGATTCTCATGTCCATGCTAATTTTGTTGTTTTTCAAATTGCAAAATCGGGGTTTTGTAGGTCAGATAGTGAAGTATTGCTTTTCAGGATCCACAGCATTTGTGGCTTCCTGCGCGGTTTCTCGTGTTGGATTTTGACAATCGTGGATTAGGAAAACGTTTTCATTCCCAGTGATAAACCTGCAGAGCAGCTGGGGATGTAGCTCAGATGGTAGAGCGCTCGCTTAGCATGCGAGAGGTACGGGGATTGATACCCCGCATCTCCAGTAATTTAAAAAAAAAAACACAAATTGTTCTTTTTGTGCCATTTCTTGTAGGAAATGGTAGAAAAAAAAAACAATTATACTGTGGGCTTCAAGCACATGGAAGTAGGAAGCTTCTGGTAGGTTGATAGGGAAATTTTTTTTTCTCTCTTCATGTGAGTAATTTTTGTGAAGACAGCTCCAATTAGTTTGGGACTATGGTTTTGCTGTTAATGGTGTTGCTTTGTCATCATTCATTTAGGGAAATGATGAACATTTATTTTTTGAATTTGCGAAGAAATTGATAAATTCTAGATATTAAAGAAAAACAGGTTAATATGCTTACTATGTGTATGCACGCAAGCAACAGTGTTTACTTGTTATTGTGTGAAAATCTCTCATTTTCAAACTTTTTTATCAAATTTTGCTTAACATGACTTTTGTGAATTTTTCTTTGCCAATCATTCTTATTAATGATATGCTTGATTTTAATTCTTATTTATGCGAATATCATTGTATATAGTTTGTATATATGATGTGGATTAGAACACAAAATACCAGGCAATTGGGATAAAGAATCCAAAAGGTTACAAAAAAAAAACTTCAAATGTTTATCCACATATTCACTTGCACTCATTGGAAATAAAGAATTGTACAGCGGGGTTCCAGAGAGATCATTTGAATAAGAGCAAATGTAAGTGGAGCGTTGAACTTCTGAAGATAGAAGTGGCAGAGAAGAAAGAACACAGGTTCTCCCTTGATGTATGATTTTACTGAGTTCAGTACTGTGGTCCCTTATTTCCCTAGCAGATTTCGAGCACGTTGGTTGACTCCCTTCACTCTGTGGTTTAGCTCATCGATATCATCACTCAAATCATCTAGAGCTTTGTTTTGCCTGCAGGTTGCCAACAAATTGCCAGTTATTCTCTTGTGTAAGTAAACAAAGAAAGCATGTTAGTATGTGAATGGTTCCCCTGATTGACTCTGCCTGAAAATTGAAAAGTTTACTTGAATATTACCATCCCAGTTTAATTGACTTTAGTGTTTTGTGTGTGGCTTGAAGTTTTTGGATTGGCTCTGATAATTCAGGTCTGCTGTTTTGAAGTTTCATGTTGTAAATTTGATGTGAATCACCTGTTAATCTCAGTGCCCATATCCGCAGCCATGCCCTTGAGTTGGCCAAGAACATCACTTAAATCAGAGAGAGTATCCTCTTGCTTCTTCTTCTCAACCTGTCAAAAATGGGTAAGTTTTTGTTCTTTTTTGTTCAATCTAGCATCGAAATCCATACCTCCACTTTCTCCATTGCTGATGTAGGTTCCGCATATTGCCGAGTTTTGGGGTCTCCCTGGAACAAACCCAGCTTCTCTCTCTGATCCTTACGTTTCTCAGCTTTTGCGTATGAATTATCTGCATGTTGAAATGATAAACCATTGAACC
Organism: Apostasia ramifera; assembly: GCA_019297695.1. NCBI lineage: Eukaryota > Viridiplantae > Streptophyta > Magnoliopsida > Asparagales > Orchidaceae > Apostasia > Apostasia ramifera. The sequence continues at coordinate 190,260 of JAEMOT010000409.1, read as the reverse complement.
AAGAGGTCAGCTGCCATTAATTTTCGTTCTTCCTGTATTTACGCATACCTTCTGCAAGAACTGGCCCTTTAATTTGGCGTGTCTTTTTGGGCTTCCACGGCTTCGAAAACCACCCTCCTAGACTCCCCAAGAGCGTTTCTCCCTGTGTTCATCATGCACATATCAGGAATATTGATTGCTGTATTAAAAGCTACATGAGTAATAGTTGGCACTGTTGTCATTACATTAGTTGTAGTTGTTTAGATAGGTTGACTTTTAACTAAGTTAAAGTGAAATTTGTATGGTATCATTTTTGTCTTGTGTATGATGTGATAAGTTAGTTATTATCTTAAGATATTTACGAAATGTGAAAGATAGGTAGTTATTATATTTGTAGATACTTAGATGGTTTGATCGTATAAGTCATAAGCTGATAGAAGCTCTAGTAAGAAAGATTGGATTATTAAATTTTACCCATTAAAAAGAGATAGAGGAAGGTCAAAAAAGACATAATAAGCTTACATATTTTGAGTTAACTGAAGATTTATTATTTGAAAGAGTCCAATAAAAATAAATGATTCATGTAGGGCCTAGTGGGATAAAGGCTTGGTTTGTTGTTATTGTTGTTATATTTGTATATGCGTAGATGTAAAACAAAGTTAATTTTTTGATTTGAAACTCATGAGAGCTGTACATGTGACCTGTCAAGTTAGACTAACTTCTTCAACCTTCCAAACAAACACACCCAATTAATTAGGATAATGATTAATATTTGGTAACCTCTAGTTAAGGGATATATTGAAATTAGCAATCGTTTAATTTAGATAAGTAGTGCCTTTGTTGTCAACATTAGTATTTAACAAAAAGTGCTAATCTCTATGACCCTTTTCAATACTAATAAAGGTATACATAAAAATACATACACGGATAGGATTAGAGAGTGTCGTTTAAGGTGGTTTGGTTATATCCATAGTCAAACTATAAAGCCCCCTGAATGTATTCTCAAGAAAAAGACCAAAAATGATTTTCACACATGAATGATAACACATGTTGGATTTCTTGCAACAGATCTAAATGACAAACACATATCATATACCTTATAAAAAAACTAAAGCACAATGGAAGAATAGATCTACTGCAAGAACGAGATGTTTTTGGTCTTCTTGGTTTCCCTCCTATTTTGTGGCCTCTTTCTTTGCCCAATGATCAAAAACTTTTAGAGAAAACTTACGATTAGAGAGAACATCAACTCCCATCCCCTATTTCTTGAAATTCTAAGTTTTTTACTATGGAAGAAAAAGCTCATGTCTATCTACAAGGTTTCTTCCCAATGAAGAAAGCAAGCTTTTTACCATCAAAGAAACATTTTATTGCATGTGTCCATCCGAAAATTGGTGATTGGTATTAGCATAGAAGCAATAATTTATTATTGCCCCCCTCAAAACTTTGTTCCTTTTAAATTGATGGACACTATCCTTCAAAATGTAATTTACTATACATATAAAAAATAGTGAATTTGTTAACCCAGGATGCAAGTAAATCAAGGTCATATATAAGTGGAATTTAAAAATGCTGTCACTACTTTTATATGACCTTGATTTACTTGCATTTTTAAATAAAATTGAAAAGAGGTGGAATTCATGAAGCCGATCCCAGGATGCAGGTATTGTTGTTATTATTATAGTCTATTAATCTTAGATGCTTGAACTAAATATATTTGACTGTTTATTTTGCAAGTAATGAAGAAGATGAGGTGACCAATAGTACCTTGGAGAGATCTCTATCAATCTCAACAGCTGTTTGATGAGTTCTGTTGATCTGCTGGCCTTGCTCATGCAAGGTGACCAGAGTTCTTGCTGCATCATACTTTATATTTTCGGCGAATTTAAGACAATCGTTAACCTTTTCGGTGGTTTCCTCTGCCTTGTTCACTGCATAGCTTTCCAGTTCTTGAATCGATCTATTCTCCGACGGCGAGGCAGCACCAATTCGTCGTGGCTTCGATACGAACTCTTCGTCGGAATCCGAATCAAAGGGGTTTGAAGCCTTCTTTGCTCTAGGTCTGGCCATGGCTGCAGAATTTCAAATTGCTTCTTTACATATCATTAAATTTCACGTTATTGAAGACTGTTGTCTTCAAAATCAATTAATACACATCAATATCTTCTGTAGTTCTGCAACAAAATTCCAAATTGGATCAAATTCCGAGGAGCAGAGGATGAACAGATTGATGAGATCCTCTTCAACACTGATTGCTATCTGCAAATTCTCCGGCTCTCTCTGTCTGCTCTGTTCCTCTTTCTCTTCTTCCTCTTCGTTTTCTTGGTTTAGTTGGCGAGGCTGAAGGGGTAGTTAAAGACCGTTATGTTGGTTGGCCCAGAGGTTTGGCTGTCAGGCCTGAGGCCTAAAAAAGTAATTTTCTATTTTCTTTCTTATTTTCCTTTTTAATCGGTCTATTTTTGGGATTTGAAAACAAAAAAAAAAGTTGCATTTGATCGAGTTTTTATAACGTAGGGTAAATAGCATTTGGGTTCTTCTTATTTATTATATGTGCATATTGGTCCTTCTAATTTTTAAATTATATAGATTAGTCTATCATTTTGAGCCAATCTGAGCAATTATGTGTCTTTTTTCGTAACAGATGGTATTTTCATAGTAAAAGGATAATCATTTTCGTAGCTTTTTTATTAAATGACAATTGTCCGATAACTCTCCTTACTTAACTCTAATTGTTTTTATAATTTTTTTTCTATAAAATTATCATTTAAAAAAAATTTACTTGTATTTTTACTTAAATTAATGAATTAATCTACTTAATGTAAAAATTAGAAGAACTTATATGCAAATAATAGCAAACAAAAGAGGCCTAAATATTTTATATCCTTTAATTTAACTTAATATTTTTGCATAAATTTCATTTGTGTTTTTGAGTTGCCTCCTCATTTTACTAAGGTCTAACTTGAGTTCTTTTATTTAAGTCTTTAGCTTTATTTGGTGATGGCCTGAAAGTCATAGTCAAAATTTTAAATTTATTTTAAAAAAATTATTTTATATCTTATTTTACATAAATTTTAATATTAAATAATTACTTTGTTGCACATCTAACACAATTCTCAATAAATAAATCAATTTGAAATATCAGCTTCGATAATTTTCACACTTTTGATAGTATTAGCATGCATAAAATGTTTAGTTTTGGCCCAAAATTCAGTTTTAAAGAAAGTTTCCTAAAAACATAAATATTTTAGATTAAATTTGAGAGTTTCAGTTTTAAGCAAAACTCGAGGTTAATTTCAATCAAAACTGACAAAAATCGACAAAAGTGATGATTTTGGTCGAAAATTAATATTACTCTCGTTATTATGATTGGAACATTGTAATTGTGATTTTTTTTTTATTTTACTGAAAAATTATTGGATGCGGGCACTCTTTTGACGCTCAACGAGTGCATGTCATGTTAGATGCACACGAGTCTCACTTTACACATAACAGACGCTTATTGAGTGTTAAATAACGAGATTTAGAATTAGAATAGCTTATGCAAGTAGACAATTAAATAAAATTTTTCTCAAAAGAAAAAAAAAAAAAAACTTGTATGCCTTTGATGATGATTTCTTAGCAAACATGCAAATCAAGTTAATGTAATAGAAATATCCAACAAAAAAAAAATGTTTTTTTTTTATTTTAGAAGAAAAAGGGTTATGTAATAGAAACTTGGCGCAGATTGCCTGCGTGAAAAGAATTTGGTTCTGCTCAAACAGGAACAACGAGAAGAAAGAACAATGAGATGATCAAGTATAGAATCTTTGAAATTTCTCACAAAAAATCTATACAATTTCGATCGCGTCAGATGCTCAAACACATCACTCAACAATCCCATCAGGATTATCACGATCACCCTCGTTAGCCGGCAGATTGAGATCAAGAAGATGAATGATCTTCGGAGCCTTCTTCCCAATCTCGGCGGCAGCAGCGATGGCGCAGGAGATTACGTGGGACCTCTTGTGACCTCCTAAAGCTTGGCCGGAAGCAAATACCTTTCCGCAAATCGTGCATTCATGAGCAGAGCAACTCTCAGCCTGCAATCTTCTGGCGGTCTGATTGTTGAGTTCTTTCACTGCCGCCGGAGATTCAGACGACAAATCTGCTGCTCTGTTCTTCTTGTGGCTTGCCCGGTGGCCTCCTAGAGCTTGGTAGGAATGAAAACTCTTGTTGCAGATTGTGCACAAATACCTGCTTCTCTTGTTAGAGCCGAAGTCTCTGGACGTAATCTTCAGATCAGCAGGATCGATCTCATCATTATCTGCTTCATCTAAAGAAAATCCAGAATCTGCCTTTTTAAGCCCAATCAATCTGTACCCAGATCTCAGAAAATCCTCCTCTTTCTCCAAAATCACCGAATTCAGATCAGATGAATCTGTAACAGAGCCAGCGGCTCTTGATAGCATCATCAAGCACAGAGCTCCGTCCTCCTGCTCCTTCTCAAACTCCGAAGATGAGAAAGGCAGGAAGTCGGAAGCAGAGATCGCCTCAACTCGCCGCGACCTCCTCCTCTGCCGCCTCCTTCTCGGCACCTGAATCGCCGTGACCTCGCTATCTATCTGCTTTTCCGATTCATCACGTTCCTCATCAACTCCGTCGCTCGAAAAATCCTCATCGAGATCAGCGCAGGGCTTCCGGCAAAGTTTCACATTGTCCTTCTCCGGCGATGGATTGTCGGACAACCGCCACTTCTTCTTAGGGTTCTCCCTGAGGCCGTATGTTGTCGCCGGCTTCCCGTCAGAATCGAGCGGAGAGTTCATCGCGACATGAGATCGCATGTGGCCTCCCAGAGACCTCCCGCTGGGGAAGCATCGGCTGCAAAATTTGCAGCAGTGGGTCTCCATCGCAAGAACCAGAGGAGGAAAGAATCGATCTAAGAAATCAGTAAGTTCGCGATGATCCGTGGAGATGCTCCGAACCCATTCTTTTTGGATCAATCATAGAAGAACCCATTTAAGATTTTGCGAGTTTTCTGGTCGGCCATGAGATCTCGAGCTGTTTGCTTCCTGCTCTGCTCTTCAAGTTCTCTGTTCTTCTAGCACAGAGGAGGGGGGTGGGGAGAGAGAGAGAGAGCGCCATGCAACGAAGCAAAGAGAAAAAGAGGAGAGCAGCAAAGATGCAGCACGTGTGCCCCCACAAGGGATCTAACGTGGAGTTTTGGATGGAGCTGATTGTGCCACGTGGAAGACGGAGAAGGTCTCTCCAACTGCATCATAACCGTTCCTCCCCTCTCCTGGCTGTCACAGCTCACAAAGCGGGGAAGCCGCAATGCTGCAGATCAGCTGTTCAGTTCACACAGCAAACAGTGATGAAAGAAATTGTTGCAAAGACATTTTCAGTTTAAATATAAAAAATGACATTTCAATTTAAATTATTATGTTAACTAAAAAAAAAAGAGATATTTTTATCATTAAATTCTGACCATATATTTTATTTTTGGGTAAATTACTCTACCATCCATTAAATTACATAAATTTTAACATTTATCACATAAAAAACAGTAATTTCAAATAACGACTTCTACACTATCTGAATAAGATAAAAACTTCAAATTTTTTTAAAGAATGTGGCTTAACCTAATTAAATAAAAAAGTACAAAAGGTACATCGTGTGATATTCTTAAAAAAAAGGTAACAAAAATTATTAGAAAAGAGCATTTTTCTTCCACACGTATAGTCTCCAATGATAATTATATGTGCCAAATAATCAGTTGCACAATTATTATTTCTATTAATATGTGAGACTTTATAAAGACAAATATTATAAGAGTTAGAAATTTCTTTAGCCAGGCTATTTATTTTTGTGATTTTCTCTTGAATTACTTAGTTATTAGATATTACGATGAGATTTAGCATTTAGTTTGAATCACTCTTTTGTCATGTCTTGAATCTATGCCTTCCAATTAGATAGAACGTAAAACTATTGAAGTTAACATAAATTCATAACGGAGGAGAAAATTCTAACTGATTTTGGTGATATTTATTGCGATCAACAAAAGTGTAGAAAGTTTCAAGTAAATTTTATTATTTTTGAGCTCTCAAAATACTTTACTACAAGATCAGACTGAGTCATATACCTATCAGTGATTAAAAAACTTGTAATAAGAAATTTGAAGACAAAAACAGAAGTACTAGCCATTCTTTTTCTAGTATTTTTTTTATTTTATTTTTTTTTACTTTCTTTCCTATTCATCAATTTTTTTCTCCTTATTTCGAGTATAAAATATGATACTATGTATCAAGTGATTTCTCATCTTTTCCTAATTAATGATTTTAATGAAAAACTTTAATCCATTTGAATCAATATGAACAAAAGAAAAAAATGCTATATACAGCAGTTAAATAAACAAACTTTCTGTTGGTTCGAGTTTGAGCATGGCCATTTTTTTTAATTTTTTTTTAAAATATATATATGATAAAAAATAAAATTAATTGATATATTAAAAATTATATAAATTATTTTATTTTTTTAAAAAATAATTTTGACTAACTTGAATATCAACCAAAAAGTAAAAAAACTTTTTAAATTTAATGGTGACATAATTATCTATTACACACATTCATAAAACAATTAATCTTCTCTACCGATTGACTTTTTTTTATTTATTTTCGACTGGCTGACATTTATTCACATGTTTTATAAATATTTGATAAAACTATCATATACTTATATATTGCATACGTAAAATTTTAATACAATAATATGCATACTTTAATAATATAAATATTAATTGCAGCCAAAAAAAATTGGATAAATATTACATGCAAGCTCACTGAGTGTTTCATGCCACGATAATATCTCTTCAAAATAAAATATTCGGTTAGAACGAATATATAGCGCATAGCATAATATTAATTTTTCGGGGATAATAGACGCAGACAATACTATCACAAAAAATAATGAATGCGAATGAAAATACATAATGCATAATATTTATATTTGTAATATTAAAATTTTGAGTATTTAATATATAAATATGATGATTTTAAAAACCGTACAATTGAATGCATGATTCTTTGGCCTCGAGCTCCAATGACAAAATTTCAATTCCTTCTCTGAATCAGAAACTCTATTGTTTTTCATCAAGGAAAAAGCTCTATTGTTCAAAAAAAAAAAAATTTCTATTGTTCGCATTTATCTTTTTCATGTTTAATGAAGCATAAAGCAACTTAATCATTATTTATGTTTAATGAAGCATAAAGCAACTTAACCCTTTTATCTGTCAGTTAAAAATTAACCTAATTTAATTTTAAACTAACATATCACATAATACATAAAATTTAATATTAAAAATTAACTTTATTTTATATCCTACACACATTACGAAAAAAATAACTAACATTACATCCCTCACATATCCCAATATAATAACTAAATTTATATCACATCCCTCACATATCCCAATATAATAACTAACTTTATTTCACATCATTCATAATTTTCAATAAAAAATATTTTTATTCAAGTTTAGTTTTAGCCATATTAAATTAAATCTTACAAACAAACGAGCCCCCAATGTCTAGCATATAACACAGCCACTGCTATTAAGGGGTCTAATATTGAGTTTTCAAACACATATATGATGAGTAGGATAAAGTGATGCACCACCAACATACAATAAATGAATCGTAAGGGCGTTGTCCTCAATCTTATTGGTAAATGCCTCCGATGTGTCCAAGTCATACAAAGGATTTGTACAATGCACAATATCAAGAGATGAGCTCTCAAAAGTGTCCTAGGCTTTTGGAGTACAATCACTTAGACAGGCATAAGTACCATTCTCGTTAGCGTCAACATGATGGTTGTTCTTAGTTATAAGATCTAGACCACTAAGTCATCCTCGACATCACTACTGCCTTCAAGGGGTCATAGACGATAACCTCGCAACTGTTATTTTCAATCACTTTTGTTGATAATAGTGTTAGCTTAACATGAGAGGCTAGGGCCGTCATTAGGGATAGTGTAAGTAGAACGGATAACATGTCGCACCTGAAATTTTCGCTACATGCTTCCACCAAAAAAGCATCCACAGAGTCGAGAATAATAAGGCTACTCTTAAGTTGAGGTGAAGAAGTGTGAATTGATGCCAAAGAATAAAATCTCAACATGTGGCATCAGGAGTTCAACTAGCAATTTCAGAGTAATATTGATGACAAATTAGCAGCCAAAGTCGGCCATCTCAGAATCAGTTTTCCAAATGTATAGCTGAATCAACCAGCAAAAGAATAAAGATCAAGTCCAGCAAAGATGAACTATAAATATGTTGAACTAAGAGTAATTCAGCAGAACTAAAATCAAAACTAGTAATAAACGATGTTGTCCAGATAAGGGAAATTCTGAAGCAGGGGCGGCAAATGGACAGAATAATGCACGATGAACCTGATGTTTAATTCCAGCATTGTGCAGTTACGAGATATGAAGTATTAATGGTGAAGTGAAATCAAAGAACATCACAGTTCAGGAAGAAACCAACAGTAATTGTCAATGCAAACAAGTCCGGAATATGCTGTGTCAAACCAGTGGAAATGAAAAATGGAAATAACAGAAACACAAAATAACAGGATGATTGAGATTAGAGACTTATACCCCTTGGTCAACGATCCAACTGAGGCCCAAACCCTTAAGAAGCCATGCTCAATCTCCTCTCCTACGACTCTTCTAGATCATATTCCTCCATCTCCAGGTGAAGAAGCTCCAAGCACTCCCTAGATGGCCAACAATGGCAGTGAAGAAATGCTATGAAAACATTTTCCAGATCCCACCGATACGTATCCAAATAAAGGTATTGAGAAACTAATATTTAGTATGCAAATGAAATCTAAAATGTATACATGTATCCCAAAGAAAAATGCCTCATCTGAGATATTTAAGTTACACATTAAGTTATATTTGGTCAGAAATAATACATCATGCTACAGCAATTGAAGAAAGAAGGATTCTTCACAGATCAAGGCCTTGGTCCAATCCCTTGGAATCCATCAAAACATTCGAATTAATCTGCTTTTCAAATTTCTTCTTTCTCCTTTCTTCAAACTCACCGAATCCTTCCATCTTGAGTGAATACAGATAACTATAAGAAAAAAGGTCTGTCTGATATAAAAACAGTGATAGGTTGCAGAAGTGTGGGAAAAACTAACTTGCTGAAACCGTTCCATTGTGATAGGATTATTGTGAAGAGAGAGATTCTGCAGAGCTCTACAGTTCTTCAACAGATTCTTGGGTAGCTGTTGATCATATTTTGCATCAATTGTAAAGATTCAAAAATAATGGGATTAAATGAAGTCTATAATATACGCAGGCAAAAAAATTCTAAATAATGATAAAATGGAGTGAAAACTTCCTTATAGAAATGGTACCAAATTAAAAATGACATTTTTCTGGTTAAGCACGGGTTTATCAAGCTTTATACCTGATTCACATGATTATTGTTGAGTAACAGAGACTTTAAGTTGATGAGATTGCAAACTGTTTCAGGCAGCTTTTCAATGGAATTGTCTGTCAGAAAAGGAGGCAATTAATTACATGCATGGCACAAAGAATCTTTCCTAATTACATACTAACCCTTGCAGCTCGAATATTTGAGTGTGTATCACATTTCAAGCGCATAAACAATATCAGTGAAAAGGTTAGATATTATCAACGTCATTCATCACCTAAAAACAGATGACGACAAGAACAAAAAAAACTTTAAAGAAAAACAGATGAAGACAGTGCGAACTGAAAAGCTTTTATGGTACATACAGACATTACAATTACTCAAAAAATTACATAGAGATATTGAGATTAACCTGAAAAATGAAAAAGTTTGGCAATACAAGTGAAAGTGATGGGGACACTGACAACTTCTTCCCAACTTTACTCGATCCTAATCACATATTCAGATTTAGATTAATTTGGAATGATTCGGGGAAAATTCTGTTGATTAATATTGATTAAAGATTTGGAGCTGACTTGGAAGACAAGATAATAGCCATAATATTTGATTTTGTATTTTCTTCTTTGGTAGATTGTATTTGGAAGTTTACTTTCTACATTTATTTTTATTTTTATGTTGTCATATATTGGGATCTCTATATAAAGAGATTGCCTATTATTGTAATAGCTAGTAGTGTATTTTGATGAATGAAATGAGTTTAGAGTTTCTTAGGTGTATAGATCTAGATTAAGGAGTCGATACTCTGGATAAGGAAGAAAGAGAATTGACTTTGGGTGAGAATCCTTAGACAGCCTAGTTATCTTTTATCCAAAAAAATAAAACTTCTCCTAGCCTAAAATCCTCACATGCCCCTCCCTCTTCTCAAATCCATTGTTTTGTTAGCATTCGCCTTAAGACATCCCCGCTTGCACCATCACCTCCAAAGGCCCCATCTTGCTAGGCTGTCTCGATTTATCTACAAGCGACACCCGCGCCCCACTTCTTTGCTAGTCAGTCTGCGTACAAGTTGATTCGCTTGCCTTGTTAAGCCCGATTCATTTTCCCACGCCTTCCACGCCAGGCTTAAGAGCGCGCGACTGTATTGATCGCCACGTGTAGGCTCACCATGTTATTGCTTACAACTCGCTGCGCAAGTAGGTGTGCAATCTCACTAGAACCCCTGGGCTTGCTCATCGTGAGATTAGTCAGTCAAGCCAAACAGCTCTTAACAACTTTCTTTCCAATGCCTGCAACAAGCTAAATGCGTTCGGCCAACACAAGCCTGCGCTCACAGACTCCCATGTACCACGTCAGGTGCACTCGTCTCGTGTGCGCTCATTCGTCTGCCTTCTAGCCACAATGAATCAGCAGTGCCCGACTCTCGCCTATATTACAGCAAACCTTATTCTCTTTCAGATCTCATTTAGATGACAAATTATATTTAGGTTCCAAAAATTTTCACAAACGTATAATTCTCTGTAAATCAAATTATTTATTGGTATTCAAATTCAATTAAGATTATTTGCCCAACTAAATTATTCTAAGAGATTCAAAATTTGATTGAGAGTCTTTAAGTACTGTTGGATTTATTTGCGAGATGTCTATCCTTAATTTCTGAACTTCGTACATGATTTGTTGAATTTAACTTAACCATCTTAATCTAATTGATAAATTCCTATTTGTCACAATCCAATTTAATTCTACTGTTAAAATAATTATATTTGTGGGTATTAAAATCTTATTTATCATATAATAAAAATTTTAGCAAATATATTGAGTTTAATTTAAATAATTTTGTCAATTAATATTACTTATTTACATTCTAAAATAACATCACATTTTCAATCCGCATCAAATTGGTATTAGAGCATAGTTTAAGTTAGAGCACCTTTTTGAGTATCTTATTTTACATTTATATATTCAATTGTATTGCATATTATTTACATCCGCATTCTAAATGAGTAGTTTATCAAAGAAATTTTAGAACGAGAACATATCTAGTTATAAATTCTAGGACTACGAAGATTGAACAAGAACTACCTAAAGAGTATGTTTGAATAAAATTGCTAGAAATATTCTGTTTTAATGGTATAACGGCTCAAACTGTTCTCCCACTAACGCTTGCAACAAGCTCAACGTGTTCATTCCACACGAACCTGCACTCACAGACTCCTGCGCGCCTCGCCAGGTGCTTTCGTCTCGTGTGCAGGTCCACTCTACACCAATGATCCCACAAGTCGTGCTCATATGTCCGCCTTCTAGATACGACAAATCAGTGCTCAAGTCTCGCCTAAACTACTGCATACCTTATTCTTTCTTATAAATCTCATTTAGATGGCAAATTATATTCAAGTTCCAAAAGTTTTCAACAAACGCATAATTCTCCCTGAATCCAATTATTTATTGATATTCAAATTCAATGAAGATTATTTGCTCAACTAAATTATTATTTCGATTCCAAATTATGAGATTCAAAGTTTGATTAAGAAACTTAATTACTATTGGATTTATTTACGAGATTTTCATATTTAATTTTGAACCTTGAATTTGATTTGTTGAAGTTAACTCGACTATCTTAATTTAATTGATAAATTCTTACTTATCGTAATCTAATTAATTCATTTAGTTAATTAATATTGTTGATTTATCTTCTAAAATAAAGTCACATTTTCGTCCCGCATCAGAAAGATAGGGTCAATGAATGAGGAGCAGCTATAAGAGCAAAATGAAGCAAAATGAAGCAGCTAATAAAACAATTGAATAATCTTAGACCATAGAAATCTATAAGTCAAACTAAAATAGTGAAATAGCATAAATTACTTTAATGAGTTGCTCCTTCTATAATGTGACTATATATAAAAATTCATTACAGCACAATGTATGATCATCCCCTAGTATACCATTATTAAGCCTTATCCAACTATTTAAATTTAAGGGAAGTTTGCTATTTAGACATTTGTGTTATTTAAATGTTAATATAATCTAAATATCTGTCATCTCTAAATTATTATTTGTTTATTTTAATGTTATTTTATTTAAAAATGATAATAAAAAATCAATCTAACCAAACATCTCTCCATTACAATTATGGTGATAATCTTGTAATTCTTTATAATGTTATCCAAACATCTCTTTAAAACCAAACACTCAATTTCTCCAAATCACAAAACACAGCACCACAATAACATTGAACCAAATCACACATCATTCACAAAATGGCACAAAATAGCTGAAATGCAGAATTGGTGCAATCAACATTTAAATTGACTAACTTTCAAAACAGACATTTAAATTGACTAACTTTCAAAACAGACATTTAAATTGACTAACTTTCAAAACAGACATTTAAATTGACTAACTTTCAAAACAGACATTTAAATTGACTTTACTCATAAGTAATTAACAAGCTTTGATGAAGGTAAAATTTAAAATTTTCATAATAAAAAGAAATTAATTTTATATGCGAAAGGAATACCATTTGCATGCAGCTCTTCCAAAAAGTTGCAAGCTCCCATAGATGATGGTAAGCACTTCAACTTGTTATTAGATACATTAAGTAAAGACAACTGCAAACAAATAAATTTTCATTGAGCATGTCATGCACAATATTGGATTCAGAACATAAGCTATATCAAAAAATAACAAAAAATAAAGATCAATTTCACATTTTTTCTCATAAGTATATAATGATTACTAAATATGGATAGTAGCATGGATTGTCATTTGTCAAATATGAACACAAATAGAAGGAACGAGAGAATGTGGTAATGGAGAAAAGTCCACATATCGCAATATGGCATTATTGGCATGAAAACTAAATCACTGTCTATCCAAGCGAAAGAGAGGTATCTTGAATGTAGACTTATATTAGTGAAGCCATCCATGTTAGCCTACAAAAACTTGGAAATTTTATTGAACGTAATTTCTCCAATACTTTTACATTTAGTCATACCATTAGCTTCAATAACATATCCTCATCCAGGTCAAAATATAAGGTAATTTATCTGTTTTCTCCACCTTAAATACCATTCTGGTGTTAAACACGATTATATCATATCAATAATTCAAAAACCTCACAAAAGAAACTCCTAAGCTTTCAGTTTTCAAATTCAATTCTGCTACACTTTTTGATAGAATATTACTTAGAGCATTGAATTGTTTTCAAAGATATGCAAGTCTCTCATGTAACAAGCAAGACCTTTTGACAATTTGGAATAGATGTCCATCAGGAACATTAGCATGAAACACAATCGTTGTATAACAGCCGTGAACATGGGATCAGGGACAATTGGTCCAGCACAACCAACCTAGCCAACTCTGAACGAGGGTAAAAATTTAGGCACTACTGTTTGAAGGTACCCAACACCCCAAAACATAATGAATCACAGTTCGAGCATATTGGTATTACTGCAAATACTAAAGCAAACCCAACCGCAAACCGTAATCACTTAAATTTGACATATTTGTATTTAATTATTCCCCATTAGTTTGCTCGCAGCTTTCTTCTGCACCTGTAGTATTGGGGGTAAGATCTGAGCCCAAGATGTACAGCTTGGGAGTTGTGTAGGCCTGGCAAGGTGGGCCATGAGATCAAGCTTTCACCAACTAATAATATTAGGTATCAATAACATAACATATACATAAATAAATACAAATGAACATATATTTACACACACATACAAATACATATATATTAATATGCTAATATTAGATAAACTATTCCCAGCTGATGCACATAACATTTTGAGATGGTCGCATGGCTCATGATTCATTTCAAAAAACTGTATCCAAGTTCAAAGCCAATCATAATTTGAGTGGTTTTTGAATTTTGATTGTTCTTATCAGCTCTACCCCAAACCAACATTGAGGATGTTAGAACCGACTGCTCTCCATTCCGACAAGTTCCCAATCAAGCCTATCAATCTTCCAACTCTCCAAAAGTCCCTCTCTTTATGTACCCTTCATTTTCTTAGCCTACCAATCCCTCCCTCCCTCTCAATGTATTGTAAATCCAATCGGTCCTACCCAAAATGACCCAAGCCTCCACAGAGTTCAAGCATGTATCACTAACTTGCAAGTTAGGTCAGGTCAGTCTAGACCACAAGCAAACCAAATTTGTCGTGGCAAACAAGAACTGACCAACCCCTAGCCTGTTAGTGGTAATATACTGCTAAGCATTCAACGTGTCCAATTTTAGAGCTTGGTATAATCAAATAGTTATTAAACTATGTGCTTGTGTGCATCCACACGTATGTATAAGTTTATCTTTATAGAAGATGCTAGAATGAAAGAGCGTAATTAAGTAGTTATTAAACTTTGTGCCTATGCGCATCCACACGTATAAGTATATCCTCACAGAAGATGCTAGAAAGAGAGTCGTAGATGAAACCTTTACATTGCCATATTTTTGTTTGGACTTTGAAGGTTGGAGGTTTGAATTCAAAAAGCTTCTCTGCTATGCATGGTTGAGGCTAAAACTTTCCAAAAAAACAATAAGAATGCTGTACTCTCCCTAACCACGACATTAGTTAGAGCATGTAACCTAAGATGTCAGGAAAAGAGCACTCTATCTATAAAGAAAATTCTATATAATGAAAGTGATTAACCCAAGAAAAAAGACAGCAAAAATATGAATTTTCCAAACAAGTTTCCAAAAAAAACATCTGATAGCACAATAACAATAAAATGTCATACAATCAGTCAAAGTCCTCATGCAGCAGTTCACCAACACGATTATACAGATCCAATATGGGAGAAAAAGGGACTATCCCATTCAAATGCACAGTGACAACATAGTGAAATCAATAAGAAAAGTGAATCAATGTTAAATAAACATAGAGTAGTTACATTACGTAAATTTCCAATAGTATCTGGCAGGCAGGTTAACAGGTTTCCCGAAATGGAGAACCGTTCAAGTCTGGAAAGAGAACCCACTGCACAGAGCACATATCAAAAACCAACTGAAGTGGTAAAAAAGGCAATCATTAATTTATATTAGAACACACACATAACTAGAAATGTAATTACATTCATCGGGCAAGATTGTAATCCTATTTCCATCAAGTGTGAGAGTCTTCAGTGATTGTAGACATCCCACACAAGTTGGTAGGCTTTTAAGAACATTGTTTGCTAGGACCTGGACACAAACAAATAGGACTGAAGATCAAAAGATGCACCCAATTAAACTTAATAACTCAAGAATGTGCTCATTTACATTAATCTAGTACAAATCAATAAAAATTAACATACTATAATGAAGTATCAGACAAATGAAGAGAACCAAAAATAAAAAATATGCCTCACCAGACGCTGCATGTTTATCAATTTGTTGATATCGGGAGGAAGTTCAACTGTACAACAAAATAATGCCAGCAGAAACTTTAAAAATTTTACAATATTAGAAACAAGGCAAGATAATGCATGCCTGGTTCACAAAAGCAAACAATAACAAGTGGAACCAGAAAAAGAGATTTATTATACCTAGGACAAATTGCAGAGAGCACAATCTCATTCCAGATGATTCTTAAAAAGTTCGTACTTCATGAAATAATGTAAATTCAAATGTTTATTTAACACATAAAACATGTGATCAAGCGTATTATCATTTAAATACAGAATTCTAGACAGGTAGAAAGAAAGGGGAAACAAAAAAGTGACCTAAAGCATTTTGAAAAAAGTGCCCTAATCGGAATTTTATATTACATACCGGACTAGCTCACTAAAATTAATCTCTGCTAAAATACAGCATTAAAACTAAAACAGATTAAGAGAATGTAAGCATAAGAAATGAATAAACAAATGCAACTCTTACAACATCAGCTTTGAATTTTTTTTTTTTTTGAAAATATCATCTTTGATTTCAAGTATCAACATTTCTACTAGTACAAAATAAAAACTTATCAATCATAAGCCCAACATAAACCGACCGCCTCAAGTTTTCGCCGAAACAAAACATTTAACAAACTAATTCTAAAGCTAGTAAAATCAATGTACTTTTAAAATGTAAACATACCAATTTTATTGTTTGTCAAGTCAACTGTACGTACAAAGCCATCAACTTCAAGAACTTCATCAGGCAGTGCCTGTTTAGTGAGAACTTGATTAGTTAACATCACCAAAAGTAATAAAAAAGAAAATAGGAAAATAATTAGGCATTAAGACTTTATTAACGTTGTTGTAATGCCAGGCAAACGTTAATGGTGCTTCTTTTCAAGGAAGCGACAGATTACAACATGACCTGCTATGAGTGTAATACAGCAGGAAAAGCAGAAAACTATCATTTCTGAGAAAGATCATTCCACTAGTTGGTTATAATTTCAGCGGACACCAGAAAGTTTTAATTTAAAAAACTTCAAGAAGCATACAAGTCAGAAGTAATCTATACAGAAATACATGAAGCAGATACTTTAATTCAATACAGAAAAGAAAGAAGGACAAAATGAGAAAAATGTAAATGAAGAGAAGAAGAAAACGAGCGAACAACCAAAGGCAACTCAAGAAACAACTGTACAAAAAGAAATTAAATAAAAAAATATGAACTACATTATGCAAGTTGCAGTGTCTGAATTCAGAAACTTAACTCTTAACCCAAAAATGATAATATTTATGAAAGTTTCCCAACATATTTATACTCATCATAGACAAAAGTCTAACTAATGTATTGACTTCCCGCGCCAGATCATGGAAATTCGAGAGGGAAAAAAAGGAGAATATATCACTCAAAACTGATAGCTAATGTATCTTCTACCAAACCCTAATTCCTACAAAAAGATGAAATGAAGACATTCTGCGTGCGTCATCATGCAAAGGAAAATCAATTGAGGCCGGTGAAAATACCCCAGATCCTCATACCTTTAGCTTGCCATCCCTTAGAGCAACGATGCCCGTAGATTTCCATCGAGCAATCCGATTCGCACTAGAATTTGCGCTCTTGCTGCCACAGCACCCCATTAACCAGAAATCTTGGTTCGCATTCCTTTAATCGAACTCGCTGCCGGCGTTGGAGAAGGATCTGAATTCCTCCAGAAGATCTGCCGAACGATCGAATCGGCAGCAGTCAGCAGAAGAAATATGGACAAGCGATCGTGTTACGTCAATTTAGGTATTCCTGTGATTTATTATTATTATTATTATTATTATTATTATTATTATTATAAAAAAAAAGTATTGCTGTGATGAATAAAAAAAACTCTGTTGAATAAAATTATTGTATTTATTTAATAAACTGCTATTAAAAAATTAAATTATTTAAAAAAACTGCTGTATTATTCAAAAAAATATATAATTTTAATTAAATTAAAGATAAAAAGTANTTAAAATTTTATACATATTATTTTAAAAAATATTATTATAATATATAATTAATTAATTTTAATTAATTTAATATAATTATATATATTATATAATAAATAATTATGATATAATTATTAAAATTTATTTTTTTGAAGACATTTTTCTCTATAGTTAATTATAAAAAATTATTCCTTTTAGTTTTTTTTTACATTATTTTTTAATTTTTAAAAAGCTAAAATATTTTCAGAAGTTATTCTATCAAACACAACTTTTAACTTTTAACTGCATGAAAAATGCTTTTTTCTGTTAAAATTTTTCCCAAATGCAACTTTAATCTAATGATTTTATAATTACATTATAATTTAATTCTATAATTATCATAAATAAATTTTAATTATAATTTTTACTAGGTTACAGGTTGGGGTGAATTTGATTGAGTTATACTCGAACTCACCCTATTTCATAATAAGGCAGATCACAAGTATAATTTTAGTTTTCATACTCATCCCATTAGAAATGAGTCGAGACAATTTAAGCAAAATACAAGTATAAATTACCAGCCCTAAATCAATTCATTAAAGAAAGAAAGAAAAAACAATCGATTTAAACTAACAGTGGGTGAAAGTAGTCTAAATGATAATACCTTCTTTGATTTTGAGTTTATTTTTGTAGTACTCACTACTCAGAATATAATCTCTTAGCAATTCTAAACTCAGGATAAATTTCTTAAGAACTTTGAAATCCGAAACCTTCCAATAATAATACGAAATTCCTACTTAATTTATCATTTTTTTTTATTAGTTTTGGTCAACTTAGCCACGAGTTCTACTTTTTTTTGCCAAATAAATAAGAAGCACATTGTTGCATTCAATTCGGGGGCAGTAACATAATTCCTTCTTTCGATGGAAAATTATTGAGTTCGGTCGTGGGCTAATAGCGGCGCACCGTGTAAGACGTTATAGATCACGCAATGGATCACGCACTTGATAGCGAGCGAGCAGAGCAAATGGCCAGACCGTCCGGTCACGTCACCGTGTTAGTTCGATCGGACCGTCCAGTTAGGTCAATCGTTTGAGTGCAGGATCCACAGCATCTGACGCGGCGCACCGTTAGAATTCACATATGACTGATGAGCTTGTATCGTGCCCACTGTCAAGCTGAAAACTTTTTTTTTTTTTTTGATGAAGTCCAGCTGAAAACTGCTGTGCATAAAAAAGTGTAGATTTGCTCTCCGTCCCTCCGGCGACCCTCTCCGTCCGCCTCCCTCCTTCCACAGCTCCTAAAAATAACAGAGGAGATGAACCATCCACTCCCTGAATTCTCTCTTCACCGCACCCTCCTTCCTTCCGCCTCCTACCTCCCCAATTCCTAAAAATAACAGAGAAGATCAAACGTTCACCCGCGGCGAATCCTCTCCCCACCGCAGCCTCTCTCATTCCCTTTCGTTTTCCATCGAAACTCATCCCCACCGCTCGATCTGCTTCCTCCTCCTCTTCCCACTTCCCCCTTCCCCTCCCCTTTCCCCGGAGAAAGCAGATCCGGCGACCTTCCGTCAAACCCTCCTACGCCATGGCCGCCCATCGTTTCCACCGCCCCCTCCTCTTCCTCCTCCCCCTCCTCGTCCTCGCCGCCCTATCGGCCCCCTCCGACGCCAAGCTTACACTCAACTACTACAACGCCTCCTGCCCCCAGATCCACGACATCATCTCCAATATCATCACCACGAAACAGATCAACAACCCCACCACCGCCGCCGGCCTCCTCCGAGTCTTCTTCCACGACTGTTTCGTCTCCGGGTGCGACGCCTCCGTCCTCATCTCCACCAACGCCTTCAACAAAGCCGAGCGTGACGCAGACATCAACCTCTCCCTCCCCGGCGACGCCTTCGATGCCGTCATCCGCGCCAAAACAGCCCTCGAGCTCCAGTGCCCCGGCGTCGTCTCCTGCTCCGACATCCTCGCCGTCGCCACCCGCGACCTCGTCTCCATGCTCGGCGGCCCCTTCTACTCCGTCCGCCTCGGCCGCAAGGACTCCCTCACCTCCTCCGCCACCATCGTCGCCCAAAATCTCGACCGCCCCAACGCCTCCCTGGATCGGATCATCGCCCACTTCGCGTCCAAGGGATTCACCGTCCGCGAGCTCGTCGCCCTCTCCGGCGCCCACACCGTGGGGTTCTCCCACTGCAACGAGTACGCCGACCGGATCTTCAATTTCAACAACGGCGGCCCCCTGGCCTTCGATCCCACCATAAGCCCCAATTACGCGCAGGCCCTGCAGAAGGCCTGCGCCAACTTCATCAAGGATCCAACGATCGCGACCTTCAACGACATCATGACGCCGGGGAAATTCGACAACATGTATTACAAGAATCTGCTGAGAGGGATGGGGCTGCTCGCCTCCGATCAGAAGCTGGCGACGGATCCTCGTACGGCGCCGTTTGTGAAGCTCTACGCCGCCAACCAGAGCGCCTTCTTCACGGATTTCGCGCACGCGATGCAAAAGCTCGGCGTCTACGGCGTCAAGACGGGGAAGAAGGGCGAGGTTCGCCGGCGATGCGACGCCTTCAACACTCTCTCTGCTTGAAATCGAGAGGGGGAAAGAGCTGGAAGATGGTAATCTGTCGTTTAAATTTTTTTTTTTAATTGCATTTTTTCATAATTAACAGTGCTGATGTGAGTTAACTGAGCTGGATGGGTTAAAACTAAAAAAAGAGAGAAGTAGATGGAATGAAGGCTAATTTGTCTTCTTATATTATTATGTATAAGGGTGTTAATATCGAAAATCGAATCGATTTTAGATCGAAAATTGATCGAATATCGATCGAAATGAGCCGACTAATGAGCCAAAAGTTCGGCTCGGTAATAATTTTGAGCCGATTTTGAGCCAGAATAGGCTCGGCTCGATACAGCTCGAAATCGGCTCGAATTAAAATACATTTTATATTATAATATATATATATATATATATATTATAAACAGAGCCGATCCCGAGCTGAATCGAGTTGAGCTTACTCGGCTTGAGATCGGCTCAAAAAGTTTAAGATTTGATTCATTGCTCGAAAATGAATGAAATCAGCTCGAAGTCGATTGAAATCTACTCGAGTCTGCTCGAAGTCGGACCCAATCGAGCTCGAGTCGATTTCGAGTTGATCGAATGTGACCAATCCAATTTCGAGCCGGTAATGGCTCGGCTCGAAATCGGATCGGTAACAGCCCTAATTATGTATATCGCGTTGTTTAATTAATTTGAAAATTAAAATTATTTTTTTTTGAAGAAATTAAAATTATTTACAAGAGATTAAAGGGCTTATTTGTTTATAAAGTTAAATTTAATAAAATTAAAATTAAATTTAAATAGAAATTTTTTATTGAAAATTGTGAATGATGTGAAATAAAATTAGTTATTATGTTGGGATATGTGAGGGATGTGATGTAAAGTTAGTTATTATGTTGAGATACGTAAGGAATGTGATATAAATTAGTTCTTATTTTAGTAATGTGTCTAGAATGTAAAATAAAATTATTTTTTAATATTAAATTTTATATGTGATGTGATATGTCTGATTAAAATTAAATCAGCTTAATTTTTTAATAGCTAAACAAACATAGCCTTAATGTTAAATTTTATGAAATATTTGAATATAATAATTTGTCAATTACCTTTAATTTTGGCTAAATTAATTTAGATCCCTAACTTTATCATATTTATTATAGCCCGTTTATTTGTAAAATTTAATTTAATAAGATTAAAATTAAATTTACATAGAGATATTTTTTATTAAAAATTATGAATAATATAAAATAAAATTAGTTATTATATTAAAATATTTGAAAAATGTGATATAATCTTAATTATTATATTAAGATATATAAAAAATATGATATAAATTAATTATTATTTTAGTGATGTGTGTAGGATATAAAATAAAGTTAATTTTTAATATTAAATTTTATATATAATGTGATATGTTTGTTTAAAATTAAATTAGGTTAATTTTTAACGGCCAAACAAACAGAGCCTTAATATGATCTATTAAAATCATATCACACATTTTTCAAAAAAATTATAAAATCATCAAAATAATGCAATACTTCTCTAATAAATAATTCAAAATTTTAAATTCAATTAGGATTTCTATATGATAATAGTGCTACATAAATAAGTTACTTTTATTTATGTAGCACTATCGTTATAAGAGCTACAAAATATTTCTTATTTATAAATTGAATTAACACGTTTTATTTAACCAAAAGTCTAATATTTTGGGGAGCTTCTCCTAACCCAGCGGAGAAGAAGCTTGCTTACCTAAAACTAGAGGATGTTAGATTCTAAACAACGCTCGTACAATTTTCGGTTGAGGCAGAAAAAATAATAATATTTAAGGCTAATAATGAAAAAAAAAAATTCCAACATTTCGATGCTTAAAACTTCTACCACTATATTTTAGTGGGCATACTTGTAGAGCTTATTGTGCAACTTAACACACTTTTTTTTTCTTTTTATCTCCTCAAATACAGATCTTGATTCAATATTATCAATGAAAATATTCAAGCTAGATTTCATCTCCACATTGCTAAAGTGCATTAAATATGAAAAAACACTAAAAATTTTGAACACAACTATCGCAAAATAAAGAAGAGTCAAACACGAAAGTATTACAAGTAAACCCAGAAAATTCTTCTTCGGAGATCATAATAGCAAGCATGTTAGTCATGTGTGAAAACTGCTTCTTTTTGTCGAGTCGAGCAGCTCCAGATTTCTCGCCAGCCAATATAGTTCATTACGTGAGATCGATATATAGTTCTGCTTCAGAACTACTGAATATTTCTTGTTTTAATTTATTCTAAAATTGATTCTGTCTTAATCTTAATGGTGCATCTTCCTCATTCATTTAGAAAGAAGAAAATCTCAATTTTTAATACTAGCACTGAGTTTATTGGATGCTAAAATAGCTAGCAATTATTTATCCAATAGTCGAAATCGAACCCTAACACTAACCATTGATAACAAAATCCCTAAACCGAGTTAAATAGAGAAAAAGGAAGGAGTCTTAAAGAGCTCCTCAATTAATCAATTGACATTGAACATGTTGTCACGTGATCAATGGTACAAGAATATTTTCGTGACGAGTTGTGACCAATGGAGCAACAAAAACACCAAAACAAGTTGAGTACTAAAAGCAGATAGAGGAAACTTTGGAAATCCTACCTGAAAATAATGAACTTTAAAGATGTCGCTTAAAAATAATGAATTTTTGGAGATAACAGATGTAACTTTCCCTTTTAGTGGATAGATCAAAACAGTGAGAAGTTAAGCCTTCCTCCTCATACAATAACATCTTATGAATTATTTCATGTAGCTTTTTTAGTCAATTTTATGTACACGTCAAATCTTCGTATTAGAAGTTTAGTGTAACCATCATGAAAATAAAAGCTTTCATTTATAATGTTCAGGCTCAGTAGCTTCTCCAACCTTTTTCTCAATGACAGGTCCATCGTCCACTCAAGTTATGTGCTTGTTTCTTCCTTTGAAAAAAAATAATAATAATCTTTCAAATGGAGAAATTCAAATAACCTTTCATTTTTAAGTATAAACTCAAAATCCGATCCCCACTCCTAGCTCAAATGACATAATGGCAATGTGCAAAAAGTTTCAATTAAAATTTTTGATCCAACATTAGGTCATATAGAATTGAATATATAAACTGAGAAATCAAATATTAATAAGGGATACAAACAGAGAAAATCAAAATATGAACATCTCTCTAAGTATAATACCTAATAAAAATCTTCCCAAAGTAACTGACACATTTCAAGGTAAT
Organism: Apostasia ramifera; assembly: GCA_019297695.1. Classification (NCBI taxonomy): domain Eukaryota; kingdom Viridiplantae; phylum Streptophyta; class Magnoliopsida; order Asparagales; family Orchidaceae; genus Apostasia; species Apostasia ramifera. Next base: position 166,711 of record JAEMOT010000409.1, on the reverse strand, counting down.
TAAAATTCAAATCCCAAGGTCAGGTATCGTTTGCCCAAGAACGGACATTAAAACTGCTACAAGCCTATAACTTCCAATACAAAATGTAAATCATTTGATGATCTCCAACACACACCAAAACACAAAGATGCCCAGAAAGTGCTCACGAGTGGCAGAGCTAATTAAAGTTAGTATTACATCCACTAATAAAACACTAAATAGAAGCTTGAATACAAACCGCATCGGGCTATGCCTGCCCTCCAAACTGTATGTGAAAGTCTCAAATCAGGCTCTCTGCATGAGAACCTCCACTCATCATTTCCTCTAATTTGCTTCTAAACTCAACGGGATCACCATATCCTCTTAAGCAGCTACGCTCTTCATCTGTCATATCCTGAACATGTTGACAGGAGCTAGAAATGTGAGGATTATAATTGTTCATATTAAATTCATAAACAAACTTAGCAATCTCCTTGAATCGATTGAATTGCTTCAGCATGTCCTCATGATCCCTCGAAATCATATAAAACTTTTGCCACCTGTGGTATAGATCCCACAGGTTCTCTTCTGACTCTAAGTCTTCACCGGTGATCTCCATGCAGTCATTCGGCTCTGGGTCACTCTCCTCAGTGCAATCAAAAAGTTCTTGACCGTTGATCTCTGTGCCATGAGTCAACTCCTCATCGCTCATCTTGGTTGCAACAAGCTCCTAAGTAATACAACATATAATAACAATAATAATAATAGTTTTAAGTTTATAGAAGAAATATCATGGAGTTTGTATCAGTATGAAATATTTCAAGCTAACAATCAATCATGATAAATTTCCTTAACATGATCAACATCATCTATAGCAATCTTATCTCGAACACATGATTATTTAATGGACTTCTTACTCAACCTAGGGAGATATTTCATACCAAATATTTCAGCATGTGACACCAATTTCAATGTTGCTCTGAACTAAATCCAACTAATAATGCACAAACAAAAAACTGAGCAATTAAGAACAGAGATGTAACCAAAAGATTCAATTATAATTTTGAGTTGACATAAAACACAATGACATGCGGCCAAAGTAAAATTAAAAATTAAAAGGCCTCAAATAAAGCATATACCCATCAGTAATATATTAACATTTCACATATACAAGAATACACAGCTTATTCTAATATCAAAGTAGATCAACTTACGTACAATAGAATAAACTAGAAAATTTGATCTAGAGAGAAACTCGCTATTAATGTATGTATAAAACTTCTACACTACAGAAAACTATAATCAGCGAAATAAAATAATCCTGACAGAGTGATTCACAGTAGAACATTCAAGATGCATGATAACAATCCAAGATGCCTATCAAGTTTAACCTTAATGTAAGAACAAAAAGACATTATTTTCACATTCCATCCAAATGAACAAGACAACAATTAACAAAAAAAAACAAAAAATCAATTGACAGCAGTCATCAAAATCAAAAATTGAAATTTCAGATATCATAATTTAGAACTAGAACACCTTCCCATCCATGACTGTCATGGCTGCAGAAGCCTCTTCACTAGACGCATAGGTCATAATCACTCTACCTGAAGAGAAGGGAATTAAAGTTAGTTTCATAATATTATTTCAAATGCTTTCCAAACATTCAGAAATTCGGATAGCATACCATGATCAACTTTACGACAACCAGAGAATGCAATTCTTAGGCTCCGATCATCATTGCAATTCTTAGGCTCCGATCATCTGTCAGTTTCAGCGGTTCTCCTCACCGGCCACGAGCCCCATGCAAGCAACCTCAGGCCACGATCTTCTTCCCCAACTGTCAGGCATGCGTCCTGCGCAAATAAGTGAATCGCACTCTCTCTTCCACCCTCAGCTTCTTCTATAAAGGGAAGAACGCGGCAACTAAGGGAGGAGATGGGATCTGCTTGAATTGAGTCATGAGAAGAGCTATTTCACTGTCTGTTCGATCTCAAAGCAGGTGGCATTGAATCGTCGTTGGAGCAATAGGGGGTTGCGATGGGTCTTGTTCCAAGTTGTCGATTCTAGTAGGTGGCTACAGGCTTGACATGAGGCTATAGAGCAGCTGCAGTTCATTGGGGTTTGAGGTTCTAATTGGTTGAAGGCTTCTTGATATTTGTATTCCTATCCATTTTTTTGTCTTTTCCTTGTTCTTCTAGCTGAAATTACAAAGGCTTGCCTGTTTCTAAGTTATTTTATCACATTGGGTAATTGAATATAATAATCATTTAACTCTGATCTAGCCTTGTTAGTGTTCCTGTAACAGCTTATTATTTGAATTAACTTTACGTGGATGCAAATAGTTTATATGGTTAGCCTAAAATTTGCTATCCATGTTTAGGTTGATATCAAGGATTTCAAGTTAAATGCATGTATGTTAAATCTCCTCAGAGTTCGATAGTTCAATTATTTTAGTTGCATAAGTTTTCTGAATTTGCTTGGATTTAATTTTAAGCATCAAAATTATTTCATGATATTTATGTGAAAAAAATTATATTTAATATAGTTTAAGAAACTTAGTTTAATTTTCTCTCCATTTGTATCTAAATACTAGGATAACACTTATGTTTCTATATATATAAACTTAAGCGTTATCCTAGTATTGGTAGCGTTGGGATCGTCTTAAATTGATCCCTACGCTGCATCAATCCCCGAGGTGTGTGACATTATATCTTAGGTGCTGCTAAGGTTCAATATATCTATAATTTTTGCAGTTATTACTGCTGATCAAAATTAAGTTTAGACGAGATAAATTGATATTATATTGAGCATCAATTGGATTAGTTGGAGAAATTTAATGCAGTATTAGTTGTGTGCCTCAAGATAGATTTAGTTGATGAATCTAAACGGTGAAAAGATGGCTCAATTCTTGGGTCATTATCAAAAATTTATGCCTTCTATCTCAATAATATTTTATTTATTACTCTACTATTATTAAAGATGGTACAAGCTAGCAAATACAATATTACAATTTTACATTTCAATCTAGCTCTACAATTTTACTTTACAATATTGCAATCTAGATTTTCAATTTTGCCCTTAATGCAAATACAATATTACAAGTTTATTAGAGAGGGCTGGGCTGCGCAGAGAGAGAAGGCGGAGAGGGAGAGAGGAGAGAGGAGAGAGGAGAGAGGAGAGAGAGCGGCGGCGAAAGGAAAGCGCCATGGAGAGAGTGGCGCAGGGGAGAGAGGAGACAGAGAGTGACGGCGAGAGGAGAGCGGCAATAGGAGAGGCGCAGAGAGGAGAGAGGAGAGA
>JAEMOT010000409.1:152194-163300 GCA_019297695.1 Apostasia ramifera | reverse complement strand
TATTTTATTTTTGTTAATATTTTAAATTTTAAAAATTAAAAATCAAACATAAAATTCTAAATTTTTAATTTTACTTTAATTAAAATTTTTTAATTTAAATCAATATTTAAGTTAGGTCAAATAAATTATAATTATTTTATTAAATATGTAATTATTAAATTTGATTAATTTTATTTTATACATATTAACACATAAATATTTATATATAAAATTATAATTTTATTTATTATAATTAAATATTAATTAATATTTTAATAATTTATATTTCTATTATGAGACATGTACACATAAAAAATTAATAAATATTTTAAAAGTAAAATATTAAGTATATCATGTATAATTTTTATTCAAAATTTGTAATAAATATACTTATATTCAATAAATGTGACAAAGAAAAATACTAATAATATCTTATGAATCGTTTCATGCAGCTTGCTTAGTCAAGTTTATGTATATGACAAATCTTCATATTATAAGTTTAGTGTAATCATCATGAAAATGACAGGTCCATCGCCCACTCAATTTACGTGCTTGTTTCTTCCTTTGGAAAAAAAATTATAATCTTTCAAATGGAGAAATTTAAATAATCTTTCATTTTTAAGTATAAACTCAAAATCCGATCACTACTCCAAGCTCAAATCACATAATGGCAATGTGTAAAATATTTCTTTTCAAAAAAAAAAAAAGTTTCAATTAAAATTTTGATCCAACATTAGGTCATATAGGATTGGATATATATACCGAGAAATCAAAATATTAATATGAGATACAAACAGAGAAAATCAAAATATTAATATGAGATACAAACAGAGAAAATAAAAATATGATCATCTCTCTAAGTATAATACCTAATAAAGATCTTCCCAAAGTAACTGACACATTTCAAGGTAATTAAAATTCAAATCCCAAGGTCAGGTATCGTTTTCTCAAGAACAGACATTAAAACTGCTACAAGCCTACAATTTTCAATACAAAATGTAAATCATTTGATGATCTTCAACACACACCAAAATACAAATATGTCCAAAAAGTGCTCACAAGCGGCAGAGCTAATTAAAGTTAGTATTACATCCGCTAATAAAAACACTAAACAGAAGCTTGAACACAAACATCATCGGGCTATGCTTGCCCTCCAAACTGTATGTGAAAGTGACTCAAAAAGTGCTCTCTGTATCAGAACCTCCACGCATCATTTCCTCTAATTTGCTTCTAAACTCAGCGGAACCACCATATCCTCTCAAGCAGCTACGCTCTTCATCTGTCATATCACTGAACATGTTGAGGCCCATCCGACAGGAGGTAGAGTCGTGAGGATCATAATTGCTCATGTTAAATTCATAAACAGACTTAGCAATCTCCTTGAATCGATTGAATCGCTTCAGCATGTTCTCATGATCCCTCGAAATCATATATAACTTTTGCCACCATGTTTGGCGCGAGGACCAAAACAGGACCAAAATAGTATTAATTTAAAAAATAACAATAATAATAGTAAATAAATTATTTAATTATTCTACACAAATTTTAATATAAAAAATAATATTTTACTTCACATACTCAATAATTTTTAATAAAAATATAAATTTTATTTGACATCTAAGATCGAAATACCCGATTTGAATATTTTGGTCTAGAATGTGAAATAAAGTTGATATTTTTATTTAAAATAAAGGATACACAGCTTATTCTAATATCAAACTAGATCAACTTACGTACAACAGAATAAACTAGAAAATTTGATCTAGAGAGAAATTCGTTATTAATGTCTGTATAAAACTTCTGTATTACAGAAAACTATAATCAGCGAAATAAAATAATCCTGACAGAGTGATTCACAGTAGAACATTCAAGATGCATGATAACAATTCAAGATGCCTATCAAGTTAAACCTTGATGTAAGAACAAAAAGACATTATTTTCACATTCCATCTAAATGAACAGGACAACAATTAACAAAAAAAACAAAAAATCAATTGACAGCAGTCATCAAAATCAAAAATTGAAATTTCAGATATCATAATTTAGAACTAGAACACCTTCCCATCTATAATGCAGAAGCCTCTTCACTAGATGCATAGGTCATAATCACTCTACCTGAAGAGATGGGAATTAATGTTAGTTTCATAACATTATTTCAAAAGCTTTTCAAACATTCGGAAATTTAGATAGCATATCATGATCAACTTTATGACAACCAGAGAATGCAATTCTTAGGCTCTGATCATCACTGCTATTCGACCACCCTATAAAATTGCAAGTAGCATATCATAATCCATATTGTGACTAGAAAGCTACCTTATGAAATAAACATTAGCATTCAAAGTCCAACCTCGAGCAAAGAGTTTTGATGATGACATCCATCTCCCAGCTTGGGAAATTGATGGAGCAGATAATAAATTTCCTTTTAGTAGAATTCCAATGGTAAAACTGTCCCCAGGAGATGTGAATAATGAATGCAACCAAGTATTAGCATTCCAACACCAAAAAGAAATCAAAATCTTACAAACAAAAAGGAAACCTCTCCCTCCTCCTTGATGCTATGATTGCTACTCTTCTTCTAATCAAAGACATAACATACTGTTGAATTCCTTCCTGCTCATGTGGATTCTTCTTCCTCATCAAATTTGTTCGGTTGCTCAATCAATGAGCATTGATTCTAATATAATCATGCATTATTGTTGGGTTTAAATACAGTGAGAAGCACAAATCTCCACATACATTTTTTCTGTGATTATGTAGGTTTTGATACAAGCATAATCTTCTGAATAACTATAATCATCATCAACCTGGTTGAATTTCAACAAAAGAAACAACGAAGCTTTATACTACGGATGCAAATCAAAGCATCTCAATTAGAATCAGGCCAAGGGAAAAACATTGTAAAGGAAAGACATGAGGCTACATGGAGACATTTAAATTCAAGTACATCGAGCAACGCGTGGAACACATATATCAATGCCTTATGGATGGATTTAGGAGAAGATGGCTCCAATAAGAATATTGGATTTAGGAGGAGATAGCACCAATAAGAATGTTGATGCATGTAACGATGAACTAGAAGAAACCCTTTTTTGCCAATTTCAATAAATCTATCACAGTATTTAAAAAATTTGGATAATTGAATGAATTTTAGACTTCTCTTTCTCTAAACATGTTGTACATAATGTGCATCAGAGCTTCAATATTCTTATCAGAGAAATTGTTACTTTATATTATCAACTCAATTGCATCTCACGAGGTTAGTCGCTCTATTCTCCTCGAAATTGATCGATTTCATTCGTCATTGCGAGCATGAGATTTGACTCGTGCAGACAAGTTTGTGTCCAATAGCTCCTACACAAGCCCCATCAACCCGATGGCACAAGCCCACAAATAGTCGCAGTCATATTTATTCGCCTTATTTAGGAGTTTGAGTGGTGTTGTCTCACATGAATCACACGAGCCAGTTTTCTTAGGTGTACTAGGCAAAAACGGAAAACATGTCCAAAATTATAATGAACAATCAATAAACTAAGTGGTAAGCAATATTATAGCATTCAGGAAAAAAGTTTATTATTAGATCACCTGAATGGTGCATCGATCATTTTGCAGAAAAAGAAAATTTTTAAAATGCTTTACGGTTGAATAATCCGAGTTATGAAAATGCACTTTAAGCTAATGAGAACAAAGATTCACAACTTCACGTGCATAGAACACCCGACACTAACAATCCAGAATTAGATCAAACAAAAATGTTAAAATTTACAGCGATTAAAATTATAGTAAGAATATGGCACAAAACAAATGCAAAAGAGGAGATCACGTTGGTCCCTTAAGATCAAAAATACGTTACAAATTGTTTTCAATTTTTAAAAAATCTAATTTTAAGATTATTTTCAATCGTTAAATATTTGACTTTTGGAATATAATTTTAAAATACTAATATTTATATTTTATAGGTTTACATTTTTAGAGCGGATAATGAAAGAGATAAGAAAAATTAAATTTTAAATTTTTACTATATTTTTAAAAAATGGTGATGATAGAAGAGTTTAATAATTTTTTAAAATATGTAAATTACTCAAAATTAGTTAAAATGATTAAATTTCATATATTCTATCAAAAAAAGCTAATGAAAAATGCAAGATTTGAAAGAAAAATAAAAGTTATAATGCTTCTACAATGTCAAGGACTAAAATTAATATTTTCAAAGAATAGAACTAATTTGTAGCATTGTCTCGACCTTAGGGGCTCTTCGTCAATTTACCCCAAAAAAAATCAAGTATATAAGAAATAATATGATTCGTCACTTGTGCTTATATCCATTCCAATCCAAAAATATTTCTCTATCGATCATTATTCCTTAGAAGAAAATTCTCTTTTACACACTAGAGGAAGTCTCTTTACATGTAAAGTGAAAAGCACCATACTCACTTCCTCTAGCACATACCACTAAAATCTTTTACTTTTTTTGTTAAAGCATTTCCAACAATGAAGCATTTTTTTTATTCTATAACTCAATATAAAAAAAAAAAAATTAAACTTACGCTTGAAAAATTTGTGTATCAAGATTCAAATGCCATGCAAAAGCATGATTCGTAGAAAATTAAGAAAGGTGGTCATATATATAACCTAATCTTATATATATATATATATATATATAATTAAAAATTACATTGCATTAATAATTAAAAATACATCTGATTATTTCACGAACGAGGCCTAAACATTTTATTTTTACCCAGAAGTAAGTGTCGAGCTTGCTAAAGATAGCAAAGCCCACCCAACAAATTAATCGAGTCCCAACCCCGCTCAATAATTATTAACTCTTTTTCATTGACTTCAATATTTTTTGAAATTTATACGTATTATTTATAAATTATTCAAAATATTTTTCTTCGAGTTTTTATAATATAGTTATTTTTTTCATAATGTGTATAAGTATTTAAAGTAATATTGTCAGACTCCAATACTATTATTATTTATTAAATATTTAAAATATTATTTGAATATTCTATTTATTATTTTGATCTAATCCATTTAAACTTAATTAATAAGCATCAAGCCAGTATTCTATTAATAAATGAAAAAAAAAATATTAAATTTTAATGAATGAGTTATTATTGTGTCAAAGACAGGTCAATATAATATTTAATTTATTACAATTAATTAATTTTTTTAATATTAATTATTAGATAATAATTTATTTTATTTTAAATTTTTAAATAAACATTTTTATTATAATAAATTAAATTAAAAATTTATTGAATTTATTAATTTCACATTCTATACTTTGAGAGCATGATATAATATATCTCGAATTCATATTTTAAAATTCAAAATATCTGATCTAGCGTTACACTAATTATATCAATCTTATAAATAAATATATTATATATATATAATATGTTGTTTTTTAATTTTTTTCATTACAAAATTTTGTTAAATGACTGTTTATCTCTCCCCCCCTCTCTCTAGCCATATTCCCCCAGGAAGGCCTTCAGAGAAGTAAAAGTTGCCGTCAATAATGGAGGCTGGCAGCGAAACCGGCGGACCACCAACAATCCCTCCACAGGAATCAAACCCAAATCCAGAATCGACGAAGCCGAAGGTTCTGCTGTCGAATTCCAGCAGCGAATGTTGAGGGGAAATTGGGGATCGGATCCTGCTGCATCAAAGGAGGGGATGAATCCTCCAAATCTCCCATAATGCAATGGAGAAATGTTTGCTCCTGGCCTGGAGAAGCTGCAGAGTCTGATAGCATAACCTCCTAGTCGTCTGTAGCGGCACCACATTTCTCCAGGCCGCCAAATCGAGTGTTTCGCCGGCAGCATTCAGCAGTGAGTTCTTGAGAACCACCGCCACGCCGGCGGTGTCAATGCAGTGGAGCCTGCAACTCATCCCAAGGAGGATGACTGGTGGAAGTGGGGTGGGAGGGCTCAGGTTCCTCTGATCCAGCACCGACCTGGATTCCAAGATCTCCGATATCTTCCTTTTACGAGGGCAGTTGCTCCAAATCACGCCGCCATGCATCTTCTTCCAGCTGTCTCGATTCTACTACCTGCAGCAGCCCTTCCCTTGGAAATCAAAGGGCAACCTTTCATCTATGCAAGAGAAAACCCACCCAGCTCTCTCTCTCTCTCTCTCTCTCTCTCTCTCTCTCTCTCTCTCTCTCTCTCTCTCTCTCTCTCTCTTCTCATAAGGGAGCTGGCAGAGAATGGCCGGCCCGCCCCCTCTCCTCCTTTCCCCTTCTTTCTCTCTCGCCCGCCGTCTACTTCTTGGAGGGCATTAAAGTAATTTAAATTTAAAATTTATTTTAAAATTAAATTTTTTGATTTTAATGCATTTTAATATATAAAAATATTTAAATGCATCTATAATAAGTGTTTAACGTAATCTTATGGATCCAAATGAGAAAATTAACTATTTCAACAATCTAAATGTTAAAAATTTTAAAATATAAATTAACATGATATTATAGTTCAATTTTAAGGACTTAAATATAATTTATCAAAAATTATAACAAATTAGATTCAGGTAATACATTTATTAATGCATTATCATTGGGTCTTTATGCTTAATTAGTTTAATAAATAGGCTGGGTACATGTTAAGCTTAAATATATTAATCATTTTAGAGGTTTAAAAATTTAAATAGAAAGTTCTGAGGATTTAAGAAGAAATATTTATGTTATTTTAGAAGTTTTAAATAGAAAAAAAGATGTTTGAAAATCTAACGAGTAATATTTGTGTAAAGTTGGGTTTTTAAAAGAAAATAGAAAATTTGAGAGGTTTATTGAGTAATATAAAAGAGATTGGGGGTGACAAAAATAATTTTCTTAAAAATAACATAAAAAGCTCAAAAAAAATTCCCTAAAGACTGATGAAAGATAACAAGTGATTTGCATATGCAGTTTTTGTTCAACAAATTATGTCTTTGCCAACTCTGGCGGAAGGCCTTGGAAAAAAATTACTAAATTAACTCCTATAATTTAAGATTTTAAGAAACATGAGCATTACTTTTTACGACTATCAGACGTAGGACTGCTAGTTAAAATACCTACAAAGCCGTGCATCCCATCCATTGGCTTGATCATGAACAAAAGGTGACCATTGAATTACTATCGCAATATTATGGATTACGTTAGGTTACATTTGAGTTGAAAAAATTTATATATGTAGAGTTGCCCAACTATCTCCTTCACGAGGATAAAAATATATATGTAGAATTGCCCTACTATCTCCTTCACGAGGACAAAAATATATATGTAGAGTTACCCTACTATCTTCTTCATGAGAAAGAAGAAAAACAAGCGATTATGGGGATTTACTTGTCTACGTGAATTCACAGAAAACTAGCATTTCGAGTTTTGTTGCAGAGAGCATGGGCCCTTCCTAGTATCACCACTATCGTTGTCATGGATGCTCTTAAGCACCTATTGCTACGAATAGGAATGACGATGGCCATATGGCAAAAGTAACTCAGTCGGAGAACATACAATGTGCAAAAGTTTTGGACTACTTTTAAATCGGTAGAGCAAGATCGAAACAATTTTAGGATAATTCGGATAAAAAAAAAACTCTAAGTTTAATACCATTTAAGTTTTTTATATTCATAACAAAAATAATTTTTTTTTTTCGAATTAAATAATAAAAATATTTTTGAAATTAAAAAAATAAAAAAAAAATAAATTACACCCAATCCCTTAGTTTAAAGCTAACAGTACATGATTTTGCTGTTTTTGGCTTTATAAAAATTATCAATAAGTCTTTTTTTATTATTAATGTTAAAAAACTAAGTTGCCCGCGATGATGGAGAAACTGATTATGAGCACTTGGAGATTTAGAGAGCAAAGACAAGTGGGTGAAAATTTTTACCTTCATGTAAGTGATGGTATGTGTTAGTAAAAAAGAAGATAATTTAGTCATTATTTAATATTAATAATAAAAATTTTAAAAAGTTTTTAATAATTTTTATAAAATTAGATACTCGTATATTAATTTTTTTAAAATTAATAACCGACGTTTATTAAAATTTAAAGTAAAAATTTGGATGCAGTTTATCAAAAAAATAAATATTATTCTTATATAAATAATAAAGGTAAGGTAATTTATATAAATAATATGGATGAGATATTTTTAAGCCACTGAAGCTTCTGAAAGCTGTCGGATCGCACGTGACGCAGCAGGGAAGAAATATTTTTGAATCCTCCAGTCTCGTTCTCGCCGTTCTCATTAGCTGTTGCCTACGCCGACCATGACGCCGAAGCCTCTTAAGCCGAAACGTCTTCGTCATTTTTCTTGCCGGACGCCGGTGGCGTTCAAGCCGTAATTTAGACAGTTTTGTCTAAACAATAATCGTGCCAGTCTTTGTGTCTTCCTCCTTGAAGGAAAGCTTCCCAAAGGAGTCGCTGAGAGACCGCTGAGGGCATTAGGCGCTGCAGTGCAGTTTTATCCCATTTTGGCTGCGATGACAACCGTGGATCACCGTCTAATCAAACGGACTAATCAAACGGACGAGGTAAAGGATAAACTAACATTTGCCTTAGCTGAGCTGTGCTTCTTCAGACATAAGAAGATTGAGGTTATTTGGAGCTGCATTGGAGAGTTAAGGCAAAAGAAGGTTGAGGTTATTTGGAGCTGCATTAGAGAGTTAAGGTGATTTTTATTTTCATTATTAATCTTCTGTTTCAAATCGTACATTTATAATTTTTTTTTTTGAGATTTCATCTCATGTTTCATTTGGAGCTGATGCCTTAATTTGTTAAGGTAATTTCAATATTTATTTTTCATCTTCCTTTTCTGATTTTATCTCAAGAATCTTTGTTTTTTTTTCTGTTTGTTTTTTTTTTCTGGGTGTAATTATCCCTAATTTTTATGATAGATTGAGGGAAATATGTGTAATCAAATTACTTTATTATTTAAAAATTAGGGATAATGCAAGAAAAATTCACATAATGCAAACAAGTACAGTTCACATAATGCGAGAAAATTCAATCCAAAAACAATGTATATGTTAGAAATGTAACTAAAAATGGTCAAAAGAAAGGAAAAAAATATGCATTCAAGTAGAATGAATCCAATAGTTAAATCCATATAACAAGTCTAAAGAAAGCGAAGGTGTTAATGACATAATTTCAACAATTTAGATAAATAAAAGCAACTATGCTGTAGAAATAGGAACGAATCTGCTCTAAAGAAATGAATAAGCGTTGAAGGTGATGATATAGGAAAGAACAGTAAGAAAGCCCCAATGGAAATATGACATACTCAACTCAAAATATACAAGAAAAACAAAAATGTATATGTAAAACATGATTTCTATATCAATGTACAACATTTCATATGAATTAAATAATTTGAATTCTGGATACTTCAACTTTTAGACTAGTCGGATAGATAACAAACCACATGAACTTCAGAAATTCTCAAGAGAAAAACAGTTGGATGCAATAAAATAAATAATAGACAGATAGCATACAACAGGTAATTACAACAGCAATGATGATTGGTTTTAGTTACATAGATTTTAGGTCTAAGTTTGCAAAATGGGGACCTTATTTATATACTAAATCTATAAGTGCAAAAAAGTTGGTATGCTTCTTGTTTTCATTCTCCCCATTATCCAAAAGAGGAGTCCCAATATCTATATAAACAACATTTGTTGTTGGTTCATATACTCTTTACAAGTTTACACATAAGTACATCCAAATGTATATGACAAATTATATCCAGTGTGATTATATCCTACTTAATAGATAAGTGCTATTTATTCTTGTCCATATTATATGACATCCCAAAAACCCTATCATTTCACCTTTCAAATAATTGTAATAAGTTTGTATCTTTAGCGAGCAATTTAAACTAACATTTACATGTATCTGGAAGCCAAACATTTACATTTTAGTTACATTTGTTTTGTTTCTTTTCAACAACTAATTTCTTTTTTAATAGCTCCTTTCGTTGGTCTTGAAAATATTTAAATTAGTTTAATTCGAAAAAAAAATCAAATCAATTTTGATCGAGTTTCTAGTTCAATTAAATTTGCCAGCCCTATGATAGAGTTTTTTTCAGCCAGATGAAGAAGATAAAGCACAAGGCTAATGTAATTTGCTGTTGTGGTGTTTTATTACAGAGTTTTCAAGTTTTCTTACTTATAGTACGTGTTAGTCCCAATTTATTAATAGCCCACTAATTGATAGCTTTTTTTTGTGTGTTCTAGTTCTAGTATTTTTTAAATGTGCCCAGTCATCTAGAGTCAAGACACCGGTAAATAAGTAACTTATGACACCAAGATAAACAAAAAAATTAGCAAAATTACTAGTTCCATATGGTCGCTCAACTTAGCTTATGACACCAGTATAAACAAAAAAATTAGCAAAATTACTAGTTTCGTATGGTCGCTCAACTTCCCTCTTCATTGACTTTGGCTACTATTTCTTTGACTGTATTTTCTTGTAGCTTTAGATATGTTATCAAAGAAGCTACTAATAATAAAACCTCTATTGTGCACTCTTCATTCTATTTTGCAGATTCAAGTTTGCAAATGAAATTTATTTCAGATGCCAGAATGCTTCTTCGAAGCTTTTTATCCTACAATCTACTTATTGGAGGTAAGTCCCTTAAACATTAAATTATGCTTCTTAAGTCACCAATTTGCTTCTGACGTTGTAGTGCAATTTAACCATTCTATAGAATATATAATCATGCAAGATATGCCATCGAGCAATATTTATATAGAGTTTCAGGCAATATTATGAAATTAAATTTGCTTTTCCTTTTATTCCAGTTAGGATGATTAGGTCTAGAGGATTTGGCGAAGATGCTTTTTCTCCACTGATGCCTATCAATGGAAAGGTGCTTCTAGTTTTATGTTATGATATCAAGTGCATTTTAATTCTTATTTTAGATGATTGTTCTTGTTATTCATATGAACATTTGGAATATAAGAGAACTGTATATTCGATCTTCACTGAAAGTTTGAATTGATAAGCATCTATAATATCAAATAGTTAATCCAGACTGCATTTTAGAGGATTAAAAGTTTTCAGTTAATTTGTTTAGCATAAGTTGATATGAACATATACTGGAATAATCATATTGTGTCCTATTTGTGTGACATTTCAAA
>JAEMOT010000409.1:97207-151661 GCA_019297695.1 Apostasia ramifera | reverse complement strand
TTTTCCAGATAGTATATAGTTCTATATATGTGCAATTCATGATTTATTAATTTATTTGAATTGTTAACTAGGTTGAAGAATTATCATTTGAAAGAGACTGTATATCTGTGATCTTGTACAGGTTAATTATATCATGAATCAAGTTACTGTTGAGGACTATGGCAGGGTGCTGTTCAATTTCTTGGGGATCTCACAAATCGCATTTCAGGTGTGTAAATATCAAAATCTCATGCACAACATGTTCCATAGTGAATCATTAACATGAATTTGCATCTATTTTGATGAATCATTGCCTTCTTTCATTGTTTTAAAACAAATATTTTTGATTGGCTTAATTGATTATTTGTCATTTTTTATTATTAATCTTTATTCTGATTTATTGCATAAAGTGTTCTATAGTGAGTCGTTAATATAAATTTGAATGTAGTTTGGTGACTCATCTTCTTCCATTGTCTTATTCCAATTATTGTTTATCAGCGTAATGGATTATTTGTCATTTTTATTATTAGTTTTATTCCGATTCATTGGTTATTTTATGAAATTTAATTTATGATTTTTTTTTCTAGGATTGTGTATCCTCTTTCTTTACATTTGCTTAGGTTTATGTTCTATATTCTGTTGTCTTGTGTATTTGCTTCAATCATTGCCTTTTTTCTCTTTTTATAATTGTTTTCGGCAAAGTATTTCTTTTTTGGTTTCTCATATTTTTTAGTCACTTCAGCTATTTTATATTTTTGTTTTTTTTTTGGTGAATTTGTTCTTGATCCACATTGATCTTGTCATTCCAGTGGTATTCATGAATTGCTTTGTCACTCATAATAGGCATGGACAAAGATCTATGAGGAATTAAAGTCTGCAGCAATATTAAAATGTGTGCCTGGATATTCTAAGGTATGTAATTTAATTCTGGTGTGAGAAATAAAATAAATATAATGCAGCCCAAAATTTGTCATGTTAAAAATTTTTCATTTGAATAACAAAATGCTAAAGCTGGTACGTGGGAGGATTAGATTGCTTTGACAGGAATTGATATTGACAGGAATTCATATGCAACATGTATCATATAAATTGTATATCTCTCCTAAAATAAGTCGAGGGTCTAGTCTTATTTGACGAATTACTCTACATACAAACTCACTCTTAATACAAAATTTATTCTAACTAATGCAAGATATCTTTAGATAAACAAGTCACTACAAATAAGCAGTGCATAAAATTCATCAGAAGTTAACTCCATCACCTACTAAGCTTACAGGGGATTGCAATTACAAAAGTATAAGTAAAATACCCTTACTTGGCCCTTCCTCCACTATAGAATCATGAACCTACGCTTGATAGGAAACACTCGAAGGCAGAGAATTCTCGCGGATTCGCTTCTCGGTCGTGCAACATTGAATCGTCATAAGCGTGGGTGACTTCATCGAAACCTGCTCCGAGCTGGTCGCCCTAGCCTTCTTCCCTCGTAGTTGTAAACTAGCTGCCTGACTAGCTGCCTGAACCACTTTTTGTCGACCATTCATCAGGCCCGACTTCACCTGGTTCGTCATCTCCATGCTTGCATCCCGTCACCAATATCAAACTGATTCACTTAGCTTGCCTTCCTCACCTGCGATTGAGTCAGCATGAGCGGTCACTCTGACTTAGGCACCCCTACACATTAGGAAGTTACATCCTGATATCTGAATTCTATGGCTTAGGAACGAATTTCAATCAACTATCAATCTAATTATTCTATTGCTAAGGTTTCTTTGCTCGTTTAGATTTTATCAAAATTGTTCCACTATAAGTCCTATTTTTATTGAGTGAATTAATTGATATTATGAAAACTAGAGTCATATTCTGTTTTATCTGATTTATTGAAACCTGGATTAAGCCCTAATATGAACAGGTAATGTTTTAATTACCTTTGATTCATTTTAATTTAACTTTATTGAATTATCTTCTTGGGATTGAATTATTTCTTGATTATCACAGGATTAATTTTTAAAATTAATATGTTAGGCTAAGATTAATCTGTTATATGAGTTTACTGATCTCTGAACTTGTATTTTCAGCACATATGACAGCACGCCCCTAATTCTGTCATATGTTAAAACTGTGAGACCCATAAATCAAAGCGGAAAATATCCATGGTAGTTTTTTTTTTAATTTTAAATTTGTGGTTGTGGGGTCCTCATATTAAGGGCCTTGATTTCCTGTCAAATTCATGCTTCTAACTTTACATTATGAAAAAGTTATCTTCTTGTGTTGCCGGCTTTAGGATGTGCCTTGGATAAATGTGCTTCGATATTAGAAATCAATTCTGCAAATTGAGGAATCTATAGCAGGAGGAGTTGCTTATGACATCTTGTGACACTGAGGAGAGATCTATATGTGAGGACACATCTTATTATCTTGTAAACATAAACTCGTGACGCTCCTTGGTCAATGCATATAATATTTGCGGGAGATTAGGCTATTACACTTCTTGCCAATGTGATGTTGAATACAAGAACTTGCTTCTCCCTCCTTGTATAGTGTCAAATCAACTCCTTTTATGTGATGTTGAATACAAATCCCTCCTTTTATGTCACTTCTTGCCAAATCCTTCTATGTGATGTTGAATACAACCACCCTTAGTGGACTTATGCAAATCAACTCCTTTTCCAATGTTAGATGATTAAGGCAAAAATTCTTTGAAATCCCCTCTGGAGTTCTCAAAACTTCCATATTTTTGACCAAACACCTAGGATCAACTTTTTTTATTTTTTCTCCCACCTGGTCGGAACAAAAGAATTATTGCTTTAGAAGGCCAAGTAATAACAGTCCCATTGTCTGTAAAAAAAAAGAAAAAAATAACAGTTCCATCTTTTTCCTAGTGTTGGACTCCTTCAGAGCTAACCACTCACTCCAAGGGTTTCTTAGTTGGTTAGTCTTCAAAACATCGGCTTGTTGCCATGCTGGAGGTTGGATCTTGATAGAATCGTCTGCTCCAAGTCAGTAGTACGTATTTGCTTCCTAGCCACACCTTCATGCCCTCCTGAGTTGCATTTTCCTCTATCTCTATCCCTTGAGTACTCGAGTTGAGCAATGCTCCTTGTGAAGAAGGCAGAGAAAGTGAAGAGATAGAACTGAAGGATGTTTTTCGCCACACAACAAATGAGCTCGATGTGTATTCATTTATAGGCATGAGTCCCTCCTAACTAATTACAAATTCCTATCTTATTACAACAGTTAGTCCTTAATATTGCCCGTAAATTAATGTCCACACAGTAGACAAAAAATTTGGACTAAAGAGTTTCAAGGTGAGGATTGAAAAGTGCTTTAGTAAAGATATTAGCAAGTTGGTCCTTGGAGGAAATAAATTTGACAATTCATTCATTATGGGCAACTCGTTCTCAGACAAAATGAAAACCGATCTCCCATGTCATAACATTGAATGCCAGGTTTGCTGTTGGGTTTGTGGCTCCAATGTTTTCTCACCATAGTACAGGTGGCTATATGGTTGAAAGTTTAATTTCAGCAAGAAAGGAACAGATCCAAGTTAATTCAGAGGTTGCATTTGCGAGGGCTTGATATTCAAACTTAATGCATGATAAGTTAGTTGAGCGCTGCTTTTTTGAAGACCAAGAAGTGAGATTGCTACCCAAGAATATATCAAAAATTCCAATGGAGCGGCAATCATCTAGACAACCCAAGAATAGAGCATGTGTTGGAGAAGATGTTTATGAAAGAATGCAGGGAGTCTTGTTAGCCAGTAGTGCATAGAAAATGACCTTATGGAAATGCAGGAAGGTGAGTGGAGAAAATCCTACAAGAGAGAGAGAGGGAGAGAGAGAGAGAGAGAGAGATGAAGAAAGAAATACTGTAAAATAAGGCACACAGAGATTTAGATGGTTTTGATAGATCCTCCAACATCTACCGATAGAGCCTGCTGAATTCGATCATCTCTAAGAAAAGATCCAGAAGAGGTGTAGAAGCTAAGTTACGCTGGGAAGTGGAAGAGAGAATGTAGGTAATGAAAGCCTGGAGGAGAGGAGCCAGCAGTTAGTCGAAAATATCCTCCATGACGTGTAAGTCGTGGTATTTATAACAATAGTAAGGTCACTAAGGGAGTAGTTCTTTGCTTGGAGGTGACCACTGAATGTAAGCTCTTGTCAGGACGGCTTAGATTGGGCCATGTTAAGCTCGAACTAAGACGTCAGAGGAGTGGCCGATAAGGCACCCATCCATAGCTGGGACAATACCAAGCGACGGCCAACAAGTAGAGCAAAGTTTGGCCTTGGCTGGTTGTAACAACTTTTCCTTGGCCAGGTATGCATTCCTGACTTAGAACTACAGATTGTCCATAAATGGAGATTCAACTTAGTCAGAGTGGCGTTGCGAAGTGGTTGGAAAAGTGGTAGTGGCGGCAGGGTGTCGTACAATCCATAAGCGATAAGGTGAGCCCTACAAGGATAGAGGAGTCTGCCATGGGGTGTTTTCGTGTGCTCTGGAGCTTGGAATCATGGAGACAACGCTAGCACAAGGAATGGGCCATTGTGCGTTAGCACAGTGGCCTTTGGTCCATGGGTTGGTGTGGATTGGTTTTATCTTTTGTCGGTCTAAATTGCTTCTATATTTGCAATGTTAATATTTGTGATGTTATAAAGATTTCCTACGCCAAAGAGGTACCCTTGAGATAGTGTAGAATATGCTTAATGATATTCTAGTGTTCCATACTTAGAGAGTGCGTAAACCGGCAAACATAATTAACAACAAAAGTAATAGGGCAAATTACACCCAGGTCCCTGAGTTTAACGCTTAATATCGCGCAGGTCCACGTTTTTAAAATTATACCATCGGGGTCCCTGTGTTTTAATAAATTATCAAATGAGTCTTTTTTTATTTTTTTATTATTAAATTTTTTTAAAATTTCCATTTTATCCCTGCCCCTCTCTCCCCTCCCGATCCCACGCACGCGCACTAGCCGAGTGACCCGCGCGGGATCTGGAGGGGAGAGAGAGGTGCAGAGGTAAAATGATAATTTTAAAAAATTTTAATATTAAAAAAATAAAAAAGGACTCATTTGATAATTTTTTAAAATGCAGGGGCCCCGATGTAATAATTTTAAAAACGTGGACCTGCGCAATATTAAGCGTGAAACTCAGGGACCTGTGCGTAATTTGCCCAAAGTAATATTTGAATGGGTAATAGTGAGGTGCTGTAGAGCCACTATTTTGTTGTGGTATCTATTTCAATTGTCGTACATCAACTTTATATCATAGCATTTGCTCTATATCGATTTTCATATCAAAGCTTGATTCCACCTCCGTTGTTGCTTCTGCTAGGAATGGCCATGCGACGGGCTTAGGTGGGATAAACAACACCAATACTTACCACATTATCTATTAATCATTGCTCATACATTTCCCATACTCACTTGCCCCATCTTGCACAATTTCTCCTTGCATCTGTATTCACCCTGCACTGTCCCACCCTACTTTCTTTCTACTATCTTGTACCTACTTCAACATGCATTGCTTCGCTCTTACCCAAATTCATAATTAGTGGTTTATTTGAGTTGACATGAGGAAATAAATAGTGCAATGCTGATTGCTCATTTTGTAAGATAACCACCGGTTTGCGATAAATTATCAGATTTTTTTTCCCTTGGTGTTTGTATCATTTCCCTTTTGATCTGTTGATTTTATCTTTGTACGGATCTTTTCCCTCTCCGAGCTTGTGACTTTATCTTCTACTTATTGATTTCTATGTGTTAACCTCCTCATACTCATCCCATTATTTATTAATCATTACTCATACATTTTCTATAACCACTTACCCCATCTTGCACAATTTCTCCTAGGACCTGTATCCACCCTGCACTGTCCCATCCTGCTTTCTTTCTACTATCTTTTACATGCTTCAACATGCCATGCTTTGCTCTTACCCAAATTCATAATTAGTGGTTTGTTTGAGTTGACATGAGGAAATAATTAATGCAATGCTGATTGCTCATTTTGTAAGATAACCGCCAGTTTGCGATAGATTATCATATTCTTATCCCCTTGGTATTTCTCTGTCATTTCCCCTTTGATCTGTTGATTATATCTTTGTACGGATCTTTTCCCTCTCCAAGCTTGTGATTTTATATTCTACTTATTAATTCCTGTATGTGAACCTCCCATTATCTTGTTATTGTCTTCTTACACTTATTTTTCTTGTTCATGGATAGTTATTGGAATGAAGTTTCATTGCTGGATTATTGCTAGTTCAATTGTGCATAATTTCATGCTATTTCTTATTAATCCATGCTAACATTTTATGGCTTTCATGTTCTTGAGCTTGTCTTGTGAATATATTTAAGTTCTTATTTATTTGAGGCCTAGATGTGCATGGAATCCTATGCTAACATTGAAGTCATGATTAAGGTTTTATTTCCTAATTTTAACGATCTATATGAAGTTCATTTTTGTGATAATTTAGCTTAATAAATCATTTAGGTGATAAGTTTGTACTAATTTGGATTTATGAAAAATTTTCTTAAATTTTCTACATCACTATTGGTGTAGTAGACAAAGGCAACGCCATAAGATCACTATGACTTGCCATTTTTAGTTGGAGTATAATTTTGAGATATTTTAAATATTTTTAAGATAGCTAGATGTGCATGGAATCCTATGCTAACATTGAAGTCATGATTAAGGTTTTATTTCCTAATTTTAACGATCTATGTGAAGCTCACTTTTGTGATAATTTATCTTAATAATCTTGGTGATAAGTTTGTACTAGTTTGAATTTAGGAAAATTTTTCGTAATTTTTCTGTATCATTATGGGTGTAGTAGACGAAGGCTGCGCCACAAGATCACTATGCCTAGCCACGTTTAGTTGGAGTATAATTTTGAGATATTTTAATTTTTTTTAAGATAGAAAGAGAAAGATAATTATTTTAATATTATGATGTGAAATAAAGATATTTTATTATTAAAAATTATATTGGATGTGAAATAAAATTAATTTTTTTTATTAATATATATATTGGATGTGAAATAAGGTTAATTTTTTATATTTAATTATATGTATAGTGTGAAATAATATAAAATATTAATTAAAGTATTTTTTGAGGAATATGAGGAGGTTTTGACTCATAATCAAAAAGACCTATATGTTGTAATGTCAAATCACCTCTCTTTCTTGCAATTTCTTTGCGTATCTCTTTCTTGTTTTTACAAAGCTAAGCTAGCTTATCCCTGTGCTCATCTAGAGCTGCATTTTGATTTGGTTCTCGGTTCCAAGTGTTATTTATACCCAACATGAATATAACCTATTCCACGTATATTGGAACTAAACTAGAGTAGAGTATACCTAATTTTTTTGAGTCGGATCCAACTTGTGTCTTGCTTCATAAAAAAAACAATATTTGTTTTTATTTCATATAGAAATGTTGTCGACATATTTAAAACCTCAAATATTTCTTTTAAAATCAATTTGACTTGATCATTTTGCACCAGTTTAAGTATCATTTGTATTTATTTAGATAACCAAATATATAATAGAACAGAAAAGACTTTTTTATTATAATTAATTATGTGATTTCTATGATAAGGATATTGTAATCAATGTAGAATCTTTGTACTGCAACACAAACAAGAATATTATGTTTTCATGCATATAAATAATGAAGTTGTACGGTTAGCAAGGTGTTGAGATTTGTAAACTTGAGGTGTGCTAAGGGCTCATATGCCAACATATGAGTTTCGCATTAAATCAGTTATGTTTTATCCAACAGTTAGCATTGAGATTGATCGGACTACTCCATTCTAATTTTTTTTAATTTTAAAATTTTACAATCAAGTCTAACCTAGAATTGAATGAATACCGAGGCCGAAGTCTAATCCTTAGCAGTCCATATTCTTTTATTGCCACTATTTTTTCCTACTAGCCATGATTGACAAACTAGGTTGTGACTTGACCTTGTTCATGACTTGGTTTTGAAGAAAAATTATCCTCAAAGTTCTCGTTTTTCATCTGGATAAACATCTACAAAAAACTTGCATACATCATATTTGCAATAACCTTCTTGCATACCCGCCTTTAGTGCCTCAATTATTCTCCCCAACTAAAGGGTTCTTCTTAGGCAATTGCGATATGGAACTCAGTATCTTAGATTATCCACCTTGTGTTGAGTACAACAGCAACAACCACCACTAAACATTTATCCCACTAGATGGGGTCGGCTATATGAATTCTTTATTTATGCTGCACTCTATCAGTCAACAATTCTAATTTAGCTTTAAGTGTGTAAGATCATTATTTATAGTTTTTTGTCATGTCCTTTTTGGTCTCCTTCCTTTTTTTACATGATCAAGTTTTAATAACTCAATTTTTCTTGCTGAAACTTCAGTCGACTACGATTTATATTCCCAAACCATCTAAACAAACTTTCTCTAAGTTTATCTTCAGTTGAAGTTATCCCAACTTTCTCCAAATTTACTTATTTCTCATTCTATCCTTTTGTGTATACTCATTTATCTACTTTAACATTCCAATTTTTGCAATACTTATTTTATTTATATATTTTTTTTAGTCCACCATATATCATCGCTGGTCTTATTACTGTTTTATAAAATTTATCTTTTAAATTTGGGTGGAATGATAAGCAAAGTAGTGTATAATAATTACAAGTCATCTAATATAGTGAAGCTTTTTGGATACTTCAAAGGTCTCGTAGCTAACACTACAATGTGATCATAGTTTTGTTGATCATAACAAATTTGCAAACACTATAATTGCAATAGGTAATTGATCAAGACCTTTTGTCATATGATGTTTGTATGCAGTTTTATTATTTACTCTATACCTCTTTTACTTTATGTCCCTTTTAGAATTAATATAATTCATTAATTATGATAACGATGTCATCATTTCATTGTATGCCCTAAATTTTCGTAAACTATTTAGGTGTTTTATTATTTAATCTCTTTATTTATTTTTTATATAAAAGGTGTAATGAAAATAAAGGATTCATATAATCGACCTCATCTTGTCGGATAAAGGCTTGATTGTTGTTGTATTTATTTTTTGTATCAGTAATACTTTCTTATGAGTAGAAATTTAGCTTTAATTCAATTGAAAAAATGTAAAATATGTAAATAATTATCTTTGTTCAATTAATATAGAATCATAATTTTCTTAATATGATTCGCTTATTCATTTTTTTTTAATAGATTCCTTAATTTGTTCTACAGAAACATTATAGCAAGTATGCCTTGCTTTCCAACCGCATTAAACCCCCCGCCACTTTTATGTATAACTTCCTACAAATCTATGATCTGCCAACTTCAGTGGACTGGCGACTCAAGGGTGCTGTTACCTCTGTTAAAAGACAAGGAGAATGTTGTAAGTTTATGCTAAAGTAATATAATATAATGATTTAGTTGCAGTATACATAGACTAAAGTAATATAATATAATAATTTGAACTAACCTTTGGTAACTTTGTTGTAGATTCTTGTTGGGCTTTCACAGCTGTGGCTATAGTAGAGGGAATCAACTATATTAAAACCAAAAAGCTAATCACACTCTCAGCACAACAACTAGTCGATTGTGACAAAAACAACGACGGATGTCGTGGGGGATTCATTAGTTTGGCACTTGCTTTTATACTTAAAAATGGGGGAATCACTTCAGATGCCAAATATCCCTACAGAGGAGTTCAGGGTAAATGCCAGGTATAATTATTTATGTTAAATTCTATTCAGTATTTGTACTATTTACAAAGTTTTCTATTTGATCAGGATGAAACGGGTATTTCAAAATCAATTAGGTTTCTTCGCTTCGTCCAAATATCGCGTTCGAACAAAAAATGTGTCCCAAAAAGTTTCTTATGTTAGTTACGTAAGATTGGATTGCACTAGTAAATGTGAATGCAAAAGCAAAAAATACAATCTCAGGAAGTACTCTTGAAACTCTATTGGATTGTATTTCTCCGAACTAAACTTATGTATTACTTGAAGTAGCAAAGTTGAAAATACACTCCCAATTGTTTAACATAAGAATGACTCTTATGACTACCACAAGTTGAACAACATAGTTGAGTTTAAAGTGCGATATGATTTCTTTACCTAAATCCCAAGGACTAGATTACTAGCAGAGAACAGGCTTCTCTAATGTTCTTCATTTAGTGAAGACTTCAGAAGATTCTAAACTTCTTAATAGATGATGTGTGCTTTTCACTAAACTCCTTTGTTGGTCTTCACCATTGGCTTCACTGCTGGTGAAGGATCACTGGAGTGCTCTTTGCTTTGAATCTCATAGAGTATAGCCTCACTCATTACTTAGGGTTTTCTCTGCAGTGAGAACAATTTTGGTAGCACCAAGTAGCCTTTTAAGAGGGATAAGCTATAACTGGCTCAACTAAAAAAAGTTAGATTTGCCTTCTTATCACTTTACTGCTCACGCTAGTTAAATAAATTTCGTTAAATGTAGCTGACATTGCCACTACTTAATAATTGCCTCCAGATTCTTTGCCCCTTCTAGTAACACACTTTAATTCTACATGGACATATCATTACTAAGAATGACTCAACATAGATATTTAGAATCTAAAAATTATCCGATAAGGGTCACAAAACCTCTGACATTTAAGGTTTCACCGAACCAATTATCATTGGGTTCAACAAAACCTTGATTATTGTCGGACATCTTGTTATTTGACAATTTGATATTGGTCAGAAATGAGCGACTCTATTGTGCAATATTTGATGATTGCAATTAAAAATGTCTATGCAAATATCTATATGAACTAGTTCTCAAAAGAGTAAAATCTCAACAAACATGTCTCAATACCAAAACTATCATGCATGTAGGGTGATGTTAGGATCCTTGGTGCTAATGATTTATGTTTACTTCTGTGTCCATAACTAACTAACCTTTGTTCTCTTTGGATACTTGGTGCTAAAAATTTATCCTAAAAACTCGAGCTGATAGAAAGGGCATAACCAATACACATGTTATACTACCCACCCAATGTCGCACAAAAGTCAAACTCAACTTTCCTTTTGATATTGGCCCACCTAATCCAGAACATATCAGGTAAAGCGATAGTACTAAGCTAATGATAACACCAATAGGTTCTTTGTCATCAAATCACAATTGCTTTCTAGTGCTCCTTGCTTGGGTTAGAGAGAACTGAGTTCACTACTCCAACTGTGTATACACTGTCTGACTGAGTGTAGATCATTGCATAAAAGACTTCCAGTTATAGATGAGCATGAAGTTCTCTACATTTCCTCCCTATTGATATTTATGTTTGGGTACTGCTTAAGCTATAATTGAAGATGCCCACTAAAAGGGATTAATATTGGCTTTACATTGCTCATGTTATATTTCTCAAGTATTTTCTCAATATAGCTTTCTTGTGACAACTAAATCTTTTCACCATACAATCCCTCTTGATCATCATGACGAGTATCTGTTTGGCACATGTAGAACACCTTATTAGGCTCTACCTTCAACATCATTTTCTCGCCATCTCAGCTAATTTTTAGCATGACATTTACGTATAGCATAGCATGATTTAGTTTCCAACTCTAAAGCTCTTCACGTACAAACAGTTGTTTGAGATGGTTTTCTTGTTCTTGTGTTCCGGTATAAATGAGTCGAATTTCTTGTACCACTGCCAAAGATCTTGTTTTAAGTCATAGAAGCTCTTTCTCAACCAGTAAACTAAATATTCCTTCTCTTTCTTACTAACATCCTAGGGTTAGTCCACATAGATATCCTCTTCTAGGGAAGCTACGTCTTCCTGAAGGACGGTTGTCTTCACATTGAGGGCATTCATTGATGAGGTTGAATGAGTAGCAGCTCTTGAAACTCTTAATGCGCTTTTCTTTATGACTAAGCATCCATCCTCCATCTTTGTGAATCGAAGTATGTAATGGTGGGATGAATTACATCTTTACACAGACCACACCTCAGTAATTTGGCTCTTGCGGCTTCTAGCCAATTGAAGCGTGTGACATACATGAGTTTACAGTGTTTTCTCATATAGATCCACACAAAGGAGGTTGATGGGAATGACTACTCCTTGATGGCAACAAGTGATTAAGGAGTATTGGGATTTGTTCAAAGAACCTCAAGGATATTACCTCATCGAGAGAAGTCAAATATGTAGCGAGCTTAAGCATGTATCGAAATTCAAATGTGAACGATAAAGAAATAATGAAATAGGTCAATGGGGGCAAAGCAAAATGATAAATCATGTCACTATGCCATATCAAATTAAAGGAAAATTTAGTAGCTCCTATACAAAGCGAGGGAATTGGAACAAAAATACACATATCAACAAGTACATTTAATCTATCACAATACAAAAACAAGAGTATTACCACCTATATATCTATTCAAAGTGTATCATTTTACAAAAATACATAAATACAATAGAATAAAATCAACATATTAAAATCACTTTATGCATATATTTTGTCTGTAGATATGCACTAAATGAAATAAAATAGACTATAGATCACTCATTTAAATAAGTAAACATGAAGGCTTATCAAACATACACGAGTTTGTAAAGCTGTCAAATGAACTAGTGTATGATAGTCAAATAAAAAGCTCATTAAAAAGTTAATAAAACAAACCAAGTTACTAAAATAAGGCCAGAAAAAAATTTTAAAGTACACAGGAAACAAATTACTTGAACAGAATACAAACAAAGTTTACCATATAATCATGTCAACATTATATTTTAAAGGAAAGTTGAATGAATAATCGTCAACATATTTTCCAAGTTTGTATGGAAGTATCTCTATCGATCTCAATGGAAGTCTACCCAAAACTCGATGAGGACACAACTATGTTTTGATCGTGATTGATGGATTCTAAGGGATGCTTCAACTCATGCTGTGCAAGTACATATCATGCAAAGAAGCCACATAATTATTTCATCTAGAACTTGCAAGTAAATTTTGGATCACTAATATCGATAATCTCCTACCGAGATGCCAGACTTGAGAGCCACTTCCGGAAGGCTCTCTAGTTGAGATGATGGGTATGAAATGATGGGCACCATGATGAACCATTACGTGCGTCATCCATAAACTAACATTAAATTAAGCTCATCAACAGTTGATGGTATACCTACTATGAGGGGACCACCATAAAACAACTAAAGGCTTGGAATGAGACTCTTACACCCAATTTGCCTTCAATGAGGCAGTGCATTGTTCCATTAATCAGTGTCCACTTAAGGCTTGCCCACGCGTTGGTTTGCGACTGCCTTCAGTAGCGAAACTTCGTCGGCTGGAACATACTCAAATCCATCGATTGTTACCACAGGTGCAATTTTCTGTGACAAACCAAGATAACCAAAATGGCTCAGCATGTAGAACATTCATTTAATTCAAGCTATTTGCAGTTTAAATTATAGAAAAATAAGATTAATATGTTACTGGGAAATATACTACTTATATATAGATAGTTTATAGAACATATTATCATCCGTATTCATATTGGGTCTCAAGCCCATATGAGAAAAGCAAAGGCATTTTAGGTAGTTTACAATCAGTATAAAACATGTCAAATAATAACATGACCCATACGGCCATACCGAATTTCCTCAATATATATAAAGTCCAGTTCACGTTTCTTGTGTACAACAAAGTATATGTGTATTTTATGTTATTCATGCGAAAGCTAGTGAAGTTTCATGAGATGGTCTTCACTTGAAAAGAATTTTGCTTTTAAGTCCAATAGCTTGTGCATTGTCCTATTCATGAAAATTTTTCTATATAAAAAGGTTACAATTGGGTGGCTGCTAGTTTGCCCTATGCATCTACGATAAATTATTGAATTCGAACGGGGCACAGTTCAGAGACCAATCACCATGCGTCGTGTGCACGGGCTCACCTCCATTGTACATGGGGCACTCGGTGATTGGGCGCCCAAATAGTTCTCTGTCAGAATACAATAAAATTTCTTCATCAACAAGTGGTCGCTATAATATCCTTCTCCATGCACAACAACAAGAGAAGAAATCCCTAATTCTATCTACTTGGGTTGTAGAATTAAGGACCTGGAGTGGGAGCAAGTTATTCCGACTTAAAAACTGCACATTTCATCTTCAAGTGAACAATCTTCATGATGAAAAAGCACCAGTAGCACTTGAGGTATCTCTTACAAATGACAATGTATGACGGTCCTTGCTCGTACCAATCGTCAGTGGATGTCTCATGAACAAAGCTAAAGAACTATCCTTGCTCATGACAGTTCCATGAGCAGCCTTTTTGTTCTCTCCCAACATTTTTCAGGGCAATTTTTTCTGAGTTGTAATCAGACCTTCTCATTCGGAAAAAGCTTTTGTTCATGGCATTATTCTGTAGGAGCTAGGATACTTGGAATTTTTAAGTACCTTAATTTCATCCCCTAAACACATCTCTTATTTTGAAGAAGTGAGTCTCCTAACAATTTTATCAAGTGTGAGAACTCAACGGCCACCTTTTCCTTCAGGAACCATTTAACTAAAGTCAACAAGCTATTTCTCCAAACACTAATGGACTTTTTGGTCCCTCATTAGGTGATTTGTTTTTTTCTTGAGGACAGTGTCTTTCTCAACTACATTTCTCTTGTCTAATCTTCCAAGCTATTAGTGGAGCAATACGTCTTCAACCACTTCAACCAACATTGGAGGTTCAATGGACTTCATATGCTCAATGTTAACAATTGAGTATGTTCATGTAAGCAAGCAACCAAAGTTCCTAGGCATTCTCTTTTACCCATAGCATAATGCAAAATGGGTCATATTAGATGGTCTTAGCTTTCTCCTAACTTCGTCTAAGCTTACTTGAATGAAGACGTAAGAGGTCACCTTCGATGTAGGTTAACTGTATTTTGTCTCTATCATGGTGCCTGTAGCATTACTGAGGCTTTTACAAGTCCAAATTGAATTTGGGCATGTAGCTTGCATATTTGGTCAAGAAAGTGTTGGCTCAATTGATTCCTTCACAGTAATCGCTAATTCCATCGAAGTGGACTATAAACTCCAAGTCGAAGGGGCTAGCTGATAGGTAGCCTAGGCAAGCCTCAAGCAAAGACTAATTGGTTAAGTGTACTACCTCACTGAAGGTAAAATGCATATAAGATAAGGCTCTCATTTCAAGACCTTGGTTGTTTAGAGTGGGGCTTTATAAAAGGTGTACGACTAGTGGTGTTCTCTTAATACAAAAGGGAAAGAGCTTTCATGGGCATCAAGTGATCTCAAGTTCAAACTACACTACCACCATAATTTTCAAGTGGGGTAAAAAATTATGCTAACCAGAGGAATTAAAAAAAAGGTGTATCAATGATCTCTTGATGAACTCGGTCACTATCATTTTATGAATGAAATGTGTCATTTAACATTGATTTCTTTTAAATGATTTTCATGTCACTAGTCATTTCTTGTCAATCCAAATTCCCCTGAAAAAGATGTTTATGATAGAAATTTGTTATTCATCATTTGTATTCTTTTATCATCACATATGTTAATCAATGGTGGCGTGTGTAATGCAATCAAAATTTCATTATTTATATACTAACAATTTGATTTTTTGTGACATTTGTTGTATCAATAGGTTTGGAGGCTCAAAGGACTTCAGATGCTCAATGTTAACAGCTATGTCTATGTTAGCAAGCAACTCAAGTTTGTAGGCACTCTCCTATCCATTGTAGAATGCGGAATGGATCATATTAGATGGATTTAGCTTCGACCGACCCCTTTTAGTCCAAACTTAAAGATGAACTGATGCAGGCACATTACCAACATAACTTATACATACAATGACATCACCTAACGTGGTGGAGTTATATTATTTTGAACTCAATTTATTTTATTTGGGAAAATTCTCATAATTATATGGTGTGTCATCATTGGTGATTCTTCGCATTGCATGATGAATTTAAGTTTTTTTTAGCATATGAATTTAAGTTTTTTTTAGCATATGAATTTAAGTTTTTATATGAAGGAAAAGTTGATGAAATGAAGTGGTGGACTACTGTATAAATTTTGAGATTGATTGAAGTTATTTTGGAGTTAAAATTAATGCTGAAAGGAGCACAAAATAAGGTTTGAAGATCTTCCTTGAGGCCGATATCAAATAGGACTAAAACTATTGGTGGCACTGTTGTGCACTAAAAACTATTGCGTCCAGGGTTGCGAATAGTTAGGGGCCCAGTCATCGGGCGCCATGTACACGACTCTGCCTCTATTGCATATGGGGCACCCGGTGATTGGACCCTGAACCATGCTCATCTTGTTTGCAAAAATTTCTCATTGTGCACAAGTTGGCTAATAAATAATTGCAATGCAGTGGGGCAAAAGGGCCATCCAAACTTTTCAAAAAAAGGGCCATTCAAGCTCTCAAATACATATATATATATATATATATATATATATATATATTGATGAAAATAGCACCAGCTAATATGGAAAGAGCAAGGCTTGAATTGTCTCGGAAGTTTCAGGGGCATTGCAATTTTTTTAATGTTTAATCATGGAATGCCAGTCGCTGGCCCACTCCAATTGAGTGGACTGCATATAAGCAGGAGCGAATGATAATGTGACAAATGACACAATATTAGAGCTCTCTGCCAATCCAACTTTATTCCAAGTGATTCGGCCCCTCCAATTTCACAATTACTTGATCTTAAAGTCCAGATTACACAAGAAGTTTGTTATGTTTATTCTCAATTATTTAAGGCCCAAATTGGATAAATTTTGGGGATTTTTGGGATGAGATTTTGCGAAAAATTTTGATTTGAAGATTGCTAGCCTTTAATGGGGATCTAATCTAGCACATAAGGAAGAGGGGATCAGGTTTGTCGTTCCTTTAAGTTTGAGGCACAATCGCAGAGAGCGAGCATATTATTTGAATCCATTATCTTATCTTATTCATGTTTTCTCTTTCTTCATTTACCTCTATATTTTCCCTTAGTTTAGCCTATTTTTCTTATTTTTTTCTATTTCATATATATTTAGGATTATATATATTCTGAATGTTTAAATAACTTTTGATCTTTATTTCTATACTATTCTCAATTTTTTCTTTATTTCAAAAAATAAGGTGCCTTGCGTAGGAGTGTTACTATTTCAATATCAAATTCGCCACATAACTTGGCATATTCAATTTTTGTGAAGTTATTCTAATTTTAAATTATTAATTTTTTATTTGGTACACTAGTTTCTTGTTTATGTTCTTTGTTGTGATAGATCTCATTGTATGCTTAGAAATATCTTATGTTGAGACCTGAATGTCTAAATCATATCATTTCTAGAACTAGTTCATATAGATAAATTACATGGGGATCCTTATGCATTGATAGCATATCATATAAGGTCCATTTTTTCCGTGCCTACATCAAGAAGCCATAGGAGGTCAGCTTCCTTGCAGGTTTTCTGTACATTGTGTCTATTGTGGTGCTATTTGTGGCACTACTGAGCCTTCTATAAGTCTTAGAATTTGGGAATACAACTCATGTATTCGGTCGAGAAAGTTTTGACTTGATTTGATTTCTTCGTGGTTCACTAATTCTATCATAGTGGACTACAAACTCCAAATCAAAGGGGCTCATTGCTATTGCGGTTGCATCAAATTTCGAGCAGTTTGATCAATACGTTGGGGTAAACAGTGCTTATTTCAATATCATATAAAATTATGTTAACAAATTATTTATCTAATTTAGAAATTTATATTGGTATTTATAGGGTATATTCAAGTACCGCTGATCACGCAATGACTCTTGTCGGCTACGGGGAGAAAGACGGGACAAAATATTGGATTGCAAAGAATTCATGGGGTGAAGAATGGGGTGAAGAGGGTTATATAAGGTTGTTGCGTGGTGTTTCGTATCCTGGAGGCATATGCGGTTTAGCATGGGATGCTTGTTATCCCATAAAATTTTCTAGCAATCCTATTTAGTTATAATTACTCTTTGTGTTACATCACTATAGAACATGCTTTTGATAGTAAACCAATATATTTTTGGTTACAATTATCATTTTCTCTTCATGCTTATAAACGAATATACTTCTTTTTATGGAGAAATGAATGTAATTTTGGTTTCTATTTTGCATAGTGGTAGTACTCTCACAAGAGTATATTTTTTACAGTACAACTATAAGTAAGCCTGTAATTAGATTAGATTTAGATCGGATCAGCCTTGATTCCAATCGATCTGCATATTTTTGAATCAGATAAAAATTGAATCGGGTAAGGATCAATTAAGATCTGATCCATGATTTGTGGAGGATTGGATTTTCAAATTGGATTTCAACTCACATTTGATTAAACATTTAATCATTAATTATTTAAGAAATTATGAGAACTAAGATTTATGCAGCCCAAATGGCGAAGAAATTAGTAATCTACATAATTGGTAAATCACATGTACTGGCTAACAGAACATGAAAGCTAGTTAAACAAAAAAAAAACATTGCATTGGATTAGAAGTAATGTAATCTTCAAAATAGTGTCTTGAATAGAGATCTTCAAAGATTTTTAACTTGAATTAGACTAGCTTCTTATTATAGTTTAACTTAAATAGTAATAATTTAAATTAATTATTTTATTATTTAAGTTTAATAATTTAATCGGTCAGACATGTCAAAATGGTTGTCTACAATTGGCTAACTCAAACAAAGGGTAAATATTGGATCACATTAGGGTAGATTCATAATCTAATTTAGTAATTACAAACTAAATAGGTTCAGAATATCGAATCAGAGAAGATATTCATTTATTCATTAAATTTAAATCATATTTCGCAAAATTTGACCCGTTTATAGACCTAACCATCAGTTAGAGCTTGAACAGTTATTTGTTTATTATTCACTTCAGGTTTTAGTTTCACTCATTTTGTTGGACATAGTTGATGTGAAATGGCTACTCCATGTCAGAATAGCAGCATATTCTGTATGCCAAAGAAAACGCAGAATTTATGAACAGTGTTTCCAAGGAGAAGAGTTTGAAAGTTAGTTTTTTGTTTTACTTAAAGAAAATTTAGGGTTGAAACTTAAAAGCCTTTCATTTTTTAATGCCTTTGTGCAGCCTCAATAGCTTTCTAATGAATATAAAAAAAATTAAATAATTGTAATTTTTCAGCATAAAAGGTAGTTGTTCATTAATATTAGTTACAACTTAATGTTTTATTATTTTCTGCTAACATCTTTTGAAATTTTCTCATTTAAAGTAAGAAAAATATTTTTAGTATATAATACAGTTGTAAGCTTGAATTGAGATATCTACTTATTTCTAATTGCTTGGATGGTTAGCCTATTCAACACCTTAAAAGGTTTACTTATATATAAAATTAGCCTAACATCAAATATCTAGATTAGTATAAATAGGACAAACTATTTAGTTATAATCTACGATTGGATTGATAATCAATAGAGGTTGTAAAAATGTATTTTGACATTCAATCTACTTGATCATGTACACATATACATAACTATTTTCAAATATGTTTTGAACATGTGCAATATTTCCTATATAGATGATAAGCTTTTTGCAATTACATTGGACAATACGTCTAGTAGCAATTTTATGGTTAATTATTTGAGCCAGTATTTAAAAATTATTTTGCATAATATTTTATTTCATGTTTATTGTGCATATTATATTTTAAAATTCTATATATCTACGACTTTTTCTATTGACCACTTGGCTATTAATAAGTTTATGTTTATAGTGAAATGGATCAATAAAGAAAAAAATTATGTAAGTAGAAATAGAATTGCACAAGAACCCTATCAGGTTTCCCCTGTTAGTTTGCAGAAGGTCGAATTCTTTGCATCGGAGTTTGAGAGGTTACCCTCTGATTATCTTACTTGCCCAGATTTCGAGAAGATCTTCACTAGTCTATTGAAAGATTCAACTACCCGAAATCCTAACTATCTCTTAAAAGATAGTCACTTATTCAAAGGCACTAGGTTGTGTGTACCCCAGTCATTACACTAAGATTATCTGATTCATGATATTTATACCGGAGGATTGGCGGGACACTTTGGAAAAGATAAGACTATGACCATGGCCGAGGAATATTTCTTTTGGCTGTCTTAGGCATGATGTAGCTCGTATTGTTTCCCATTGTAGGGTATGTCAAAGGGCCAAAAGCTTATATAAGAGAGCAAGGACCTCATACGTCGTTATAAATATTTTACAAGCCTTGGGAAGATCTGAGCATAGATTTGTGCTAGGTTTACTGTGCACTGTGCAAGGACATGATCTATCATTGTATTGGCAAATCGATTCTCGAAAATGGCATATTTCATCTCGTGCTCTAAGACTTCAAACACTTCACACATAGCATCACTTTTCTTTCGTGAGATTATCCGTCTTCATGGTCTTCCACAAATAATGGTATCCGATCGAGATGCTCGATTTGTAAGTTACTTTTAGAAGACGTTATGGAAGAAGATGGGTACTAAGCTCTTAATTTCTACCGCTTATCACCCATAAATGGATGGGCAGACGAAAGTTATTAATTGGAGCTTAGGAGACTTACTTAGATGTCTAGCTGGTCATTATATTTCTAGTTGGGACTTGGTGTTATCCACGGCTGAGTTTGCTTATAATAGCTCAGTCAATAGATCAACTGGTATGAGCCTTTCATGATAGTTACAGATTATGAGCCTAAAAAGCTTATAGATTTTATAGCATCACCAGTGTATATAGGACTAGTAAGTTTGCATTATCTTTTGTACAATATATTATGATTTACATGAGGAACGACAAAAGTTATCTTTAAAGTATGCTAAATATAAAATTAATGCAAATCACATAAAAGGGTTATGAAATTTTATATAGGCGATTATATGATAGTCCATGCAAATTCAGCTAAATTTTCCTATGGGAAGTCTAAGAAACTTACTGCAAAAAAGATAGGACATTATCGAACTCTCAGGAAGGTTAGTTAAAACGCATATGAACTTAAACTACCTAAACACATGACGATAAATCCAACATTTAATGTATCGGATCTTACATCATATCATGAGCCACTTTCTGATCCAGTTTCTCCTATCGATCTCGTGCAGTTCACTAACCTAATTTCACCTACATCTTCCACTTTCACCCTTAGTCCCCACCTTGATGACCCTTCGACTAATGAACGAAGGATAGCCTCTAAGTCTATAGTCTCACTCCCTCCTGAGCCGATGATGCCACCCGCACCCTCTTTGCCGGAAACTATATTATACGATCAAGACTGTCTTTACCACCAATGGTTTACTCCACAGGTACCTTATCAGGTAGAGAGATCTTCCACCTACAAAGGATTCTTGGATCACACATAATGAGCTAGTACATCTTCATCCTATCCTTTTGAAGGAGTATCTGCAGCAATCTTCGACGGAGTCGAATTATTCGAAGCCAAGGAGGATTGATGCAGCACTTGACCAGATACATCGACACTATAGATATAATCTGCTGTCTCGAACCTACAGTTTGTCTATTTTGAGTCTTGTATATAGTTATTTTTATTTTTCACATATTTTATTGGGTTATTTATTGGTCAAATAATTTATTTTTATGTCAGTGAAAATACCCATTTATGAGTACTATATATATTTTATTTTCAGTACAAGTCAATTTAAGTCAGAAAGGTTCAATTGGAATCAAATTAGGTTCAATTGGAATCAAATTGGGTTCAATTTGAGTCCAATTTGTATCATTTATAATCTTTTTGAAAAAGGATTGGACCTTTTTGTAAAAGGGATGAAAGCTGCAAGCTAAATCATAATTTCTCATTAAAATTCCTAAAAAAAGTTTCAGTTCAGATCGGGAAGCAATCATGGCTGCAGTTCAGATCAGGGAAGCAATCATGGCTGCAGCTCGCTCGGTCTGGATTTATGACGTCGATTCCGTCAGTTTCGACAATTCTCCTCACCGGCCACGAGCCCCACACAAGGAACCTCAGGCCACAATCTTCTTCCCCAACTACCAGGCATGCGTCCTGCGCAAAATAAGTAAACCGCACTCTCTCTTCCACCCTTAGCTTCTTCTATAAAGGGAAGAACGCGGCAATTAAGTGAGGAGATGGGATCTGCTTGAATTGAGTCATGAGAAGAGCTATTTCACTGTTTGTTTGATCTCGACGCAGGTGGCATCGAATCGTCGCCGGAGCAGCAGGGGGCTGCGACGGGTCTCCTTCCAAGTCGTCGATTCTGGCAGGTAGCTACAGGTTTGACACGAGGCTATAGAGTAACTGCAGTTCTTTGGGGGTTTGAGGTTCTAATCTGTTGAAGGCTTCTTGATGTTTTGTGTTCCTATTCATTTTCTTGTCTTTTCCTTATTCTTCTAGCTGGAATTACAACAGTTTACCTGAATTTCTGAGTTGTTTTATCACATTGGGTAGTTGAATGTAATAATCATTTAGCTCTGGTCTAGCTTTGTTAGTATTCTTTGTTTTCATGCTTATAACCTTAACATTCACTGTTCTAATCAAGTTTAGACTACACTCTATTTTCTTTGTTGGTTTGAATCTAATCCTAAACAGCTTATTATTTGAATTAACTTTACGTGGATGTGGATAGTTTATATGATTAGCCTAAAATTTGCTATCCATATTTACGTTGATCTCAGGGATTTAAGCATGTTAGTGCAAGAATTTCAAGTTAAATACATGTATGTTAAATTTATCTACTAAGTTACAATCTATCTACTACTATACTATTAAAGATGGTACAAGCTAGCGAATACAATATTACAATTTTACATTTCAATCTAGCTCTACAATTTTACTTTACAATATTGCAATTTAGATTTTCAATTTTGCCCTTAATGCACATACAATATTACAAGTTTACTTAGAGAGGGCTGGGCTGCACAGAGAGAGAAGGCGGAGAGAGAGAGAGAGAGAGGAGAGAGCAGCACTGAGAGGAGAGAGAGCGGCGGCGAAAGGAAAGCGCCATAGAGAGAGTGGCGGGGAGAGAGGAGACAGAGATTGACGGCGAGAGGAGAGCGGCAATAGGAGCGGCGCAGAGTGGAGAGAGGAGAGAGAAGGGAGAGAGCGGCGGCGAGAGGAGAGCGGCGACAGAGAGAGCGGCGCAGAGAGGAGAGAGAAGAGAGAAGAGAGAGAGCGGCACACAGAGGAGAGAGGAGAGAGCTGCGGAGAGAGGAGAGAGAGCGTCATCATCTTTTTCTCTCTCCACCCTCTCCCTGCGAGAAGTTATTGGGTGCGAATATCGCACCATTCGGAACCCAATCAGAGGGCGCCATATGTGCCATACAGTTAGTTACGTAACGCCCTCGGATTGAGCGTCCGAACGGTGCGCTGTCCGGACAGAATAATTTTCCCTCCCCTGCAGCTCTATCCCCTCTCTCTCTCATTTCATAATTATAAAATAAATTTATTAATTTATCTTTACAATAAACTAAATTCATTTAATAATACATGTTAATTTGTTTATATCAATAAATATAATAATTAAATTTTAATTGAATTAATTTAATTATAAGTAAATTAATTTTAAATTAAAAAATTTAAGTTGAGTTTGAATTACATAAAATACTTGTGGGTTTAAAGTAAATCTAAAATTTATAAGATAATATACAGCTTTTAATTTGATAAAGTATTAAATATTTTATTAAAGTCTATACTAATAATTATATTTTATAAATATTTTAAATACTAATATTAATAATAAGATAATGCTTAAATCCTAAGTCATATATTTTAAAAAAAAAATTATATTTATTTTTTAAATATAATATAAAAAGTATAAAATTTAATTCAAAAATTAAAATCCTAGAGTCAATTTAAACTAATTATTCATAAATTAAATTTTTTAATAAGGACACAAATTTAATTGATTTCAATTAATTAATTTTTTAATTTTAAAATTTAATTAAATTAATTATACTTATCTTTTTAATTATTATTATTATTATTATTATTATTATTATTATTATTATTATTATATATATATATATATTATACATATATTAAAACACAAGTAAAATAATAAATAAATAAATCAACTGTATTATTAAATTAAAAATTTTACATATAGTAATTAATTTATTTTACATTCTATTTAAGTTTTAAATTATTTAATCATCAAATTTTCAACAATTATAAATTGTAAATATTAATTTTACTTTATTAGGTTTTAAATATTTATTTTATTTTTACTGATATTTTAAATTTTAAAAATAAAAAATTAAATTTAAAATCCTAAATTTTAAGATTTTAAATTAATTAAAATTTCTTAATTTTAATCATTATTTAAGTTAGGTCAAATAAATTATAATTATTTTATTAAATATATAATTTACATTATGTAATTATTAAATTTGATTAATTTTACTTTATACATATTAACACATAAATATTTATATATAAAATTATAAAAGTATTTATTATAATTTAATATTAATTAATATTTTAATAATTTATATTTTTATCATAAAATATATATGCATAAAAAATTAATAAATATTTTAAAAGTAAAACATTAAGTATATTATGTATAATTTTTATTTAAATTTTGTAATAAATGTACTTATCTATTCTCTTTATCTCGTTATAATGGCAGGAGTTCTCCTTCCACTGGAACCGCGTTTCGCTTCTGAAAATGAGTACCCGTAACGATTCGCGACTCGCGATTCCTCCTCTCTTTAAGTGACGAGCGGCCGGTTACTGGACGGGATCGCACACACTAGGGATTTCCGGGAAGTTCTTCATGCTGGGAGATGGATCGGCAACCCTTCCTCATTAATGCAAGCGATGGGCGGCCAAGGGAGAAAAATGGCCGGGGAGCGCAGAAGTTTGCGGTTTCTGTAGAGCGCACAGGATATGGAAGAATAAGCAATATGAAACAAATACAGATGGATGGTAGATTTATGAGATCACAAGAGCGGAGATGAAAAGCCTGAAGCTGAAGCGCAATATCACTGAAACGCCTGAAGCGGAATACCAAGGGGGAGAACAATTGAATTTTTTATCTATTCTCTTTATAAATTTTTTTAAGTTTTCCATCTTCTCCTCTCTACTGTCTTCCCTCTCCGCTATGTAAATATAAATTGCAATTTTTTATTGGTATCATAATATGTTAATATCATTATATTTTCTATTTATTTAATATCAATATATATGTAAATATAAATATATATATATTAATATATTGTCTTTTATTTCTTTCAAGTTAGTCCAGAATAATATGGAGATCCAATCTACAATAAAGAGAAAAATATATGACAAGCATGGATCAGATTTCTCCAAAGCTATTGATGTAAAAAAAACTTCACTGAAAATCTTGTTAGATGAATTCAACAGTGAAATAAAAAATGATAAGGTAACGCCAATTTTATAAGATTTAAGCTTTATTTTATATATTAATTTTGAGAATTAACTCATTATATTATTGCAGACAAGTTTATATCAAATAAAAGTATAAGTGAAGTCTTTAAATGTAAGGTCCTATACAGTTTGCATCTTTTGTGGTCGAAAAACTGAAGTAAAAGTTAACAAAACATTCGATTGTCAATCCTGCAACAACAAATCAAAAGCAACACCTAGGTAAAATTTCAAATATACATATATTTGTCTATGAATATAAATTAACATTATTTGTAATTCTAAATCTTTCTGATTACTTGCTGAAATGGCAATAGAAGATGCAACAAGTAACACATCTATTACAGTATTTGGAGAACAGGCCGAACAAATTGCAAATATAACTATAAATAGTTTTGAGGCTATGAAAATTGAGGTATTATACTAATTCATAGAAAAAAACAAGATTATTATTATAATTATTAATAAAATTTAAATGTTTCTAACATACATAACTTTTTGCAGGGAAAATATTATAATTCTGAAGAACGAATTAAAGAGCTATATGATAAATTGTTCTATTTCAATGTCTACAGATATACTTACCAATATAAAAGTATTTTAAGAATCACCTTGAGTACAACTTTGATAGAACTCGAAGATCGTGAAAGTGAACTTAATTTAAACCAAAAGAAATTACTTCAAAATATGAAGGTAATACATTTAAATCTTATTATTTTGGGTTGTTATCTATTTAAATACAAAAGATATATATTCTATGATCCTTTTATTCATTCTATTGTTCTCCTTTTCTAGGTTCAAAATGAAGGTGATACCGTAAGGCCTAGCAAGAAGTTTGAGATCCTTGATGACGACAATTAGTTTCCTTTGTTCAATTTCATTATTGCCTCTTTCATCCACTTTATATATAGTTATAGATTTTCCTTATAATTTAAATTATTTTACGACTATTTAGTTTGATGATAATCAAGTACATTTAGTGGACCTCTATTGCTTTATGTACTGCGATTTGGGATGTCGTTTGTGTATGCTGAATTTCAACTTCTCTTTAATAATCAAGTATATGTCATGATTCATGTGCTTTCCTTATATTTTTTCTTTATGTGCTGTGATTTATGTGTTATGATCATACATATGTTTATGATTTATGTGCTGTCAGTGATTTATGTGATTTTTAATTTATATACTGTGAGAAAGAAAGAGAGTGATTTATGTGTCTATGATTTATATGCTGTGATTTAAGTAATTTACGTACTTTTCCTTTATGTATGTGTATGCTTTGATTTATACTAAAATTAATATTTTAATTCATCACATATTGTTGAATAGTCATTCCTTTTTTCAAATAAATTGTGAATATGGCTGGCCTCTAAGAGCCTTCTATAAAATGAAAACGTCAATAAAGAAAGCTTCATAGAGTTTTTAGTGCTTTGCAAACTATGAAATAAGTCTTGCAAAATGGATCTTACATGCCTAACATCTTGTTTTTTTCATTCTTTAATTAATAATTAATGAAATTACAGAAACAGGCAACATGCATAAGGGTCTTTGGATTGCGGTTGAGACCCTTTGATGATTAGAAGGAAAATTTGTTCATGAATTAAATAAAAAAATCTGTAGGTGTTTGGAGTGATGGTACATTCATCTCCAATTTGAGTTAAGCCCATCATGATGTAGATTGGACCTAATTCCAAACAAACCTGTAACAAATCACGTTCTGAAACTCCTGTGTTCAGAACACCTACAGATTGGTAAAAATTAAAAGATAAATATTATTCTAAATAAGGATTGCAATAGTATGCACATGCACATGCTAGCCTGCAAATCCACGCTTGATGAAGACAAATTAGGCTAATTTCAAGTTAATCTTTTTTAATTATTTTAGGCATCAATGTCTAATTGAATTAAATAAGTGCATAATATGTTTGTAGTATTTTTTTTATATACTTAATATTTTTATATTAAAAAATAGATAATATAAATTTTAAAATAGCACGTGCATCGCACGTGCCAACCACTAGTATTCAAGAAATGTGAAAAATTCGTGCAAACATTACATGAGAAAAATACTAATCATTTCTTATGAATCGTTTCATTAGTCAAGTTTATGTACATGCCAAATCCTCATATTATAAATTTAGTGTAACCATCACGAAAATAAGTTTCATTTATAATGCTCCATTTCTGTAGTTTTTCCCACCTTCTCAATGACAGGTGCATCGTCCACTCTATTTAGGGGGCGTTTGGTTCAGTGTTATCTCAATGTCAATGTTATTTAGATGTCATGTTATCTAAATGTCATTGTCATTCATCAATGGACATTTGTTTGGTTCAATATTATGATATTAAAAAATATCAATATTATCTAAATTATTTTTATTTAGTTGAAAGTTATTAACATTATAATGACAAATTGATTGTGTTATCTTGAGATATCGCCCAATTTGAGGTGACATCTAGATGTCAATATATAATGACATTTTTGTAATTAATTATAATATTATTTAAAGATGTCATAAAATCAAACAATTACTTTCTAAAAATAACATAATATAACATTGAGATAACACTGAACCAAACGCCCCCTTAAGTGCATATTTCTTCCTTTGGAAAAAAAAATAATAATCTTTCAATTGATAAAATTTAAATAACCTTTCATTTTTAAGTATAAACTCAAAATCCGATCACTACTCCAAGCTCAAATCACATAATGGCAATGTGTCAAAAGTTTCTTTTCAAAAAAAAAAAAAGTTTCAATTAAAATTTTGACCCAACATTAGGTCATATAGGATTGGATATATATAAACTGAGAAATCAAAATATTAATACGAGATACAAACTGAGAAAATCAAAATATGAATCTCTCTATATATAATACCTAATAAAGATCTTCCCATAACACACATTTCAAGGTAAGTAAAATTCAAATCCCAAGGTCAGGTATTGTTTGCCCAAGAACAGACATTAAAACTGCTACATGCCTACAACTTCCAATATAAAATGTAAGTCATTTGATGATCTCTAATACACACCAAAACACAAATATGCCCAAAAAGTGCTCACAAGCGGCAAAGTTAATTAAAGTTAGTATTACATCCACAAATAAAAACACTAAACAGAAGCTTGAACACAACCGTCATCGGGCTATGCTTGCCCTCCAAACTGTATGTGAAAGTGTCTCAAAAAGGGCTCTCTGCATCAGAACCTCCACTCATCATTTCCACTAATTTGCTTCTAAACTCAGCGGAACCACCATATCCTCTCAAGCAGCTACGCTCTTCATCTGTCATATCACTAAGCATGTTGAGGCCCATCCGACAGGAGGTAGAATCGTGAGGATCATAATTGCTCATATTAAATTCATAAACAAACTTAGCAATCTCCTTGAATCGATTGAATCGCTTCAGCATGTCCTCATGATCCCTCGAAATCATATAAAACTTTTGCCACCTGTGGTATAGATCCCACAGGTTCTCTTCTGACTCTAAGTCTTGACCGCTCATCTCCATGCAGCCTTTCGGCTTTGAGTCACTCTTATCTTGACCGCTGATCTCTGTGTCATGAGTCAACTTCCCATCACTCATCTTGGTTGCAACCTAAGCAACACAACACATAATAACAATAACAATAACAATAATAATAACAATAATAATAACAATAATAATAATAGTTTTAAGTTTATAGAAGAAATATCATGGAGTTTGTATCAGTATGAAATATTTCAAGCTAACAATCAATTGTGATAAATTTCCTTAACATGATCAACATCATCTATAGCAATCTTATCTCGAACACATGATTGTTTAATGGATTTTTACCCAACCTAGGGAGATATTTCATACCAAATATTTCAGCATGTGACACCAATTTCAATGTTGATCTGAACTAAATCCAACTAATAATGCACAAACATAAAACCGAGCAATTAAGAACAGAGATGTAACCAAAAGATTCAATTATAATTTTGAGTTGACATAAAACACAGTGACATGTGGCCAATGTAAAATTAAAAATTAAAAGACCTCAAATAAAGCATATACCCATCAACAATATATTAAC
The DNA here is from genome assembly GCA_019297695.1 of Apostasia ramifera. Classification (NCBI taxonomy): domain Eukaryota; kingdom Viridiplantae; phylum Streptophyta; class Magnoliopsida; order Asparagales; family Orchidaceae; genus Apostasia; species Apostasia ramifera. The sequence goes on along the minus strand of JAEMOT010000409.1, from coordinate 122,300 downwards.
ATTTCACATATACAAAGATACACAGCTTATTCTAATATCAAACTAGATCAACTTACGTACAACAGAATAAACTAGAAAATTAGATCTAGAGAGAAACTCGCTATTAATGTCTTTATAAAACTTCTGTACTACAGAAAACTATAATCAGCAAAAAAAAACAATCCTGACAGAGTGATTCACAGTAGAACATTCAAGATACCTATCAAGTCAAACCTTAATGTAAGAACAAAAAGACATTATTTTCACATTCCATCCAAATGAACAGGACAACAATTAACAAAAAAAAAAAATCAATTGACAGCAGTCATCAAAATCAAAAATTGAAATTTCAAATATCATAATTTAGAACTAGAACACCTTCCCAACCATGGCTGTCATGGCAGCAGAAGCCTCTTCACTAGACGCATAGGTCATAATGACTTTACCTGAAGAAAAGGGAATTAAAGTTAGTTTCATAATACTATTTCAAATGCCTTCCAAACATTTGAAAATTTGGATAGCATACCATCATCAACTTTACCACAACCAGAGAATGCAATTCTTTGGCTCTGATCATCCATGCTGTTCGACCACCCTAAAAAATTGCAAATAACATAATCTAATCCATATTGTCACTAGGAAGCTACCTTATGAAACAAAAAATTAGCATTCAAAGTCCAACCTCGAGCAAAGAGTTTTGATGATAACATGCATCGCCCAGCTTGGGAAATTGATGAAGCGGATGATAAATTTCCTTTTAGTAGAATTCCGATCTTTGAAACAAAAGCCATTTGGTAAAACTGTCCCCAGGAGATGCAAATAATGAATGCAACCAAGTATTAGCATTTCAACACCAAGAAGAAATCAAAATCTTACAAACAAAAAGGAAACCTCTCCCTTCTCCTTGATGCTACGGTTGCTACTTGTTCTTCTAATCAAAGGCATAACATTCTGTTGAATTCCTTCCTGCTCGTTTGGATTCTTCTTGCTCATTAAATTTGTTCGATTGCCCAATCGATAAGCATTGATTCTAATATTAGCATGCATTATTGTTGGATTAAAATAGAGTGAGAAGCACAAATCTCCACATAAATTATTTCTGATACTTTGAAGGTTTTGATACAAGCATAATCTACTAAATAACTATAATCATCATCAACCAGATTGAATTTCAACCAAAGAAACAATGAAGCTTTATGCTACGGATGCAAATCAAAGCATCTCAATTAGAAACAAGACAAGGGAAAAAATGGTAAAGGAAAGAAATGAAGGCTACATGGAGACATTTAAAATCAAGTACATTGAGCAACATGTGGAAGACATATATCAATGCCTTATGGATGGATTTAGGAGAAGATGGCTCCAATAAGAATGATGGATTTAGGAGAAGATGGCTCCAATAAGAACGTTGAGACATGTAACAATGAACTAGAAGAGACCTTTTCGTGCAAATTTCAATAAACCTCATATCATAGTATTTAAAAAATTTGGATACGAATTCTATACTTCTCTTTGTCTAGACACGTTCTACTTAATTGCATCAGAGCTTCAATATTCTCGTCAGAGAAATTGTAACTTTATATTATCAACTCAGTTGCAACTCACAAGGTTAACCGCTCTATTCTCCTCGAACCTGATCGATTTCATTTGTCACTACGAGCATGATATTTGACTGGCGCACACAAGTTTGTGCCCAATAGCTCCTACACAAACCCCATTCAACCCCATGGTACAAGCCCACGTCCAACTATGCACATACACACACAGGACCAAGTCTAGCAAAATACCGCACAGGCCTATGTCCAGGAAAATAAGCACGAACCAACATCCCTCCTGCTATACAAGTAGCACCAGGCATGTGCACACATTGAAATTATGTGCATGCACGAATGTACTTAGGCCGCACGCACCACTAAAAACCCTTTGTTCGTATCTGCATGACCACCAACCTTTTTTAGTGTAATACCTTGATAACTAGCAGATTGTGCAGCAAAAGTAGCTCAAAACATACCAATGAGTGCAACTTCTTTCCACTTAAAACAAAATTTAAATTTATAATAATTAATTTATTTTAATAAATTTGCATTTACTCTAAATTGGCAAGAAACTGTAAGAAGTGTTCTCACTCACTTAGACCTAAATAAGGATTTGGTAATTGATAGAGCGCAATGAAAACAAAAGATTTATGTAGCCGATTTTACCTAGTAAGATTAAGGCTTTGTTGTTGTTGTTGTTGTCGTTGCATTTACTCCAAATTATTTTCCTTTGAACTTCAAAAGAAAAATTGGACTAAATGCAAATTTACTAAAATGAAGCCTGGACAACTTTCTCAAAGACGTATCCTCTTCCCTTTAATTGTCAAGTTTAATATTTTCCTAAGATCGAGCTCCCTAGAGGTGTTCCAGCATTGATTTGAGCTTGATTTTGTAGATTATATCAAGGTCCTTTTCAATAAATTCTAAACTTTTAAATAAGCGTGCTTTAACTATTGCAATATAGTAATAATTTATTCCTTATGTAATTGAGATAAAACCTCGTGTACTTATGATAGTATCTTAGTTGATCTTATGTATGTATAACCGTATGATTATGTATGATAGTAGCCACTGATCTATGCATAGCTTTTAGAATATAATTAATAGATATATATTATATGAAAATCAAACAATTTTCGTGCAGTAATCTGTATGCCCAATGATTAACAAGCACAACAAACAAAAGGCAACAACATTCTTTAGAAATGTCATTTTGGCAAACCACAACCAGCAAGTATAAAAGTTCAGTTCTTAACAGGAAACGTGCTATGAAGAATATAACTAATTGTCAAACCACTGGAATGATTTCCCTTAACACATATATCCAACGAATTCGATTTTATTCAGAAAAATGTTTATGCCCTAATAATCATAAAACCAATCAAACGAACAGATATGGAGGACGATTTCTACTCAGTTCAGGTCCTCAAAAAATTTCTCCACATAGCAGGGTTTACCAAGCTCGGAAGAACGGAAAGTTTTCTTTCTATCATCGTTAGAGATGTCACAAAAGCATCCATACTAAAAGATATGGCTGATATGCAAAAGCCCAACCAAAAGGTTGATCAAAACTAGAGATTTCCTCCTTGAAAGAAGCAGAAGCAAACATGAACGAAGATCATAGAAAACGATCGCAGAGAATGTAGATTGCATACCCGTTCTGTAGACGCGCGATGGCCGGATGGACGGGCGAAGCCTCGGAATGAAGGAACAGGCCAACAGCTCAAACCCCTAAAGTGGAGTGGACCAGTCGACGGCCGGAACACAAAAGGCCGCGCTTCGATTAAAAATAATAATAATAATAATAAATAATTAATTATCTCACGCAAAGTTTAATATAAAAAAATATTATTTCATTTTACATATTTAAAAAATTTTAATAAAAAATTTAAGTTTACTTTAAATTCTAAATCAAAATATTCAAAAAAAATTATTTATTTATTTATTTATTATTATTATTATTATTATTTTTAAACTAGTAATATTTTAGTCATGATTTTGGTCCTCGTGCCAAACGTGACCAAAATTATTAGCTCAATCTCGATTTCATTATGACTTGATGTAAACTCATTATAATAAAATTCTCTAAAAAAATCATAATTAAGTCTTTATAACAACCTAAAAAAATAAAATTAATCGATATTGTATAAGAGAGCGATTGAGTTTTTTATAAGTTGAATTAATTTTATTATCTGATTGCTCTCAATCAATATTATATATATATATATATATATATATATATATATATATATATATATCATGTAAAATATGTTTTTGATGAAATTAAAGAATAAACAATAGCATTATCTTACTTAAAAATTATTTTTAAAAAGCAAAAGTAGAATCAAAATTTTTACAATTTTGCACGAATAGTTTTCATATAATATTAACTTAAAACTCCGATGAACATCATTAAGTGAAATTTCTTCGTATGGTATGTATAAATTAAAATTGGACTATTAATTATGTAGTTTTGATTTGATTAGAAAACAATTGTGAGTTTTAAATAAATAAAATAATATTTTGTCAATATTGGCGGACTCGCATCTTTTTTTTGTTTTATTCTCGACTAGAACATAATTTAGAACCCCAAGCTTAGGAAAATTCTCAATTGTCCACATTTGTATCAACAAAATGGATTATGCCTTCAGAATGATTACAAAATTATTTTCTTTAGAGCTAATTGACATATGTCGAAAAGACTGACAGTAGAAAAAAAATTATGATCTCATAAATCGCTTAATTTACATAAATTATGTATCTATATTATTTTAGTTTAGTTATAAAATTATATGTTATGTTATGATGCACATGAATTATAATACAATAAATTATTTAATATGTACAAATTATTTAATGAATATATACAATATAATAGTATGTCGCGCACAATATATGAAACAACTAGTCTTATATCACATACGACTTCATGTTTTATAAGTCATATTTCGTATATGACTTACAACATGAGTTACAATACAGTAAATCATGTAATATATTCAAGTTATTTCTATAAATATATAAAACATAATATTAAGTCACATGTGTTGGTTCCTCCCTTGTGGTAATATTGTGATTTTGATGTTTAACAATATGTTTAAGTTAATCTGTACTAACATAATTATTTAGTGTTCTTAATCTCAAGTTTATTAAAGTTGCATCTCAATTTTATACCAAAATTGAGATCTAATTAAGTTGGAGAGAAAGGCTCAAATATTGAAGATCAAGTAAAGCATATGTTATTATTGTTACTTTTCATTTTACTTGAGAGTAGAGTTGTTGTGAGGTTGAGTTTGACTGTTAGAATAGTCCGGATATGAGTTTGAGCACTTAGAATCTCTGCGAGTTAATTAGATAATCTTAAAAGTTTAAACTCTTTTAATTATGTGGCCTAAAAGTGGCGAGATTGCTCTAGATATGTTCTGTTAGTTGTGATAGCTCCAGGGCAGCTTTGGGATAGTTGTAGGATGACTTTCAATAATGAGGTCGACCTGAGGTCGACCCGAGGTCGACCTTCAGCAGCGACCCTCAACAGAAAGTTTAGTCATCTTTGGGATTTTTCGAGGTCGTCCTCGACCTGAGGTCGACCTTCAGCAGCGACCCTCAACAGAAACTTTCGTCGTTTTGGGGATTTTTCGAGGTCGACCTGAGGGCGACCCGAGGTCGACCTTCAGCAGCGACCCTCGACAGAAACTTTGGTCATCTTGGAGGATTTTTCCAGGTCAACCTGGAGGCGACCTCAGTGGTGAGGTCGACCTTGGAAGTGACCGTTGGCCTATATTTATTCTCCAACGGCTAGCTGGGGGTCGACCTGAGGTCGACCTCCAGGTCTTTTCCAGCTCTTTTTTCTAGCCGTTGGAGCTCGTGTTATATAAGGAGATAGGGGTTGTTGGTGTACCTCTCTTGGCTCATAAAATCCTCTAAGTGCTCCAAACATTCACCCTCATTCTCCACCATCCTAAGAGTTGATAAAAACATTCAAGAGGAGTTTCAATCAAGATTCAATGCGATCTAGGTGAACTTGGACTCAAGTGCTCAAACTCTTCATCCACTCTTCTTCTAGCTTTCAAGATTAAATCATAAGAAGGAAGAGTGAGTGATTTTCTTTCTTTGTAATATTTTTATTGTTCTTTTCTGCCTTCACTGTGTATGTGAAGAGGGCTTCCAAATAAGGGTTGGAGGAGGTGAGTGAGTGAGCCCTCACTTAAAAGTGAGGAGGGCCTCTAGTGAGTGGATAGATGAGGATTTGTACGGGCTTCTCCGCCTGAACCAAGGAGTGAGTTATAGTGATATCTTTTCGATCGGGGTTGGGTGGATTAGGCTCTAATTTGAGCCGAACCACGTTATATTGTGTGTTCTTTGTGAATGTGATATTTTCTTCTTGTCTGCATTTATATTTGCTTCCGCTTATATTTTGTACTAACTGTTATATTTAGTAAATTAAATTAAATTTTAATTACGTCTATTCACCCCCCCTCTAGACGTCATACTTGGTCCTACAACATGCACACAACACATATATAGAACAACTAATGTTGTATTACATAGGACTAATGTTTTATAAGTCGTGTTTGTAGACATTAAGGTAATTTGCTCAAGTCATTTACTTATACAATTACTTTGATTGTAAATCATATGGCAGTTGTGATTTATGCTAAAAGTAGCTAAATCATGATCTGTTAAATCCAACAAAATTAATTCACTTTAGTGGAAAGAAGATAATTTCTTAGTGCATTTTTTTCTTCGGACTCATTTACAACAGATGAAAACTATTCTATTCAATAAACGACATCAGAAGATTTTTTCTATATAAAAAATAACATTTTTTAAAAAACTCTCTTTTAAAATACTTTCAAGGCCCACATGTAAAATTTCATAATTAAACTAGAATAGGAAAATGAGGGACACGATCCTACACCAGAGAATCCTTGAAGATAAATTGATCCTCGCAATATCCTCATGAATCCGTTCTCCCCCCATCCTCGACCCCATGAATTCTTTAAAATCTAATATTTTTCTTCATCATATGTGGTTCCATAACAAATAATTATTACACAATGAAGTGGTATTATACTGCTACAATGATATTTGAATACTCCCTGAAAAAAAAAATGAAGTTAGCATATCAACTAAAGCACAATTTAAATTTGATAAAAATATAAAATCTATGAATAAATATAAAATCTATGAATAAATATAAAATTAATATAATAAATATTAATTTAAATTTTATAAAAGAATAAAACACAAACCTCAGTGTAACTTGAGAAACTACGATTAATTCCAACGTAAGCTGCTACTAGTTATTTTGAGACCGCTTTCATTAATTCATCTTTGTTATTAAGTGGAACAAATTTATAGTGGTTGATTCCAACTACGGGAGAATAAATCTGCAAAATATCATTAACAAATTAACAAATCCCACATGTAGTATCACTTTTTCTTTCGTGAGATTATCCGTCTTTATAGTCTTCTAAAAATAATAGTATCCAATCGAGATGCTCGATTTATACGTTACTTTTGGAAGACGTTATGGAAAAAGATGGGTACTAAGCTCTTATTTTCTACTGCTTATCACTTATAGACGGATGGGCAGACGAAAGTTATTAATTGGAGCTTAGGAGACTTACTTAGATGTCTAGCTAGTGATTATATTTTTAGTTCGGACTTGGTATTACCCACGGCTAAGTTTGCCTATAATAGCTCAATCAATAGGTAAACTGGTGTGAGTCTTTCACGATAGTTATAGGTTATGAGCCTAAAAAGCCTATAGATCTTATAGCATCACTTGTGTCATATAAGATTAGTTAGTTTGCATCATCTTTTGCACAACATATTATGATTTACATGAGGAAAGGCGAAAGTTATCTTTAAAATATGTTAAATATAAAATTAATGCAAATTTACATAAAAGTGTTATGAAATTTTATATAGGTGATTATGTGATGGTCTATACAAATCCAGCTAGATTTTCCTATGGAAAGTCTGAGAAATTTACTGCGAAAAAGATAGGACCTATCGAACTCTAAGGAAGGTTAGTTAAAACGCATGTGAACTTGAACTACCTCAACACATGACGATAAATCCAACATTTAATGTAATAGATCTTACACTATATCATGAGTCACTTCCTAATCCAGTTCCTCCTATCGATCTCGTGCCCTCCACTGACCCAATTTCACCTACATCTTTCACTTTCACCCCTAGTCCCCACCTTGATGTTCCTTTGTCTAGTGAATGAAAGATAGCCTCTAAGTCTGTAGTCTCACTTCCACCTGAGCCGATGATGCCACCCGCACCCTCTTTGCCGAAAATCATACTATACGATCAAACTTCTTTACCACTGATGGTTTACTGCACAGGTACCTTAGCAGGTAGAGAGATCTTCCACCTACAAAAGATTCTTAGATCACACATAATGAGCTAGTACATCTTCATCCTATCCTTTTGAAGGAGTATCGGTAGCAATCTTCGATGGAGTCGAATTATTCGAAGCTAAGGAGGATTGATGCAGCACCTGACTAGATACATTGACACTATAGATATAATCTGCGGTCTCAAACCTATATTTTGTTTATTTTGAGTCTTGTATATAATAATTTTTATTTTTCACATATTTTATTAGGTTGTTTATTGGGTCAAATAATATATTTTTATGTCGGTAACAATATCCACTTATGAGTCCTATATATATTCTATTTTTAGTACAAGTCAGTTTGAGTCAGAAAAGTTCAATTGGAATAAAATTGGATTTAATTTGAGTCCAATTTGTATCATTTATAATCTTTTTGAAAAAGGAATGGACCTATTTGTAAAAGGGATGAAAGCTGCAAGCTAAATCATAATTTCCCATTAAAATCCCTAAAAAAAGTTTCAGTTCAGATTGGGGAAGCAATCATGGCTGTGGTTCAGATCGAGGAAGCAATCATGGCTGCAGCTCGCTCGGTCTGGATTTACGACGTCGATTTCGTCGGTTTCAGCGGTTCTCCTCACCAGCCACGAGCCCCATGCAAGCAAACTCAGGCCACGATCTTCTTCCCCAACTGCCATGCATGCGTCCTGCGCAAATAAGTGAATCGCTCTCTCTTTTCCACCCTCAGCTTCTTCTATAAAGGGAAGAACGCGGCAACTAAGGGTGGAGATGGGATGTGCTTGAATTGAGTCATGAGAAGAGCTAATTCACTGTCTGTTCGATCTCGAAGCAGGTGGCATCGAATCATCGCCGGAGCAACAGGGGGCTGCGATGGGTCTCCTTCCAAGTCGTCGATTCTGGCAGGTGGCTACAGGTTTGACACGAGGCTATAGAGCAGCTACAGTTCTTTAGGTTTTGAGGTTTTAATTAGTTGAAGGCTTCTTGATCTCTGTGTTCCTATTCATTTTTTTGTCTTTTTCTTGTTCTTCTAGCTGAAATTACAACAGTTTGCCTGAATTTCTAAGTTGTTTTATCACATTGGGTAGCTGAATGTAATAATCATTTAATTCTGGTCTAGCCTTGTTAGTATTCTCTGTTTTCATGCTTATAACTTTAGCATTCACTGTTCTAATCAAGTTTGAACTGCACTCTATTTTTCTTGTTGCTTTGAATCTAATCCTGTAACGGCTTATTATTTGAATTAACTTTATGTGGATGCAGATAGTTTATATGGTTAGCCTAAAATTTGCTATCCATGTTTAGGTTGATATTAAGGATTTCAGCATGGTAGTGCAAGAATTTCAAGTTAAATGCATGTATGTTAAATCTCCTCAGGATAACGCTTACATTAGTATCTAAATACTAGGATAACACTTACATTTCTATATATATATATATATAAACTCAAGCGTTATTCTAGTATTGGTAGCGTTGGGATCGTCTTAAACTGGTCCTCACGCTGCATCAATCCCCGAGGTGTGTGGCATTCTATCTTAGGTGTTGCTAAGGTTCAATATATCTATAATTTTTGCAGTTATTACTACTCATCAAAATTAAGCTTAGACGAGATAAATTAATATCATATTGAGCATCAATTGGATTAGTTGGAGAAATTTAATGCAGTATTAGTTGTGTGCCTCAAGATAGATTTAGTTGGTGAATCTAAATGATGAAAAGATGGCTCAATTCTTGGGTCATTATCAAAAATTTAAGCCTTCTATCTCAATAATATTTTATTTATTATTCTACTATTAAAGATGGTACAAGCTAGCAAATACAATATTACAATTTTACATTTCAATCTAGCTCTACAATTTTACTTTACAATATTGCAATCTAGATTTTCAATTTTGCCCTTAATGCACATACAATATTACAAGTTTACTTAGAGAGGGCTGGGCTGCACAGAGAGAGAAGGCGGAGAGGGAGAGAGGAGAGAGGAGAGAGGAGAGAGAGCGGCGGCGAAAGGAAAGCGCCATGGAGAGAGTGGCGCAGGGGAGAGAGGAGACAGAGAGTGACGGCGAGAGGAGAGCGGCAATAGGAGAGGCGCAGAGAGGAGAGAGGAGAGAGGAGAGAGGAGAGAGGAGAGAGGAGAGAGAAGGGAGAGAGCGGCGGCGACAGAGAGAGCGGCGCAGAGAGGAGAGAGAGAGCGGAGAGAGGAGAGAGAGCGTCATCATCTTTTTCTCTCTCCACCCTCTCCCCTGCAGCTATTCTCTCTCTCTCATTTCATAATTATAAAATAAATTTATTAATTTATCTTTACAATAAACTAAATTTATTTAATAATACATGTTAATTTATTTATATCAATAAATATAATAATTAAATTTTAATTGAATCAATTTAGTTATAAGTAAATTAATTTAAATTAAAATAATTATACTCATTTTTCTTAATTATTATTATTATTATTATATATATTTATATATATTATACATATATTGGAACACAAGTAAAATAATAAATAAATAAATCAACAGTTTTATAAAATTAAAAGTTTACATATAATAATTAATTTAAATTATAATCATTAATTTTACTTTATTAGATTTTAAATATTTATTTTATTTTTGTTAATATTTTAAATTTTAAAAATTAAAAATCAAACATAAAATTCTAAATTTTTAATTTTACTTTAATTAAATTTTTTTAATTTCAATCAATATTTAAGTTTGGTCAAATAAATTATAATTATTTTATTTAATATGTAATTATTAAATTTGATTAATTTTATTTTATACATATTAACACATAAATATTTATATATAAAATTATAATTTTATTTATTATAATTAAATATTAATTAGTATTTTAATAATTTATATTTCTATTATGAAACATGTACACATAAAAAATTAATAAATATTTTAAAAGTAAAATATTAAGTATATCATGTATAATTTTTATTCAAAATTTGTAATAAATATACTTATATTGTGACAAAAAAAAATACTAATAATATCTTATTAATCGTTTCATGCAGCTTGCTTAGTCAAGTTTATGTACATGACAAATCTTCATATTATAAGTTTAGTGTAATCATCATGAAAATGACAGGTCCATCGCCCACTCAATTTATGTGCTTGTTTCTTCCTTTGGAAAAAAAATTATAATCTTTCAAATGGAGAAATTTAAATAATCTTTTATTTTTAAGTATAAACTCAAAATCCGATCACTACTCCAAGCTCAAATCACATAATGGCAATGTGTAAAATATTTCTTTTCAAAAAAAAAAAAAGTTTCAATTAAAATTTTGATCCAACATTAGGTCATATAGGATTGGATATATATACCGAGAAATCAAAATATTAATATGAGATACAAACAGAGAAAATCAAAATATTAATATGAGATACAAACAGAGAAAATAAAAATATGATCATCTCTCTAAGTATAATACCTAATAAAGATCTTCCCAAAGTAACTGACACATTTCAAGGTAATTAAAATTCAAATCCCAAGGTCAGGTATCATTTGCCCAGACATTAAAACTGCTACAAGCCTACAACTTTCAATACAAAATGTAAGTCATTTGATGATCTCCAACACACACCAAAACACAAATATGCCCAAAAAGTGCTCTCAAGCGGTAGAGCTAATTAAAATTAGTATTACATCCGCTAATAAAAACACTAAACAGAAGCTTGAACACAAACCTCATCGGGCTATGCTTGCCCTCCAAACTGTATGTAAAAGTGACTCAAAAAGTGCTCTCTGCATCAGAACCTCCACGCATCATTTCCTCTAATTTGCTTCTAAACTTAGCGGAACCATCATATCCTCTCAAGCAGCTACGCTCTTCATCTGTCATATCACTGAACATGTTGAGGCCCATCCGACAGGAGGTAGGGTCGTGAGGATCATAATTGCTCATATTAAATTCATAAACAGACTTAGCAATCTCCTTGAATCGATTGAATCACTTCAGCATGTCCTCATGATCCCTCGAAATCATATATAACTTTTGCCACCATGTTTGGCGCGAGGACCAAAACAGGACCAAAATAGTACTAATTTAAAAAATAACAATAATAATAGTAAATAAATTATTTAATTATTCTACACAAATTTTAATATAAAAAATAATATTTTACTTCACATACTCAATATTTTTTAATAAAAATATAAACTTTATTTGACATCTAAAATCGAAATACCCGATTTGAATATTTTGGTCTAGAATGTGAAATAAAGTTGATATTTTTATTTAAAATAAAGTATACATGTACAGCTTATTCTAATATCAAACTAGATCAACCTACGTACAACAGAATAAACTAGAAAATTTGATCTAGAGAGAAATTTGCTATTAATGTCTGTATAAAACTTCTGTATTACAGAAAACTATAATCAGCGAAATAAAATAACCCTGACAGAGTGATTCACAGTAGAACATTCAAGATGCATGATAACAATCCAAGTTGCCTATCAAGTCAAACCTTGATGTAAGAATAAAAAGACATTATTTTCACATTCCATCCAAATGAATAGGACAACAATTAACAAACAAAAAACAAAAAAATCAATTGACAGCAGTCATAAAAATAAAAAATTAAAATTTCAGATATCATAATATAGAACTAGAACACCTTCCCATCTATGGTTGTCATGGCTGCAGAAGCCTCTTCACTAGACGCATAGGTCATAATCACTCTACCTGAAAAGAAGGGAATTAAAGTTAGTTTCATAATATTATTTCAAATGCTTTTCAAACATTCGAAAATTTAGATAGCATACCATGATCAACTTTACGACAACCAGAGAATGCAATTCTTAGGCTCTGATCATCACTGCTGTTCGACCACCCTATAAAATTGCAAGTAGCATATCATAATTCATATTGTGACTAGAAAGCTACCTTATGAAACAAACATTAGCATTCAGAGTCCAACCTCAAGCAAAGAGTTTTGATGATGACATCCATCGCCCAGGTTGGGAAATTGATGGAGCAGATAATAAATTTTCTTTTAGTAGAATTCCAATGGTAAAACTGTCTCCAGGAGATGTGAATAATGAATGCAACCAAGTATTAGCATTCCAACACCAAAAAGAAATCAAAATCTTACAAACAAAAAGGAAACCTCTCCCATCTCCTTGATGCTATGATTGCTACTCTTCTTCTAATCAAAGATATAACATACTGTTGAATTCTTTCATGCTCATGTGGATTCTTCTTTCTCATCAAATTTGTTCGGTTGCTCAATCAATGAGCATTGATTCTAATATAATCATGCATTATTGTTGGGTTAAAATACAGTGAGAAGCACAAATCTTCACATACATTTTTTCTGTGATTATGTTGGTTTTGATACAAGCATAATCTACTGAATAACTATAATCATCATCAACCTGGTTGAATTTCAACAAAAAAAACAACGAAGCTTTATACTACGGATGTCAATCAAAGCATCTCAATTAGAATCAGGCCAAGGGAAAAACATTGTAAAGGAAAGACATGAGGCTACATGGAGACATTTAAATTCAAGTACATCGAGCAACGTGTGGAACACATATATCAATGCCTTATGGATGGATTTAGGAGAAGATGGCTCCAATAAGAATATTGGATTTAGGAGGAGATAGCACCAATAAGAATGTTGAGGCATGTAACGATGAACTAGAAGAAACCCTTTTTTGCCAATTTCAATAAATCTATCACAGTATTTAAAAAATTTGGATAATTGAATAAATTTTAGACTTCTCTTTCTCTAAACATGTTGTACATAATGTGCATCAGAGCTTCAATATTCTTATCAGAGAAATTGTTACTTTATATTATCAACTCAATTGCATCTCACGAGGTTAGCCGCTCTATTCTCCTCGAAATTGATCGATTTCATTCGTCATTGCGAGCATGAGATTTTACTCAACCCGATGGCACAAGCCCACAAATAGTCGCAATCATATTTATTCGCCTTATTTAGGAGTTTGAGCAGTGTTGTCTCACTTGAATCACACGAGCCAGTTTTCTTGGGTGTACTAGGCGAAAACAGAAAACATGTCCAAAATTATAATGAACAATCAATAAACTAAGTGGTAAGCAATATTACAGCATTCAGGAAAAAAGAAGAGATCACGGCGACTAAAATTATAGTAAGAATATGGCTTAAATATATTAATCATTTTAGAGGTTTAAAATTTTAAATAGAAAGTTCTGAGGATTTAAGAAGAAATATTTATGTTATTTTAGAAGTTTTAAATAGAAAAAAAGATGTTTGAAAATCTAACGAGTAATATTTGTGTAAAGTTGGGTTTTTAAAAGAAAATAGAAAATTTGAGAGGTTTATTGAGTAATATAAAAAGAGATTGGGGGTGACAAAAATAATTTTCTTAAAAATAATATAAAAAATTCAAAAGAAATTCTCTAAAGACTGTTGAAAGATAACAAGTGATTTGCATACGCAGTTTTTGTTCAACAAATTATGTCTTTGCCAACTCTGGCGAAAGGCCTTAGAGAAAAATTACTAAATTAACCCCTATAAATTAAGATTTCAAGAAACTTGAGCATTACTTTTTATGACCATCAGACGTAGGACTGTTAGTTAAAATACCTACAAAGCCGTGGATCCAATCCATTGGCTTGATCATGAACAAAAGGTGACCATTGAATTACTATCGCAATATTATGGATTACGTTAGGTTAAAAATATATATGTAGAGTTGCCCAACTATCTCCTTCACGAGGATAAAAATATATATGTAGAATTGCCCTACCATCTCCTTCACGAGGACAAAAATATATATGTAGAGTTGCCCTCCTATCTTCTTCATGGGAAAGAAGAAAAACAAGCGGTTGTGGGAATTTACTTGTCTACGTGAATCCACAAAAAACTAGCATTTCGAGTTTTGTTGCAGAGAGCATGGGCCCTTCCTAGTATCACCACTATCGTTGTCATGGATGCTCTTAAGCACCTATTGCTACAAATAGGAATGACGGTGGCCATATGGCAAAAATAACTCAGTCGGAGAACATACAATGTGCAAAAGTTTTGGACTACACTTAAATCGGTAGAGCAAGATCGAAATAATTTTAAGATATTTCTGATAAAATAAAAAAAAAACTTTAAGTTTAATACCATTTAAGTTTTTATATTCATAACAAAAATATTTTTTTTTTCGAAAGAATTATTAAATAATAAAAATATTTTTAAAATTAAAAAAATAAAAAAAGATAAATTACACCCAATTCCCTAGTTTAAAGCTAACAGTACATGATTTTGTTGTTTTTGGCTTTATAAAAATCATCAATAAGTCTTTTTTTATTATTAATGTTAAAAAACTAAGTTGCCCGTGATGATGAAGAAACTGATTATGAGCACTTGGAGATTTAGAGAGCAAAGATAAGTGGGAGAAAATTTTTGCCTCCTTGTAAGCGATGGTATGAGTTAGTAAAAAGGAAGACAATTTAGTCATTATTTAATATTAATAATAAAAATTTTAAAAAGTTTTTAATAATTTTTATAAAATTAGATACTCGTATATTAATTTTTTTAAAATTAATAACCGACGTTTATTAAAATTTAAAGTAAAAATTTGGATGCAGTTTATCAAAAAAATAAATATTATTCTTATATAAATAATAAAGGTAAGGTAATTTATATAAATAATATGGATGAGATATTTTTAAGCCACTGAAGCTTCTGGAAGCTGTAGGATCGCACGTGATGCAGCAGGGAAGAAATATTTTTGAATCCTCCTGTCTCGTTCTCGCCGTTCTCGTTAGCTGTTGCCTACGCCGACCATGACGCCGAAGCCTCTTAAGCCGAAACGTCTTCGTCATTTTTCTTGCCGGACGCCGGTGGCGTTGAAGCCGTAATTTAGGCAGTTTTGCCTAAACAATAATCGTGCCAGTCTTTGTGTCTTCCTCCTTGAAGGAAAGTTTCCTAAAGGAATCGCTGAGAGACCGCTGAGGGCATTAGGCGCTGCTGTGCAGTTTTATCCCAAAACGCTGAGATGTCTGATCACCGTGGATCACCGTCTAATCAAACGGAGGAGGTAAGGGATAAACTAACATTTGCCTTAGCTGAGTTGTGCTTCTTCAGCCAAAAGAAGATTGAGGTTATTTGGAGCTGCATTGGAGAGTTAAGGCAAAAGAAGGTTGAGGTTATTTGGAGCTGCATTGGAGAGTTAAGGTGATTTTTATTTTCATTATTAATCTTCTGTTTCAAATCGTACATTTATAATTTTTTTTTTTTGAGATTTCATCTCATGTTTCATTTGGAGCTGAGGCCTTAATTTGTTAAGGTAATTTCAATATTTATTTTTCATCTTCTTTTTTTCTGATTTTACTTCAAGAATCTTTGTTTTTTTTTCTGGGTGTAATTATCCCTAATTTTTATGATAGATTGAGGGAAATATGTGTAATCAAATTACTTTATTATTTAAAAATTAGGGATAATGCAAGAAAAATTCACATAATGCAAACAAGTACAGTTCACATAATGCAAGAAATTCAATCCAAAAACAATGTATATGTTAGAAATGTAACTAAAAATAGTCAAAAGAAAGGAAAAAATATGCATTCAAGTAGAATGAATCCAATAGTTAAATCCATATAACAAGTCTAAAGAAAGCGAAGGTGTTAATGACAAAATTTTAACAATTTAGATAAATAAAAGCAACTATGCTGTAGAAATAGGAACGAATCTGCTCTAAAGAAATGAATAAGCGTTGAAGGTGATGATATAGGAAAGAACAGTAAGAAAGCCCCAATGGAAATATGACATACTCAACTCAAAATATACAAGAAAAACAAAAATGCATATGTAAAACATGATTTCTATATCAATGTACAGCATTTCATATGAATTAAATAATTTGAATCCTGGATACTTCAACTTTTAGACTAGTCGGATAGATAACAAACCACATGAACTTCAGAAATTCTCAAGAGAAAAACAGTTGGATGCAATAAAATAAATAATAGACAGATAGCATACAACAGGTAATTACAACAGCAATGATGATTGGTTTTAGTTACATAGATTTTAGGTCTAAGTTTGCAAAATGGGGACCTTATTTATATGCTAAATCTATAAGTGCAAAAAAGTTGGTATGCTTCTTGTTTTCATTCTCACCATTATCCAAAAGAGGAGTCCCAATATCTATATAAACAACATTTGTTGTTGGTTCATATACTCTTTACAAGTTTACACATAAGTACATCCAAATGTATATGACAAATTATATCCAGTGTGATTATATCCTACTTAATAGATAAGTGCTATTTATTCTTGTCCACATTGTATGACATCCCAAAAACCCTATCATGTCACCTTTCAAATAATTGTAATAAGTTTGTATCTTTAGCGAGCAATTTAAACTAACATTTACATGTATCTGGAAGCCAAACATTTACACTTTAGTTACATTTGTTTTGTTTCTTTTCAACAACTCGTTTCTTTTTTAACAGCTCCTTTCATTGGTCTTGAAAACATTTAAATTGGTTTAATTCGAATAAAAAATCAAATCAATTTTGATCGAGTTTCTAGTTCAATTAAATTTGCCAGCCCTATAAGAGAGCTTTTTTTCAGCCGGATGAAGAAGATAAAGCACAAGGCTAATGTAATTTGCTGCTGTGGTGTTTTATTACAGAGTTTTCAAGTTTTCCTACTTCAAATTCATATGATTATTTGTGACTCTCAATACTAATAGTACGTGTTAGTCCCAATTAATTAATAGCCCACTAATTGATAGCTTTTTTTTGTGTGTTCTAGTATTTTTTGAATGTGCCCAGTCATCCAGAGTCAAGACACCTGTAAATAAGCAGACACCAATATAAACAAAAAAAAATAGCAAAATATACTAGTTCCATATGGTCGCTCAACTTCCCTCTTCATTGGCTTTGGCTACTGTTTCTATGACTTTATTTTCTTGTAGCTTTAGATATGTTATCAAAGAAGCTACTAATAATAAAACCTCTATTGTGCACTCTTCATTCTATTTTGCAGATTCAAGTTTGCAAATGAAATTTATTTCAGAAGCCAGAATGCTTCTTCGAAGCTTTTTATCCCACAATCTACTTATTGGAGGTAAGTCCCTTAAACATTAAATTATGCTTCTTAAGCCACCAATTTGCTTCTGACGTTGTAGTGCAATTTAAATTTGCATTTCCTTTTATTCCAGTTAGGATGGTTAGCTCTAGAGCATTTGGTGAAGATGCTTTTTCTCCACTGATGCCTATCAATGGAAAGGTGCTTCTAGTTTTATGTTATGATATCAAGTGCATTTTAATTCTTATTTTAGATGGTTGTTCTTGTTATTCATGTGAACATTTGGAATATAAGAGAACTGTATATTCGATCTTCACTAAAAGTTTGAATTGATAAGCATCTATAATATTAAATAGTTAATCATTGTTAGGATTTTTTTCTGTGCTAATTATAGCTTTGGGTAAAAGCAGACATCAAAGACTAGTACTTCCAGACTGCATTTTAGAGGATTAAAAGTTGTAAGTTAATTTATTTAGCATAAGTTGATATGAACATATACTGGAATAATCATATTGTGTCCTATCTGTGTGACATTTCGAAGTGCTATTGATGAGCATATGTTTTATTTGAGTTTTTCTTAATGCTTTAGGCACCAGTTGAAGTGTCCATCTTATCTAACTCCAAATTGGGAATCTTTTTATTGTATTTGTTCTACTTTTTTCTTATCACTTCTCCACCCTTGGTTGGGTTTGATTGGTGTAGCCTTTCAAATCGGCAACTTTATATGTTAAATGATAGGTACAACAAATGAGGAGCCTTGGTGGGCTGACTCTTATCGTTCTTCGTCGTTAGGTTGGGCCTTGGTATACCAAGTTTCTTTTTCATTCTTTTTCATTCCATTACTAATCAGCCACTTCAAACTACACTAAGCTTTACTTTTTAGTTTTGCATGGACAGCCCTAAACCTAAAGAAAGATGGGTTGTAGTTGGTTGGCAATCATTGTCATAACTTGTTGCATTTTATGTAGCTGACCCAAACCATGTCTAAGGTTGTTAATGTTGCTGTTCTGTTATAGTAGTTAAATCATGCTGGATTAAAGTCATTTCATGCTTTGCACAACTACATGCTCTAACTTTTCTAGCTAACACTATTTAATAGTGGTACTTTGACAAAAATTTAGTCACTTTTTATTAGGTTTGTGTTATAATTCTTCTTGATAATGTTTAAACCAAAAATTATCCTAAATTTGTAAGTTTCTACGTTTTTAAGATGTCCACTTTTTTTTTTGATAATATGTTTATTTTCTGAAATAACATAGCTGTAGGAATGTTTGATGCTGTTTCTTAATTACAATCTTGTTTATTGACCCACAATGGATAAGTTGTAGCAGTTACCTTTTGAATGAGCTTACTCTTAAATACATAATGAACATTTTCTTGTTTAAATCCCTTTGTTGATTATGAATTTCTGGTGCTGATTTTTGGTTCAGATGTTGCTTTATCTGCATATCAGATTTTATCGCTCACCTTTCTCTTGGTATAACATTGTGAATCAATTTTTTCCAGATTTGTGAGAACTAAAATCATATTCTGCTTTATCTAATTTATTGAAACCTGGATTAAGCCCTAATTTGAACAGGTAATGTTTTAATTACCTTCGATCCATTTTAATTTAACTTTATTGAATTATCTTCATGGGATTGAATTATTTCTTGATTATCACAGGATTAATTTTTAAAATTAATACGTTAGTCTAAGATTAATCTGTTATACGAGTTTACTGATCTCTGAACTTGCATTTTCATCGCTTGTCTTGCATCAGACACCCTTGGGCGGTACATATGACAGCATGCCCCTAATTCTGTCATATGTTAAAGCAGTAAGACCCATAAATCAAAGTGGAAAATATCCATGGTAGTTTTTTATTTTATTTTAAATTTATGGTCGCTGGGTCCTCACATTAAGGGCCTTGATTTCCCGTCAAATTCATGCTTCTAACTTTGCATTATGAAAAAGTTCTCTTCTTGTGTTGCTGGCTTCAGGATGTGCCTTGGATAAATGTGCTTCGATATTAGATATCAATTCCGCAGATTGAAGAATCTATAACAGGAGTTGTTTGTGACATCTTGTGACGATCTATATGTGAGGACACATCTTATTATCTTGTAAACATAAACTCGTGACGCTCCTTGGTCAATGCATATAATATTTGCGGGAGATTAGGCTATTACACTTCTTGCCAAATCCTTCTATGTGATGTTGAATACAAGAACTTGCTTCTCCCTCCTTGTATAGTGTCAAATCAACTTCTTTTATGTGATGTTGAATACAAATCCCTCCTTTTATGTCACTTCTTGCCAAATCCTTCTATGTGATGTTGCATACAACCACCCTTCCTTAGTGGACTTATGCAAATCAACTCCTTTTCCAACATTTGATGATTCAGGCAAAATTCTTTGAAATCCCCTCTGGAGTTCTCAAAACTTTCATATTTTCAACCAAACACCTAGGATCAACTTTTTTTATTTTTTCTCCCACCTGGTCGGAACAAAAGAATTATTGCTTTAGAAGGCCAAGTAATAACAGTCCCAATGTCTGTCAAAAAAAAAAGAAAAAAATAACAGTTCCATCTTTTTCCTAGTGTTGGACTCCTTCAGGGCTAACCACTCACTCCAAGGGTTTCTTAGTTGGTTAGTCTTCAAAACATCGGCTTGTTGCCATGCTGGAGGTTGGATCTTGATAGAATCGTCTGCTCCAAGTCAGCAGTACGTATTTGCTTCCTAGCCACACCTTCATGCCCTCCCGAGTTGCATTTTCCTCTATCTCTATCCCTTGAGTACTCGAGTTGAGCAATGCTCCTTGTGAAGAAGGCAGAGAAAGTGAAGAGATAGAACTGAAGGATGTTTTTCGCCGCACAACAAATGAGCTCGGCGTGTATTCATTTATAGGCATGAGTCCCTCCTAACTAATTACAAATTCCTATCTTATTACAACAATTAGTCCTTAATATTGCCCGTAAATTAATGTCCACACAGTGGACAAAAAAATTTGACTAAAGAGTTTCAAAGTGAGGATTGAAAAGTGCTTTAGTGAAGATGTTGGCAAGTTGGTCCTTGGAGGAAATAAATTTGACAATTCATTCATTATGGGCAACTCGTTCTCAGACAAAATGAAAACCGATCTCCCATGTCATAACATTGAATGCCAGGTTTGCTGTTGGGTATGTGGCTCCAATGTTTTCTCACCATAGTACAGGTGGCTATATGGTTGAAAGTTGAATTTTAGCAAGAAAGGAACAGATCCAAGTTAATTCAGAGGTTGCATTTGCGAGGGCTTGATATTCAAACTTAATGCATGAATAGTTAGTTGAGCGCTGCTTCTTTGAAGACCAAGAAGTGAGATTGCTACCCAAGAATATATCAAAAATTCCAATGGAGCAGCAATCATCTAGACAACCCAAGAATAGAGCATGTGTTGGAGAAGATGTTTACGAAAGAATGCAGGGAGTCTTGTTAGCCAGTAGTGCATAGAAAACGACCTTATGGAAATGCAGGAAGGTGAGTGGAGAAAATCCTACAAAAGAGAGAGAGAGAGAGAGAAGAAAGAAATACTGTAAATTAAGGCACACAAAGATTTAGATGGTTTCGATAGATCCTCCAACATCCACCGACAGAAACTGAATTTGATCATCTCTAAGAAAAGATCCACAAGAGATGTAGAAGCTAAGTTACACTGGAAAGTGGATGAGAGAATGTAGGTAATGAAAGCCTGGAGGAGAGGAGCCAGCAGTTAGTCGAAAATATCCTCCATGACGTGTAAGTCGTGGTATTTATAACAATAGTAAGGTCACTAAGGGAGTAGTTCTTTGCTTGGAGGTGACCGTTGAATGTCAGCTCCTGTCAGGACGATTTAGATTAGGCCACATTAAGCTCGAACTAAGACGTCAGAGGAGTGGCCGGTAAGGCACCTATCCATAGCTGGGACAATACCAAGCGACGGCTAACAAGTAGAGCAAAGTTTGGCCTTGGCCTAGGCTAGTTGTAACAACCTTTCCTTAGCCAGGTATGCATTCCTGACTTAGAACTACAGATTGTCCAGGTATGGAGATTCAACTTATTCAGAGTGGCGCTGTGAAGTGGTTCAAAAAGTGGTAGTGGCGGCAGGGTGTCGTACAATCCATAAGCGATAAGGTGAGCCCTACAAGGATAGAGGAGTCTTCCATGGGGTGTTTCCGTGTGCTCTGGAGCTTGGAATCATGGAGACAACACTAGCACAAGGAATGGGCCATTGTGCGTTAGCACAGTGGCCTTTGGTCCATGGGCTGATGAGGTATAATCAACCCCAATCCACCTTAGTACAGGGGAGATTTCATTTAAGTCTAATTCTTAAAATTTCTTTCCACTTAAACTTCTTTTGGATCTCAATTAGACTTTTAAGATTTAATTAAAGTTTTCAAATTTTCTCCAAATTTAATTTAACAAATCTCCAAAATTATACATAATTCAAGTAATTGAACAAAACTCATATTAACACTTAAATTAAATTTTAGGCTAGTACAATATGTGTGTGTGTGTGTATGGATTGTATATATTTGTATAAGCAATGGAATCAGGGTTAATCGAACAGGAGTGGAGTTGACTAGAAAGCCAACCTTAAAGGATCGATTTTGAATTCGAGTTGGGTAAGCATATTTATTTTTTGTACTGTTAGCTATCTAATCGAGTTAAAATTTAACTCAAAACTCGAGTTGACCCACTCCCTAGCCTAGGCTACATCCCATCAGCATCAAACTGAGTCAGCTAATCCTCCTCATCTGTTTCTGAGTTGTCTTGGCCTCAATTGTGAAATGGATACATGTATTTCTATGTATATATGTGTGTGTGTGAGCGCGCGCGCGTGACCTTGTCCTGCTTTGTAGAGATATTACATGCTTTGGTCAATTGGAGCCGCACAATTTTGTCTCTCAAAAGATGCCTCTAAAGTTTGAGGTTAAGTTTTCATACATAAATCATTAAGAACTGCTCTGCCCTAATTTGTCCATTTTAGACTAATTAAACCCTTTTAAGCATCCTTTATCAATGTCATGGTTTGTAAGACTGTAATAAAGTCTTTTTTAGATTTTTTATTTTTCCAATTTAGTTGCCTAGGTTAAATACAAGTTCACAAATTTTCACTAAATGGTGATATATACTTTTATGATCTTATTCATTAAATTTCTCTTCTTCACTAACTAAATTTTGCTCAAATTCTTTTTACTTTAGATCATACTTTTGAGGCACTGTTGTATTTGCCTAGTTCTACAAAATACTAATAGTTTTATTTGCAGTTTATGATGCAAAACCATATTCGCTCATTTATGTATAGTCATTTTCGTTGCATCAATTTACCGGATGCTATAGATTGGCGAGAAAAAGGTGCAGTAACAGCTGTTAAGAATCAAGGCTGTTCTGGTAAGTTAAAAAATTAGATATTAAAAACATTATATTGAATTATATCTTTAATCTTTGTTTTTCTTTATTGTAGATTGCTGTTGGATTTTTGCTGCTGTCGCAGCAGTGGAAGGAATTGTTATGATCAAGAAGAATAAGTTAATTAGGCTTTCAGAGCAACAACTTCTTGATTGTATCACAGTTGACTACAGAGACAAACGAATAGTTAGCGGCCGGATTGAGTGGGCGTTCGACTACATTATGAAATATGGTATTACTTTAGAAGCCAAGTACCCTTACACTTCTGTTAAGGGTCACTGTAAGGTAAGCTTTCTATTACATGAAAAAAATATTAAATAAACATAAATGAAGGAAAGAGTTTAGATTAGTGTACATTTGATTTATCTTTTTTTTTTTAATAAAAAATTGTACATTTTTTTTAATAAAAAATGTACATTTAAACTACTCAAGAATTTCTATTTAGTTTTATTTGGGAGACATTTTGTTCAATGCTTATTATTTAGAGAAAATAATTATTTAATTTTATATCACTTAAAAATGTTATGATTCAAAAAATTACATTTAGATGTCATTATGACATACAAATATTTTGACATAAGATTAAGATAATATTAAACCTTACGTATTTAATTTTATTTTATAGTAAAATTATACAAATTTATTAGTTAATATTTATCTGATTTATTATTTATGAATATTTCATAAATATCATTTATATTTATTAATTTGTCAGTAAAATTTTGCAGATTTATCCTTCTGTAGTTGCAATCAATCGATATGAATTTGTTCCACTTAATAATGAAGATGAATTAATGAAAGCAGTCTCAAAACAACCGGTGGCAGCTTATGTTGGAATTAATCTTGATTTCAGACGTTACACTGGGGTAAGTGTTTTATGTTTTTATCACATTTGAATTAATAGTCATTATATTAATTTTATATTTTATTCACAAATTTTATACCTCCATCAAATTTAAGTAGTGTTGTATATGTTATGCTGATTTCATATTTTTTTTCTAGGGAGTGTTCGAATATCATTGTAGCAGTATGATCCCCCTACATGCTATAACAATTATAGGTTACGGAACTACCCATTATGGAGAAAAATTTTGGATTTTAAAGAATTCATGGGGTCCAAAGTGGGGGGAGAAAGGATTTATGAGGATGTTGCGAGGATCAATTTATCTTCAAGGACTTTCTGGTGTAGCATCGTGTCCCTTGTTTCCGATTCTCGACTAATTTATTTTTAAGCATATTGAATTTTATCTGTGAGTCTTGCAAGTATTTTGGAACAGAGTTCATTTAAAAGTCTTCTAACTTTGTTTGTTGAATAGAATAGTTTTCATTTCTTCTTGTGGAACTCTCTTTATGCTCTCCATCCAAAGTATTTCTTGATTTTTTTTTCTTAATTTAGTTATTATTTCAGATTTACATTATAAAATTCATTCATTGCTCTGATGCTCTGTAGTGGTTTGTATATGTTTTCTTTGGCAATTCTAAAATTTGTATAGTAATTTTCATGCATATTTCATTTATTTGAATTTTACTAATCTAATTGAATTTCTCCCTAGTCTTACCGAACTATGTTACCTTATTTAGAGAAAATATTTATTTGATTTAATAATATTTATAAATAATTTTTTATAAAATTATAAATTTATTACTTAAAAGATGACATTAACAAAAGGTGCTCCAAGAAATTATCTGCGTACAACTAAAGTGAATTAATTTTGTTGGGTTAAATAAATCATGATTTAGGTACTTTGAGCATATATCGTTTAATTT
>JAEMOT010000409.1:0-86761 GCA_019297695.1 Apostasia ramifera | reverse complement strand
GGGGCGGCGCGGTGGCGGCGCGGTGGCGGCGCGGGGCTGCCGGATCTGGAGGAGAGAGGGAGGGGTAAGGGTATAATGATAATTTTTATACTTTTTAATAATAAAAAAATAAAAAAGGGACCCATATGATTTTTTTGAAAACCTAGAGACCCCGATGATATAATTTTAAAAACGTGAATCTGTGTGATAATAACCCTTAAACTCAGGGACCTGAGTGAAATTTGCCCATAATATAATTATACACAATTATTTAGTGATAAAATATTATAAAGAATCACATGAATCAGTTGTTAAGTAAAGAGATTTTAAAATATCACATCCTAATAAAGGGAGAAATGATAGAGTTCATTGACAATTTATTATGTAATGATATTGCAAACATATAATAAAATTCTTACAGACAACTACAATAGCATTATTTGCACTCATATAAATATCAAAGAAATCATATTTATTTGCATAAATAATAGTATTTTAAAGAAAAAATGGATTGATAGCATTAACACAAATACTACTAAAAAATTATTGCACCTTCACATTAAAGAGAAGAAAACATTAACCAAAATATTTTAGTTATTATTGTTGCACTATGTTCATGTAATTCAATAACTTTGAGGTGTCAACTCGATAGTGTTGAGTTACATATAAGGTTCAGTTGCTATATTATTAGATTGTGACAAAATTGAAGTTCATATGTCCAATGCTTTCGGCGGAACCCAAAAAAATAACTAAGTATTAATATCAATTGAATACTTTATATAGATCAAAATTGAATATTATAAAAGTTGTTAATTAATTGACATGTGCTAATATTGATTGGCAGTGGGTAAAGCTTTTTGCTCCATGATTAAACTATTCATGTAAAATAAAGTTTGATCTAGCTGTTTAGAAAGCTAAAATTGTTTTTCAGAGATTTTGAATTGGATATATAGCTTAATAGAGGCAGTATATAATAGGATAATAGGAAAAATAACTATTATTTTTTGGTAATAGAATGATATTTTTACTTTCAGTAAATTAAATTAAAGAAAAATAAAACTAAAAAGATAATTAGCAGACACATTTTTACATGAAATAATATATATAATGATTCAATTTTCAGTAATCATCAATAGTACGACCATTAGCAAAAAAATTTGTACATGAAAACAGTATTAAAAAGATATTAATTTTATATATATAAACCAATATTGCAAGATGACAACACTTATTTAGCCACTTATGAATTATTTTCAATCTTAAATTAATATCAAACAGGATATCTAAATATGTGTTATAATATTTATCTTGAACGATTCACAAACATATATATGCTCTTTGATGAGGATATTTATTATTTATATAAAGCTTAACATAAACAAAAAACTTTCTGAACAAAAATAATTGTAGTGATTGCAGTCTTCAATTTTAGTACTTCATCAAAGCTAATTGAAATGAAAATATAGGAGAAATTTAGTTTGAAATACAGTTTTTTATTTGTATGTTTAGCAATAACAAAAACATTTATATTAATATAATCAATACAATTTTGAATATGTAGATATATACCTTCTAATTTTTGGATAACAGAACAAATATTCTAGAACAAATATATATGTATATACTTTCACGATTATAGTCATTAAACATGAGTTGAAAAATGACTGGAATGGTAAATTAAGAATCCATATCCCCTGAAATTCGATAAATATATATTTAACATGAAAGTGTTATAAAAATATTATAAGAACATAAAAAATATTATATACATTAATTAAGCAACGATCATGTTGCAAATGCATTAAAAACAGGCTTTATAAATATAATTCTTGTAACAATAACAAATAATTTAAGATTATAATTTTATTGTAGTAGTCAAATGAAAGCAAATCATACATGCACCTTTAGAAGCAAGCCAAATAAAGATTATCATTATATAGTTCATTCATCTACATAGTATTCTTCAACAATACAATCTCATAATGAGCTTATCTTTCAAAAAAAATCTCATAAAGAGCTTTCAAATGTACCAAAAAGAAAAGTTAAGATATAAAATTAAAAGTTTATTTAAAAAAAAAAGAATAAACGTATAAAATTAGAAATTAAGTAAAATATCTTGCCAAATTGGTAATCCAGAGGAAATTAAAATAATTGAAATTCAAACATGACAAATATTTGATTTTACAACTTAACACATGCTCTGTTTCTACACCAGAGCCTCAACAAATATTGATACAAAGTAAGTGAAAATTTAAAAGAAAAATATAAGTATTTATTGTTAAGTTAATCAGAAATAAATAAAAAAGATAAGAGATAAACCAAGAATAAACAACCTCACATTCTCCTTCATCCGATTAAGTAAAAGCATTGACCAATGAAAGATCCAATTCGATAGCTCTATTTGCATCGGAGATAGTTTCTACATATTTATGTTTAAGAATTAAATTAATTAATTCCATGCTATACTAAATAAATAACGTAGGCACAATGGATACAAAAAATTATAAGTCTACATTAGCATATAGTGAAAACATGTTTGAGTTAATACAGTTTCTTATTGTTAGCATATGAAGAACCTTAAGCTTCAAATTAAGTTTAAGATGAATTCCAGAACACATCCTATGTTTTCAATGCTCAAACTACACCATGAAGAATAATGAGCATCAAATTTCAAGCTTATTGAAGTAATTATAAGGCTTTTAAACATGTAATTCATACATATTAAATATACCAAATATTTGAATTTATCAAGCACTGCAAGAAGATGAGTTGTGACCGTAAATTGTTGCAAGCTAGAAAGAAGGAAAGAATAATATCTCAGAAGTAACATCATCAATATTTTTTTCAGAATGGGTACGGAAAGCAATTTCATTCAAGATTTCCTTCTTTCCTGTTGGCTTCCTTGACTGCTATCTCCAAGAGAAGCTTTACATAAGTTGAGATTTTTGTCAACATTTTGTCATATTTGATACCAGCGAATGCATGTAGATAACTGACGAACTTCAATGTAGATGGCCAAACTAAAGGCTTCGCAGAAGATGGATTCAGCAGAGCTGCGCATCTCAGGTGATTCTGCTTCAATGCAATCACAGAAGGTATTCTCCTGCAAAAAATTAGCACTTATGAACTCAAAACTTCTTCAAATCAATGCAAGAAAAACTGTGAAAACATTCACCAGTAGTTCAGAAATCCAAAAATCAATCTTAAAAAAGCTTACCCAGATAAATCCATTTGAAGGCGACCAGCAACAGCAATTCACGCACGGATTCCAAGCAGCCTCTACGAGCTGCCAGGTGGAGCGGTGTGCTTCCAGGATAACGACTGCAAGCATGAGCCTTTTTAATCTAACAAGCCATCATCACTGATTTACATTCAAAAAATAATAGATCTGAAGCCCCTCATTACGCTCTAAAATTTGTAGGTAACTTTGATGTCGAGTTCCTCAGCATCATGAATCAGACATTGACAGTGTGGAGCAAGAAGAGAAATGTAAGGCATTGGATGAGAAGAATAATAGCAACCAAATTGTTACCTGGACTGAAGATGATAAAAAAAATGTTATGGATCTTGGCTCTTCTGATATGGAAAGGAATCAAAGTTTGGAAAGCTTGATTGTCGGGAGAAGAGCAAGAAAGAATCAAATAATCATATTTGAGAAGGATTTGATTGACTTGAATATTAATGATTCTAGAATGGATGAATTATCTTTTTTTCATCCTAAAATCCGACCTATTTTTGCTCCAAAGGAGAAATCCTTTTGATCTTCCCTATGGGTTAGAAGAATCTGCATTGCTGGCCATTCTAGGTTCAGCTCCTTCAGTTTTACTGCACAGACACAATCCATTTGATTTTTCAGATTCCCAGAAAGATGCTAGCAAAGGCTTTGCTGGAGACAGTTTAGGCAATTAGGAAGTAGTACATCTGTTATCAGAATATAATAGGACCTTATAGCAGAATTAGTACATCTATTTAGCTTCCATTGTTGCCAGCATAAGTGGAGTCTTGACACAAAATCAATGGTAAGATAAATTTACACTGAATAATTCAGAAAGATTCATGGGCAATGAGATCGGTTTAGAATTTTGGGGTTCTGCTTTTCTACTTTCATCGCACGTCATGGAGCCTTGCGTTGGGAACAAGTTCCAGCTTGGCCAGAAAATTGGAAGCGGGTCCTTTGGGGAGATTTATCTAGCTTGAACACCCTAGTTTAGTTTATAATAGTAGCTGCTTTCTTAAGACTTAAAATTTTTCGTTTGCTTCATGTAATGGGATTTGTGTAAATATGCGATTGTATGTGGGTTCTGGTTTGTGTTTGGGACAAGTAATAGATCGTTTTATATTCCCCTTAGAATGTATAGTATTCCATGCACCATATATCTTACATACATCGACTTAAAGCTTCATTTTATGCTGTAAGATAAGCTAAACTTGACAATAAGGTACCTCCAACGAATTGGTGAAACTAGCTCTTGGGTAATTTAATTATGAACAAGAACTTATGGTTACTTTTAGCATTTCTTTTGAGTGACATTCATGGTACATGAATGGTATTGTAGCCATCGTTTTTTTGGAAACCTTTATGAAATTTTGTTCATGAAAGTATCATTATTTATGATATGTAGTAGATGTCTCCCAAATTTGCTGAGTTAAGATTGTTTTTCAGCAATACTCTTAGGTGATAGATTCTCTGGTTTTGTGCAAATGAGGAGGTGGCAATTAAACTTGTAAGTATTTTCTGCTAATTCTATTGGCCGAGAACTGTTTATTGTTGTTTCATTGACTTGGTAGGGAGAGATTTAATTTTTCAACTTCAAATTTATATTACAGTGATAACTTATAGCATACTGTTATTCATTATTGCAGAAATATACAACATGGCCAAAACAGGAAAATTTAAAAACAGGAATTGTTTATTGCAGAAGATTTGACAAAATTTTCTACAAAGTTCTTCACGTTAGTAATTTTTGTCCTCTGTAGACATATTATATATTTCTAATAGGCTGGATTGCTGAGGTTTATGCAAGGTTACGGGAATTAGGTTTGTCAAGTATGATACTTTTTGTCTACTTTTCCTCCACAAAGTAATATTTTGCAGTCATCTTCCTTCTAGTTTTGATATTCTTTTATGCTCCTTGTGATTCCCTAGGCCATGACTTTTTTGTTGATATATAATCCTGTATATATTACCTAGACTTATTTTCCTGAAAGTTCCAACTACATTTTGATTAGAATTAAAGTTAGACATCTATTGTGCCATAATGTCTGTGCATGAATTATGGATTGCAGATGAGCTTAACAGCATTTTATTTTTGTAACTATTCGAAGGTTACAAAGATTGAATCCTTGTAAATGATGTTTGGCTTTAACTTATTTCTCACAATAAAAAATAAACTGCTTCGTCCTGCTCACTTCGTTCTTCCAGCCTGGGAATGCTACAGTTTGGTTTTGGAATTTGTAAGTCTAAGTTCTAGGTATCTTCTATGTGGAAAAAAGAGACTTGCTTCAATTTGAAATAGGAAAAACAGACAAACCTATCAAGATTTGGATTTGAAACAAATTACTTCTCACATTGCATAAGTTTTTATTTGAAATTTAATAGTCATTGCATTATCGTGTTCCTTGTTGAATGTTGCATGCATCCAGCAAAATTTGCTTTTATCTATTTGGCTTGAAAACGATTTGTGTGAGGGTACCAGGATTTCCAGTTCCATAAATCTATGTGGTTGTTAATTGGAATTTTATGGAACTGAACTATCTTAAATTCTATATTGCATATATAACTATCTACACTACATTGTTGGATGCCTATTGTTTGCTTTGCCCTAATGATTAAATTATTATGGTTTATTAATGTGTTTTGCTATATTAATTGCTGTTTTAAATAGAGTTCTTGGAGGCCATGCTTTTGCTATATTAATGGTTGATTGGTATATTGAGAATTAGTTCTTTTCTTGATGGTTGTTATACGTTCCTACCAGGAAAATGTTAAGACAAAATATCCTTAATTGCTTTATGAATCAAAGCTGTACAGAATTTCTACAAGGAGGAAGTACTGGAAACTTTTCCCCACCAATTTTAACACATGCTAGTAAACTAATAGTAACCAGTCTTATTCATGAGAAGTTTTCAATTTCTAACAGTAACCAATCTTATTCATGAGAAGTTTTCAATTTTTGTTAGAAATTTATAATGTACCTCATAATTTGAAATCAAATAAATTCTTGAATCTCAAGTGGAAAAGCAAAGTTGGTTTATCACCTGAAACATAGGTCTTTCTATTCTAAATTTTGATAAAATAAAAGAATTGCTTTAATTTTGATAAAAGCACATGCGATATCAAACTATTTTGATAAATCCCGTAAAGTTAAATATTAAAATAAACACAAATATGTATATAAAAAAGCTATCAGTTAATTATTAATAAACTGAGATGAAAAAGGGATATCAAAAGATAGAAGAAACAAAGATAAGACTTATCTTAAAGCATTCATACTCTATCAAGTATGATGCAGAAATGAAATCAAGTATATGATATTAGTAAACTCAATTAATGATTTGGAAACTCAATCAAGTATATGGAAGATTTAGTTCTTAATGTTGTAGTTGAGTTTACATTAGAATCAAAATATCAATTTAAAGCTCACATTTAGATTGAGTTCAAGATTCAAAGCCAGCTTGGTATGAATCAGGTTGGATCACATTTCCATATTACAGTGTAAGTTTAATAAATATCCTTGTAGAATCACAATAGCAATTTAAAGCTCACATTTAGATTGAGTTCAAGATTCAAAGCCAATCTGATTTATTGGAGGAAGTCATCAAAAGTAAAAAGCAATCCGATTTCTAATAAACACTGTAATAACAGTTTCTCTATAATCACCTTAAGAATTATTCATCAAGTCATCAAAAGTAAATACCAGTTTGATTTGTCATTCAATAGTGCAAGTATTAATAGAATAGATCTCTAGAAACTCTTTGAAATTTAGGTATAATTTGAGCTTAAAATCAAGAATTCAAAGGGAATGCTTAGCAATTTAAAAGCACTTCTACTGTAATAAGTAAAAAGAGTGCTGAGTTTATTTCTTAAAAATTAAAAAATTTAAAATTAGAAGTAAAGGACATCTTAACCTAATATAACAATATATAAAGCAAAACATTCTTAAAGCCAACCAGCAGAAAATATGTCCAGAACATGTATGTTGACATTAAAAGTAGAATGAAACAATTTTATATAATTGAAAACACTATAAACTAAGAAACTACATTAAGAAAAAGTTATTGTATTAATAATCATGTTAGAAAAAAATAATATGCATTAGGATTGAGACTAATGAAAGACCAACCTGTTTCTTTTCCTCCTTCAAATGTTGAAGTTAGATGTTCCAAGTTGTTGTCAATAATAGTGATGACTGAAAGTTTTAGCTGGTAAGGAGATAAAAATAAAGGAATCCCATTAATAAGCTCCTAGAAAATATAATTAGTATTAGCTAGAAAATAGCCATCTATTTAATTACAACATCAGCTTACCCAGTACAACTCAAGTGGCTTTGTTGAGTTGCTTATGCTGTAGAGTTTATACTCATCCATCAGGGACAAAGAGAGACAAAAGTTTATGTGGGGAGACTGAGTGTCCAGATAATTTGGAAGGCCAGGAAGGAGATCCACTCATTTAGCCCTAGGCAACTTTTATTTCTCCATCAGCAACTACTTCCAATGGCTAAGAACGACAGCTCCTCTAACACCAAATGGAATTTGCTGCAAGTCAATTTGAGGGCGAAAACAATTTCAGGAAGCCCAAGTCAAGGCAGGAAGATATCAAAACCCTCACAGGCGTGGCAGCCGATTGCGAGCGGCACACTGCGGAAGGCATGGTAGCAATCTAGAGATACCTTGGGCGCGTCGGCCAATTGCGAGCGACGGCACGTAGTGGCGTGCGGAGCAGCCGTCGAGACGACACCACGAGCATGGCAGCCAATTGCGAGCGACGGCACGCAGCGCGAATTTGACCAACTTCTCCACTTTGATTGATCTGAGCCTCTTTCACCTTGAGGTTGTTAGATTGTGGCTGTTTAAAAAAAACGGTGGATACAAAGCTGTTGATTTGAGAATATAAAAAGTAAATGAAGAGAGATTCCGTTTTACTTTCTTGTTGACGCGCAGGAGCAGCCGACGGGCGGCCGCGGTGTCGCCCGTCCGGGAGGATTGGAAGGAGAGAGAGAGCCGCAGGACCGACGGCGAAGATCTCTCTCTCCTATTGACGCGCAGGAGCAAGCAACGAACAACAGGAATAGGCGACGGGCGGTCGTGGAGTCGCCCGTGCGGGAGGATCGGGAGGAGAGAGAGAGGCGCAGGACCGATTGCGGAGATCTCTCTCTCCTGTTGACGCGCAGGAGCAAGCGACGGAGAAGGAACACCCAATTAGCACTTTAGGAAGAGCGAGAGGAGGAGGCGCATGACCGATTGCGGAGATTTCTCTCTCCTGTTGATGCGCAGGAGCAAGCGACGGAGAGGGAACACCCAATTAGCACTTTAGGAAGAGCGAGAGGAGGAGACCGAGTAAGAGGAATTTCATTTTCCTCTCTCTCCTGTCCAGGCGCAGGATCGGCAGCGGAGAGGGAAGACAACAGAGAGGAGAAGATAAAAACTTTTAAAAAAACTTATAAAGAGAATAGATGAAAACTTCAGTTGTTCTGCCCCTTGGTATTCCGTTTCAGGCGTTTCAGTGATATTGCGCTTCAGCTTCAGCCTTTTCATCTCCGCTCTTGCGATCTCATAAATCTGCCATCTATCTGTAACCGTTTCATCTTGCTTGTTCTTCCATCTCCTGTGCGCTCTACAGAAACCGCAGACCTTTGCGCTCCCCGGCCGTTTTTCTCCCTTGGCCGCCCATCGCTTGCATTAATGAGGAAGGGTTGCCGATCCATCTCCCAGCCTCAAGAACTTCCCGGAAACCCTAGTGTGTGCGATCCCGTCCAGTAACCGGCCGCTAGTCACTTAAAGAGAGGAGGCATTGCGAATCGCGAATCGGGACGGGTACGCGTTTTAAGAAGCGAAACGATTCCTGTGGAGGAGAACTCCTGCCATTATAAAGAGAAGAAAGAAGAATAGAGAAGAAGAATAGACTAGTTAATGCACGTGCGTTATTTCGTTGGTTCGCTCTTTTTTTATATTAGGCACGATACTTAAGCTACAGCAACGGTCTGTCTGCACATCGATTATGATGCTTAAACTCAGTATTCTTCATAACATCAAATACGATATGCCTCGATCTCAATTTGGCCTTTTTCAACATCTGTTACGATGTTTAAGATACAGCATCCGTCATTCTCGATGCGCTCAATTGGCCTAAAATTATTTATTCTAGATCTCAAATCATTTATTTTCATAAAATAAAAAATAAAATTTATTAATTCAGTGCTCTTATGACATAAAAAAAATGGAATGAAATATAAATAATTTGCACATATTTTAGAATTAAAATAATTAAAATAAAAATATAATTTGAGATAAGACAAAAAAAAAATTCATAAAATACAACTTAAATATAAATAATTTAGATTAATAATCTGAAAAAAATAAAATTAAATATAAATAATTTGAATCTATTTGTAAATAGTTAAAAAAAATTAAGACTAAAATACAATTTCAATTTTTTTAAATTTAAATATAAATACGATAACTTGAGAAAATATTTTAGAATTAAATGTACATAATTTGGACTTATTCGTAAGAAGGTGAAAACTTTGAGACCAAAATGCAATTTATTTTTTTTAATATCTTGAGAAAATAATTTAAACTTAAAAGTAATTTTAACATTTTTGGATTTAAATATAAATAGATAATTTGAGAAATAAATTTAGACTTAAATATAAATAATATAAATGTATTTCTGAGGAGGTGAAAAAGTTGAGATTAAAATGCAATTTTAGCTTTTTTAAATTTAAATATAAATACAATAACTTAGAAAAAAATTTAACTTAAATATAAATAATTTAGACTAATAATTTGAAAAAAAATTGAAATTAAATATAATAAACTTAGACTAATTTGTAGGAGATAACAAAAATTGAGATCAAAATACAATTTTAATGTTTTTAAACTTAAATATAAATATAGTAATTTGAAAAATAAATATATAATTGCAATTATGGCTAAATAATTGAATTTTTTAAATTTGAGACTAAAATGTAATTTTATTTTTTGAACTTAAATATGAATATATAGCTTGAGAAAAATATTTAGGTTTAAATATAAATAATGGGAACCTATTAATAAGCAGGTTAAAATAGGGAGACCCAAATGCAATTACAGCGAGTTTTTAAATGGGAAGCGGTGGGGGTGGCGGCGTGGCACTGCTGGCTTCGACAGCTGGCAGCCTTATTTTTTAGGCACAATGACACATTAGTCCCCTAACGTTTACAGTCTTATACATAGGCTTACATATATTTATTTTAGGTCCAACTATATTCATTTTTTATCCAAATTAACTCTAAATTTTAAATTTCAAATTAAATTCTGAAAGTTCGCTTCTATTTGGGCTTAAATATATATATGAATATGAAGTACGTATCTTCAAACCGTTGAAATTTGCTTTTATTTGGACTTTAATATAAATATGATAATTTAAAAAGAAATTTGGATTTAAATATAACTAATTTGGATCTATTTGTGAGAAAGTGAAAAGTTAAGACTAAAATGTAATTATAATTTTTTTGGAATTAAATATAAATATAATAATTTAAAAAAAATTGAACTTAAATATAAATAAATTGGACCTATTTGTTTGATAGTGAAAATATTGAGATTAAAATGCAATTGTAGTTTTTTTTTTGACAAATGTGAATGTATTTGTTAGGAGATGAAAAAGTTAAGGCTGCATTTGGGAAAGTTTTTTGATATTAAAAAGTGCTTTTTTATATAGCTAAAATATAAAAATTATGTTTGGTAAAATAACTATTTAACCATTTTCAGCTATCAAAAAGCTAAAAAACAGCTATAGAGAAAAGCTAAAAAAAAAACTTTTTAGAAAAATGATTGTGCTCTAATTAATTATGGACAAAAATGCCCTTAACATTATTTATCTCCACTAACTGAACGCATCTTCTTAACTTTTTCCGTCATTTTCTTCCTCAGGTCCCTTCATTAAACCAAATATGCAATTGCGTAATTTTCATATTTTCATATTTAAAAAAAAAATGTATTAAATGATATTATTAATATAGTAAAATAAAAATATACATATTTATGTAGATATAATATAAAATAAATAAAATTTATTTTAAAATTTATAATAATATGCAAATAAACTATAAAATAATATAAAATATATTATAAAATTAATGACACATAAATTTAATTATTTAATAGAATGAGTTAATTATTATATATTTATAGAATATATGTAATAAAAAGTATTTAAATTATGTCTAATTTAGTAAAAAATAAAATAATTTTAGACAGCACAGCAGTTTAACTAAACAGTTCTGTTTTTGATGACAGCTTTTAACAGTAGTTTACCAAAAGTATAAAACAGCTTTATTCAACATCACTTTTTTATATCGCTATACAGTACAACACTTTTTTATACAACACAGCCAAACAGAGCCTAAGATTAAAATGTAATTTTTGTTTTTTTGAATTTAAATATAAATATGATAACTTAGAAAAAAATTAGACTTAAATATAAATAATTTCGACTAATAATTTGAAAAAAATAAAATTAAATTAAATATAAATAATTTAGACTAATTTGTAAGGAGATAAAATAAGTTGAGATCAAAATACAATTTTAATTTTTTTGAACTTAAATATAAATATAGTAATTTGAAAAATAAACATTTAATTTCAATTATGGCTAAATAATTGTATTTTTTAAATTTGAGACTAAAATGTA
Organism: Apostasia ramifera; assembly: GCA_019297695.1. Taxonomy (NCBI): domain Eukaryota; kingdom Viridiplantae; phylum Streptophyta; class Magnoliopsida; order Asparagales; family Orchidaceae; genus Apostasia; species Apostasia ramifera. The sequence continues at coordinate 74,889 of JAEMOT010000409.1, read as the reverse complement.
ATTTTATTTTTTTAACTTAAATATAAATATATAGCTTGAGAAAAATATTTAGAATTAAATATAAATAATGGGACCTATTAATAAGGCCGTTGAAATAGCGAGACCCAAATACAATTACAACGAGTTTTTCAATTTAATTAATGAGAAGAGAGGTGGGTTGGCGGCGTGGCACTCTTATTTTTTTTTGGAATAATTACACATTAGTCCCCTAAGGTTTATAGTCTTATCCATAAGCCTAAATATATTTATTTTAGGTCCAACTATATTCATTTTTTATCCAAATTAACTCAAAATTTTAAATCCCAAATTAAATTCTGGAAGTTAGCTTTTATTTGGGCTTAAATATATATGAATATGAAGTATGTGTCTTCAAACCGTTAAAATTTGCTTTTATTTGAACTTCAATATAAATATGATAACTTAAAAAAATTAGATTTAAATATAACTAATTTAGTTCTATTTGTGAGAAGGTGAAAAGTTAAGACTAAATGCATTTGTAGCTTTTTTTTTGACTTAAATATAAATATAATAATTTGAAAAAAATTGAACTTAAATATAAATAAATTGGAGCTTTTTGTTTGGCGGTGAAAATATTGAGACTAAAATGCAATTGCAGTTTTTTTTAATTTATAAATTCAAAAAAATAAAGATAAAGATAAAATATTTTTTCTCCCATACTCTTATATATAGTATAGATATATGGTAAATTACATATGGTCTCCTCAAGTTATGAGATTCTTTCATACAGATTCATCCTTTTTAACTTATATCACTCAGGTCCTTCTGCAGCCTTATCTGTTATTATTTTCTAGAAGCATCAATATTAAAGCTGAAGTTAATCTATACATTCCCTCTATATCTGATTCGCCCTCTCTCTAAATTTAGAAGTAGCTTCAATATTAAAAAAAAAAAAAAACTGAAAAATTAAAATATCAGTAAAAGGAGCTCAGTAAAGGTGAAAACTTCTTTCAGGTACTTGAATGAAATGATCAGTAGTCTTTTCTTTTTATTTTTTATTATATTCACCTACTTATATAAAATAATATGACTATTCTATAGTTATAGTTTTTAGTTTAATTATGTATTTTGCAATATTTTTATGTTAAAAATTATTAAATTTCAGTAAAAGTAAAGACATCATAATTTTTTTTTGCGGGGAAAATGACTAGAGTTTACTTTGCATTTGATTTATTAGTTATTATAAGCCCATTAAAATTATTATTCAATGTTTAAAGTTAGTATAAATATTAGGGCAAATTACGCTCACGTCTTTGAGTTTAATGCTTAATATCGTGCAGGTTCACGTTTTTAAAATTATAATATCGGGGTCTCTTAGTTTTAATAAATTATCAAATCGGTCTTTTTTTTATTTATTTTATTATTAATTTTTTTTCAAATTACCATTTTACCCCGCCATTCTCTCTCTCCACCCGATCCGGCGCACACGCGCGGGCCGCCAGATCGGGAGGAGAGAGAATAACAGAGGTAAAATAATAATTTTAAAAAATTTTAATTTTAAAAAATTTAAAAAGGACTCATTTGATAAATTATTAAAACTCAGGGATCCCAATATTATAATTTAAAAACATGGACTTGTGTGATATTAAGTGTTAAACTTAAGGACCTAGATATAATTGTCATAAATATTAATCCAGTGAGCTATTAATTATTTTTGTATCACGTATATCTTCATTATTTTTATGAAATAGATATATCAGTTAAGAAATAAATCAAAGTACAAAACTTGAAATACATATAAAAAATAAAAATAAAGAATAATTTAAATAGTGCAGATGAGATCATGGTTATGTGTTTTCAAAATTGATTAATTTCGATTAAGTTCGATCTAAAAATTGTCGGTTTTCTTTTAGTTGAAACTATTCACACTTTTTAAGATAAAATTTCTCAAAATTTAAATTTTAAACAAAAAAATTACAAGCTATAGCACACATTATATTGAAATTATTTGAAACTGAAATTATTAAAATTATTAAAATTATTAAAATTGTACAAAATAATACTCAAAAAGATGAAGAAGCATATAATCGGGGAATAACCCGAGGGAAATTGGTCATTGGCCTCTCAGCCGCACGCCTTGGTCTTCCCATTCCCGGCGCAAAGCCATGTCTCCTCTCTCCTCCAGCTCTCCTGCTCGACCGCGGCTTCGCCGTAACCTTCCTCAACACTCACTTCAACCATGATCGCCTCCTGGCCGCCGCCGGCGACCCGACAGGCGGCGAGCTGGGCGGCATCCGCTTTGCAACGATCCCCGACGGCCTCGGCCCGGGAACGATGTGGGGAGGCTCGTCGAGGGGTTCATGGAGGTCATGCCGGCATGCCTGGAGGACTTGATCGCCGGAAACTCCGCCGCCGGAGAAGTGCCGAGGTTCACCTGCTTCATTGCTGACGAGAGCATGGCGTGGGCCTTCAACATCACCAGGACGGCCGGGCTTCCATCGGCGGCGTACTTTCCGGCGTCGGCGGGGACGCTGGTAGGGACCCTCAGCATTCCCAAGCTCATAGCGGATGCAATCATCGATGAAGAAGGTGATCAGATTTTTCTTGATGTTAAAAAGGCGAATCTTTTTGTTAAGTTCCTCAAGATACTGAAAGGGGGAATTTTTGATTTGTGTTGATAATGCTATAAATGAATAACCTAAGCTTTTAAGAGACCAGATATCATGTTTGATCTGGAAAAAATTTCAGTTCATAACAAAAAAAATTTTTTTTTTGGTGAAATTGTGGCCTCGAACTTTCATTCAGAAATAAGAAATGAAGAAAAATTACAGAACTCGTTAAAAAGCTTAATGAACTTTTAATTAGTCTGACCCATTAGCAAAAAGTCTTGCAGAAACTAATTAGTTGAACCAACAATGGCAGGGGTTCCAAAGCAGAAGGAGAAGTTCCTGCTGAGCCCCGGTTTGCCTTCTATGGACCCGGCTCATCTCCTCTGGAACTGCTTCAGCGACCCCAAAGCCCGCAAACTCTTCTTCGATTTGTTCTCCGCCAACACACGCGCAGTTGCAAACTCCCCGTTCATCCTCTGCAACACCTTCCAAGAGCTCGAGAACCCGCTCCTCACCCACTTCCCCTGCATCCTCCCCGTCGGTCCCCTGCTCGCCGGAAACCGGCCGGAAAAGCCCACAGGCAGCTTTTGGACGCCGGACACCGGCTGCCTGGAGTGGCTCGACGACCAGCCGGCAGCGTCAGTCGTCTACGTCGCCTTTGGCAGCTTCACCATTTTCAACCAAACCCAGTTCCAGGAGCTGGCTCTGGGGCTGGAGCTCGCCGAAAAACCGTTCCTTTGGGTCGTCCGGCCGGACAGCACCGCCGCCTTTCCGGCGGGTTTTGCTGAGAGAGTGATAGCGTCTCCACCAAGAATTCTTTTTTTTTTTTCTCAGGCAATTGTAGGATGCCCGCAACTCCAGAGAACAAGAGGAAGAAGAAGGAAATGAAGGGAGAGAAGAAAAGGAAAGTTTACTTCATTCATGTCATGGCCCTTACAAGATTTTCAGCCCCATTTCTATTCTCGTTTCCCCCCACTTCTTCTATAACTGACTATAACTGACTCCATAAAACATTAACTAATTTTGACTCAGTTACATTTAATTGACTCAGTACATACTTAACCTATTAACAACACAACTCGACTCATTTACTATAGGATACATTCGCTCATCCTATTACAATATAATCTGCCCACCACTTAGGCTTGGATCTGCACCTTCCTGACCCCTCTTGGTGTTGGCCTCCGTTCTCGCCGGCTCCGCCCTTCGCACCTCGGTCCTCGCCGGCTCCGCCCTTCGCACCTCGGTCCTCGCCGGCTCCACCCTGCGCACCTTGGTCCTCGCCGGCTCCGCCCTTCGCACCTCGGTCCTCGCCGCCTTCGCCCATGCTGCTTCGGTGCTGGTCATTCATCACTTCGCTGGTAACGGTGTTGAGGTCTGTATCAGAGAGTTGCTGATGAAGGGAGGATTGTAGGGTGGTCACCACAGCAGAAGGTTAATCTATTAAATCTCTGGTTAATTTTGAACAGTGATGCTAACACGCTTTAGTTAATTGTGATTTAAAATTTTAGTTCACTTAATTATTCAATAAATTTAATTTTATGTCAAGTCTCCTGTTTTCAGTTTACCTACCTTATATTTTATTGTAGGTTAGGTTGAGAAATAAATTTATATATTTTTTATATATTTTATCTTAAATTTTTAGTTATCAATTGATTTAATTGTATGAATTTATAATTAGATTATGACTAATTATAATTTTATATTGTAACAGGTTGTAGCTCATCCTTCGATTGCGTGCTTTGTCTTTCACTGCAGGTGGAACTCGGTCTTAGAGGGGTTGATAAATAGGATACCTTTTCTTTGTTGGCCTTAGTTTGCTGATCAGTACTTGAACGAAGACTATATTTGTGATTCATGGCGGATCAGAATGAGGTTGGTGGCAGATGAGCACGACATAATCTCTAAGAAGGAGATAAGAAGAAAGGTGGAGGAGCTGGTAAGAGACCGAGGGATAAAGGAGAGGGTTTTGGGGTTGAAGAAAAAGGCTATCAGGTGCTTGGAGGAAGGTGGATCTTCCTTTGAGAATATCGATAAATTTGCTGATATGATGAGAAGGGCATGAATGACAAGATAATAATTATTAATATTTTTGAAGTTTGCATGAATATTGGACATATATCTTTGACATATTACATTTATCATTGATGTAATCATCGATGTAAAATTCCATCAAACTTTCTTGTTCGAGAAGTTGATAATTATTAGTGATATAACAAAATGATAAATAACGAGAACTATAAACATGAGAATGCATAAATTTACGTAAAAAAAATCTCAATGTTATGAAAAAATCATGGATAAAAGAAGATGTTATTATACAAATAAAGATATGTATAATGAGAAGAAATGGTGGCTACAAACTGGTTATTTAAAGAACAGATTAGTACTTCCCCCAAATTTTTATATTATTATTTTTTTTGCTTAAAATTGTCACACTGTGAGCTCTTCAGGTTTGATAAAATAGTATCCGAGTTACCAAACTATTCACACTCCCAAGCATAATTTTAAAATGTTGAAATTTGGTATTGTCTGAACAGTAATATGTTAGTAAAATTTTGAGTGTGTGAGCCATGTGTTATTTAGGCTCTGTTTGATGCGATGAACAAAATCAGAACTAAAATAGTACTAGTTAAAAATAATTGTTAAATAATTTTTTTAAATCATACATAAGTTCTAATATAAAAAAAATATTATTTTACTTCACATACACAATAATTTTTAATAAAAATATTTACTTAATTTTACATCTTAGATTAAAATATTCGAATGGAGTATTTTGGTTTAGGATATGAAATAAAATTAATATTTTTATTGAAAAATTATTGAGTATATAAGTAAAATAATATTTTTTATATATTAAAATTTGTGTAAAATAATTTAAAAATTTTATTTATTATTATTATTATTTTTATTTAAATTAGTATTAGTTTAATCCAAACGGGACTTAGTGTACGCAGCTTCTTCAAATCATTATAAAATTAAAAAGAATAAAAGAATGAAAACATTACTAAAAAAAAAGAAATTGCTTTTTTTACTTGACCAATTTAATACAAAATAGGCTGCAACCTATTTTCGGCAAATAACTTTCGGCCTTTTTTTTCACTACTAACAAAAAAAACTTGTCATAAAAAAAAAACTTTAAGCATTTTTAAGTTAAATTTCCAAGGTCCAAACATATTTATCATTTTTTTAAAAATTTTATTTAATATCCAACACATATTTTAATTTAAAAAATCAACATATAAATTTGCAACTCAATTGAATTGAAGCACGAGGACTAGTCGGTTCGTCCTTGCCAACCAGACTATTTGGTTATTCAGTAGCCATGATCGAACGATCTAACTAGGCTAATAGGGTAGCTTGACTGGAAGGCCCGGCTTGACCTAAAAGTTCAGTTAGTCCACTATGTTGGTGTGACCAATTTGTCTGACGGCCCATACTCTATTTATCTGCTTACCGTCAATTGTAGAGTTTACCAATAGCAATTGCTATTTACAAGCGATGAACTACATGTTTTGCGTATTATCCTAAATAATTTCTCCCGAAAAAGAGGATGAGAGATGCAAAGGGGAGAGATTTTTCAAGGAGGTTGGTCACTATTGATAAGTCACTCGATTTTGAGCGTGAGACTCATCCAACGATAATTTCGGCTTTCAATTTTATTTTATAGAGTTAATGAGAAAGAAATTTATTTTAATATTAGGAGGTATGTAAGATGTGAAATAAAATTGATTTTTTAAGTTGAAATTTACGTTAAATGTGAAATAAAGTTATTAGAATTTTATAATAAATTTAAAATATTATTTCTTCTATTTTTGGGAGGCATCCAAACAAGCCCATATATATGCTTGGGCCACTTGTATTGCACATGTATCACTCAGTGATTAGGCATCAAACCGTATTTTGCTTGAACCTAATAATTTTTTGTAAAGGGGAAAATTTTTTCAATGTCTGTTAATTTTGAATGTTGGAGGCTAAGCATAGCTGGTAAGTCGCTTGATTTTGAGTGATTGTTGGGCGACTTCTCTAACGATAATTTTGGCTGTCAAATATTTCTTTGGATGGATGACTGATAGCCTGCAAGAACCTCGCAACAGTTCCAGGGTTATCAAACACAGCAATGATAATGAACAATCAGAGAAAGCTCCACAAAAGATGTAATATGATATATATCTCTATTTTTCCAACTGAATTACAATGATCTATAGTGAAAGGATTGAGAATTAAGGGGAAGAAGAATAACTGTAGAAGGGGAGAGTTGAAGGAGAAGGAAGATAGAGGCAGCAAAATCATCGTCCCCGATTATGCTGAGAGCGCCCTATTTAATATTGTGAATTGCTCTTTCTCCTGTTCAATCCCACCCGGTTCAGCTCCTTCGGTCTAACCGCTATTCGTTATTGCAGTTGATAAATAAAGGTAGGCTGCTGGAATTGTTCTGCTATGAGTACCCCCCCTCTCTTGAAATCCTTACAGTCCTAATGTTGAAGGTGGAAAACTACAAGCGGAACCACATTACGTCTTCCCAACTGGAACCCTCTGAACTCATTTCACTCCACTGTATCAAAACCTGTTCAACTACCCGTCTTTTTCGCAATATCATCCTTCTGTTTAGGACAACAATGGGCTAAGCTTGCACATGTCCAAGTTGAGTTACTTCCTGAGATAGTATTTTTACTACCTGCTGATTTTCGATTTTCTTTTTGAGGATAGAGACATGAAAAACTTGATGTATTTTTGCATAAGAAGGCAATTTGAGTTTGTAGGCAACAGTGCCTATCTTGGACAGTACTTTCAAAGGTCCAAAATATCTTGGGGTTAATTTATTTGAGCTCCATTGTGTTACTGAACTTTGTTCATAATGGTGCAGCTTAACATAAACATAGTCTTATACAGATAACTCTCTTTCCTTTTTATGCTTGTCCACCTGCATTTTTAATCTATTTACTGCTTGCAGCAGATGTTGCTTTAGTACTCTCACCATTTCCTCTCTAACTTATAAACTTCTATCCATCGCCTCTACCACTACAGAACTTGCTACATATGGAATGTGTAAGGGAGGTTTCTAACCGTACATCACTTCATATGGTGTGCATTGAGTGGAGGAATGGTAGTTAGTGTTATACCACCATTATGCTAGAGATAATCATTTTGCCCATTCCCTTAGTTTTTCCCCTATCATACATCTTAAATAGATTTCTAAACATTTGTTCACCATTTCTGTTTGGCCATTCGTTTGCGGATGGTATGCTGTTGACATGTTTCATTCTATTTTAAGAAGTTTAAGTAATTCTTGCCAAAATTTGCTTAGAAACACTGCTTCCTTATCGCTAATCAATATTTCTGACATTCCATGCAGTTTATATACATGATCTAAATAAACTTGTGCAATCGTGAGGGCTAAATGTGGGTGACCAATAGATACAAAGTGAGCATATTTGCTTAATTTATCCACTACCACTCGAAATTGTATCTTTTCTGTATGTTATATAAAATAAATATAAAAAATTAGCAGAGTATTTCGAAGAGAAATTTTAAATGAATTTGGTCCTGTATCAACATGGGGATTGTTTGGCATTGAGATAATTTTGGGCATGCTATAAAAACTTTAGATTTGTCTTGAGATATGTGCATGATAGAAAATAAAGTTAATTATTTATAATTAAAAATTAAATAGGATGAGAAATAAAATTGGAAGCTATATTAAAAATGATGGAGAATATAAAATAAAGTAGATTTTTTTATATTAAAGTTTGTGTGGGATTTAATTAAATAATTAATTTTTAATCATGTACTCATTTTGTCTAAGGCGTGCCCAAAAAATGCATAGACCAAACAGTATAAGAAGTTAAGTGAGCTTGAGGTGGCAAGCGGGTAGCCAAGACGACGCTAAGTAGAGAGATGGGGATATGGGGAAGAGAGTGATAAAGATTTACCGCCGTGTGCTTAAAAAAGGGAGAGAGATGTAAGGGGGAAAAATTATTGAGTTTAGACGGAGCATTGTTCGTGCACCAATCACTCGGCAATATATATATGCTCGGGCCACTTGTATTGCACATGTATCGCTCAGTGATTGGGTATCAAATCATATTTTACTTGAATCTAATAATTTTTTGTAAGGAGGAAAGATTTTTCATTGTAGGTGGTAAGTCGCTTGAGTCTGAGCGATTATCGGGCTCCTATGATGACAAATTTTGGCTGTCATATATTTCTCTGGGATGGAAGACCTCATTGCATCTTTGAAATGATGCCTATTTCACCAATTTTTTAATTAATACTTAATTAATTAACCAATTGATGAATTAAAATATTTTGATTTTTTTGTACTCAAATAAAATATTTTTGTCACTAATGAACGTCAATGTATTTTATATATCCAAATGGCCCAGCCTGAAATTGGCGCGACTTAAAAATGAATCATACAAAGTCAAATTGAAAATATTCTCGAGTCAAATTTTTTGACCCAAACACCGCTCTATCTGTATCAAGTTGATCAGCTAGAAATTTGATTATAACTTTAATAAAAAATAATGAGTTTTATATTCGAACCACATCATCATCAGATTTTTTAAGAAAATTATGTTATAAAAAATTTTAAAAAAATTAATCATGAAAATTTTTTCATCTAAAATTTCAACCTAAAGCTGAGCCTGAAAATTTTGGTGGATGCTGCCAAATGAGAGTATTAAATTATATAAATGGTAAATTACATATGATTTCCTCAAGTTATGAGATTCTTTCATACAGATTCATCCTTTTTTAACTTATATCACTCAGGTCCTTCTGCAGCCTTATCTGTTATTATTTTCTAGAAGTATCAATATTAAAGCTGAAGTTAATCTATACATACCCTCTATATCTGATTCACATTCTCTCTAAATTTAGAAGAAACTTCAATATTTTAAGAAAACATCCAAAAAAATTAAAATATTAGTAAAAGGAGCTCAATAAAGTTGAAAACTTCTTTCAGGTACTTGAATGAAATGGTACAAAAATCTTTCCCATTGTAAAGCGGCTCTGTTAATTTCATTGTTTAAAGTTAGTATAAATATTAATCCCTTATATAACCCATAAAGAGCTAGAAATAATGAACTATTAATTATTTTTATACCATGTATATCTTCGTTATTTTTATGAAATAGATATATAAGTTAAGAAATAAATCAAAAATACAAAACTTGAAATATACATAAAAAATAAAAATAGAGTATAATTTAAATAGTGTAGATAAGATCATGGTTAATATTTCATCGAAATTGATTTATTTCGATTAAGATCGTTCTAAAAATTGTCGATTTTATTTTGGTTGAAATTTTTCACACTTTTTAAGATAAAATTTCTCAAATTTTTTTTTTTTTAAAAATGACAAATTATAGAACACATTATATTGAAATTATTTGAAACTGAAATTATTAAAATTATTAAAATTGTCCACTTCATCATATAATCAGAGAATAACCCAACGGAAATTGATCAAATGGCCTCTCAGCCGCACGCCTTGGTCTTCCCATTCCCGGCGCAAAGCCATGTCTCCTCTCTCCTCCAGCTCTCCTACTGCCTGCTCGACCGCGGCTTCGCCGTCACCTTCCTCAACACCCACTTCAACCATGATCGCCTCCTCGCCGCCGCCGGCGACCCTACAGTCGGCGAGCTGGGCGGCATCAACTTTGCAACTATCCCCGACGGCCTCGGCCCCGGCGAAGACCGCAACGATGTGGGGAGGCTCGTCGAGGGGTTCATGGAGGTCATGCCGGCATGCCTGGAGGAGTTGATCGCCGGAAACTCCGCCAACGGAGAAGTGCCGAGGTTCACCTGCTTCATTGCTGACGAGTGCATGGCGTGGACCATCGACATCACCAGGACTGCCGGGCTTCCATCGGCGGCGTACTTTCAGGCGGCCGCTGGGGCGCTGGTCGGGACCCTCGGCATTCCCAAGCTCATAGCGGATGGAATCATCGATGAAGAAGGTGATCAGCTTTTTCTTGATGTTAAAAAGGCAAATCTTTTTGTTAAGTTCCTTAAAGATGCTCAAAGGGGGAATTTTTGATTTGTGTTGATAATGCTATAAACACTCGTAGAATATAGGTTTTTTACAGTGATTTAAAACTGCTGTAAAATATCACAAATAAATCATTTTCTTCGTGCGTGCTGTAACCTTTCATAGCAGTTTAAAACCGCTGTAAAAGATTGATCTTTTACAGCAGTTGGCTTGAACAACCACTGTAAAAGATTGATCTTTTACCGCGGTTCTGTTCTGTGGAATAACTGCCGTAAAATATTTGATCTTTTACAGCGGTTCTGTTCTGTGGAATAACTGCCGTAAAATATTTACAGCGGTTGTTCAAGAAAACCGCTGCAAGAGAATCTTTTACAGCGGTTTTTTTGAACAACTGCTGTATATAATATTTTTTTTATAAAATTTTTATGAATTATTAAATTATTTAAAACCTGCATTATAGATCTAGAAATGTATTCATTCTTAGACATATACACACAATCAATAAATTAAAAATATAACATCAAATAATAAATTTTACAACCTAAAATATATATACACAATTCTATAAACCTCAAAATACAGTTTTGTTTGGATCAAGATAATATGATTGTTAGTACACATAAATGAGATTTTCATGTTGGCAGGAGTGTTATCATGTCCGACAATTTAATTCAGTTGTCGTATCTATCACATCACAAATATCAATTCGCTTATAATATAATCAATATTACTACAAATTAGATTTCTTATCGAAACATCAACATAGTAAATCAGATTATTTATCTATTTCACATTTAAATTATCATTGATATTCATCTTGAATATGATCACTTCTATATACAATAAGTTATTCATCATTTCATACCGGAACTACCAAGCCAACAATATAAATATTGAATCATCTGTTAGCAGCAAAAGGCACACTGAACATAATTGATCAGGCTATTCATTCACTAAGGTCAAATGCATGATTCGATTGAGGTCCATAGGAGGGTTGAGAGAAAGTAGAAAGAAGAAGAAAGATGATAAAATGAAGAAAAAACTCAAAAAATATCAACATGTTATATGAGGGAATGACGGTGAGTTTCAAGATTTACGGAATAAACAAAGTGACCGTTGACGGTGTTGAGTCGTATGCGAGGAAGGATCAACAATGAAGTGGAGTTCTCAGTGAGGAGGCCACTCGTCGACTAGCTGTACTGGTGCAAAGATCAGAGAACATGAGGGAATGACGGTGAGTTTCAAGATTTACCAAAGAAATGAAGTGACTATCGGTGAAGTGGAGTCAACGGCAAGGTGGAGCAGTCGGCGAGGAATGATGAATAGTGAAGTGGAGTCGTCAGCGAGGCGACCACTCGTTGGTGAGCTACGCTAGTGCAAAGATTAGAGAGTGACAGACAGGGTCCCGTCGGGGCCAGATCTGCTTTTTAGTGCAACTTTTTTACAGCAGTTCACCAAATCAACTGCTGTAAAAGATCTTGTACAGCGTAGACGACGGATGCTGCCGCTTCACTGACTTAGTCAACCATTGTAAAAGGTCAACTTTTATTAAAACGGTAGATTGGGTTAACCACTTTATAATCTTCGCTGTATAATGCACATTTTCTTCTAGTGAAAAGAATATCCTAAGCTTGTAAGAGACCAGATATCATGTTTGATCTGAAAAAAATTTCAGTTCATAACAAAAAAAAAAAAATTTGGTGAAATTGTGGCCTCGAACCTTCATTCAGAAATAAGAAATGAAGAAAAGTTACAGAACTCGTTAAAAGCTTAATGAACTTTTAATTAACCTGACCCATTAGCAAAAAGTCTTGCAGAAACTAATTAGTTGAATCAACAATGGCAGGGGTTCCAAAGCAGAAGGAGAAGTTCCAGCTGAGCCCCGGTTTGCCCTCCATGGACCCGGCTCACCTCCTCTGGAACTGCTTCAGCGACCCCAAAGCCCGCAAATTCATCTTCGATATGTTCTCCGCCAACACACGCGCAGTCGCAAACTCCCCGTTCATCCTCTGCAACACCTTCCAAGAGCTCGAGAACCCGCTCCTCACCCACTTCCCCTGCATCCTCCCCGTCGGTCCCCTGCTCGCAGGAAACAGGCCGGAAAAGCCCACAGGCAGCTTCTGGACGCTGGACACCGGCTGCCTGGACTGGCTCGACGACCAGCCGGCAGCGTCTGTCGTCTACGTCGCCTTCGGCAGCTTCACCATCTTCAGCCAAGCCCAGTTCCAGGAGCTGGCTCTGGAGCTGGAGCTCGCCGAAAAACCGTTCCTTTGGGTCGTCCGGCCGGACAGCACCGCCGCCTTTCCGGCGGGTTTTGCTGAGAGAGTTGCTGATAAAGGGAGGATTGTAGGGTGGTCACCACAGCAGAAGGTTAATCTATTAAATCTCTGGTTAATTTTGAACAGTGATGCTAACTCGCTTTAGTTAATTGTGATTTAAAATTTTACTTCACTTAATTGTTCAATAAATTAAATTTTAACTTTTGATCAACTATTATTGGAATTGAATGTTGTATTTTTTTATTGATTTAAAGCTTAAAGCTTGAAATTAACTCGTGAACAAGTTTTACGTAGAAATTTATTTACTATATATTTATTCTACGTACAGAATTGACGATCATCAGAATTTGAACTTAAAGCTTCTAACACTGACTCCATGTTAATTAAGTCTCGTGTTTTCAATTTACCTAGCTTAATTTTTATTGTAGGTTAGGTTGAGGAATAAATTTATATATTGTTGACGTAAGATGTAGAGGATCCCAAGAAACACAAAAAAGGAGAGAGGGTCTTGAGAGACGGCAGCGCGCAGAGGAATAAGCCTAATGGTTGAGGCTTAAGAGAGAGAGAGAGCTTGGGGTATCCAGAAGAGCACACCACAATTTAAGGTAGTTCAGGGAGGAAATCCCCTACGTCCACCGAGCGATCAGCGAAGAAGTTTCACTAATGGAAAAAGGTAGCTGTGAAGGCTAATACAATGTTTGGGAAGGAGAGAGAGAAAGAGAGCTCCTCAGTTGGGGCTCTAATACAATGAGAATGGGAGAATCCGGGAGGTTACTTGCACTCTGGTCGCTCCTGTTGATCTTTCCTCTTCGATTCGTCTGCTCGAAGACTGTTCAAAGGTATTTGTAGGCGATGCATTACATAGCTTTATCCTGATTTTACGGGAGAAATGAGGTGAACAAGCTCTGAGCTCGCGCCGCTTGTCGGCCGCCGGAGGGACCAAAAGCAGCAAAAGAAGGATGCTAACTTTTAATATTGGTACTGCTTCTGGGGATCCGTGATAGCTGGAGCATGTGGACTCTTGATTTGCGTGTCTTAGAAAGAAGACCTTATACGAAGAACGGCACGGTCGGGCCAAGCTGATTGTGACAGGCACGCTTTGTAACATCGTCATCGATGTTATCAGGGATGGTCCTGGCTCGTCGTGGACGAGGCTCGGTTGAACCCTCGTGTCCGAGGTTTGACCGGGGTCTGAAACCTGTGAGAACAGATAGTTAGATTAGTAAATAAATAAAGGCTAAATGCCAGCTAGGCGCTACGTGTACGGTAGGGATGCAGCTCTGGAATCACGTGTTAACATATATTTTTATATATTTTATTTTAAATTTCTAGTTACCAATTGATTTAATAGTATGAACTTAAAATTAAACTAGATTAATTTTCAACGGCCAAACAAACAGAGCCTAAAGGTTGTCTATCAGACTGGAAAGTTAAGTTGTTTTAAAATATAACAACGTACCTTAAGATGCGATGGAAATGGTTTCGTTTTCACAATGTTTCTGATAAAATGATATTTGTAGTAGAGAACTCTATTCTAATAGACAGAAAAACCAAATCAAATTCCTTGGAGGATGTGATTTTAAAAGAAATAAGAAACGCATACTTTTACATATGTTTCTTACACACAATGAATCTGAGAAAGAAGGGATGATCAATATATAAATTCCATCACAGATGATACACATTTTCATAAGGTGGTATGGCACACCACCATGTAAAATTAGAAAAATAGAAAACAAGTAAAATTAACAAAATGAAAGTAGCTTGAAAGGCCCTAAGCGGCTTTGAGGTTGGGAGGTGCCTTAACAGGTCTCCTGCTATCGGAATTGTTCGGCTCACTATTGTTCTGCTTGCATTCCAGAACTTCTCTCTAGGGATTGTAAAAATTTCCTCAAATGATAACTATCCACCGTCCTGTATCAAAGTCTTACTCATCAATCTTTTTTGACTGACCAAGATATTGTCCAGTCATAGTTTGTTCTGGCCAATCCCTTTTATCTTCGTATCCATGCTCTCTGAAACTACGAATCAGCATGCTGGTTAACTCAATTTGCTTTCATATTTCTCAATGCAATTACCAATTACTATTGTTTCTTTCTTTTACGACTATTATTAAAATGCTATTCTTTGCTATTAAATGCAGAAATGATTACGCAACCTACGCTGAAGCATGCTTCAATGCGTTTGGAGACAGGGTTAAGTACTGGATTACATTCAATGAACCTCACACTGTTTCGATCCAAGGCTATGATGTAGGTCTCCAAGCCCCAGGACGCTGCTCCGTTCTCCTTCGCGTCTTCTGCAGAGGAGGGAATTCAGCAACTGAACCTTACATAGTTGCCCATAACATTCTCTTATCTCATGCTGCTGCTGTCGACATATATAAGAGGAAATACAAGGTAATTGCAAAAGTCTAGATATGTTGAAGATAAATTCATTGTTTCGGAACCATCAAACTTAAAAGCATAATATGAAATACAGGTATGTACATGTTAACATCATCCAACTCCATATAATGAATTTCACATGTTTCTGACACTTTGACTTTACTTTTTGTAAAAGATTAATTAGTATTCCATTTCCAAAGACTCATAACAGAGTTTTAATCATGCATAGGCAGTACAGCATGGGTCAGTTGGGATCGCATTTGATGTTATGTGGTTCGAGCCCATGTCGAGCTCTAGGGAAGACATTGCTGCCACACAAAGAGCAATGGATTTTCAATTAGGATGGTGAGAGTATATATTCTCTCTATATATTTTGTTCATTTATATGCTTTTCATATTTGTTTCCCTATAACCACTTGTCTAAATTTCCTCTAATTCACATTTATGATTTATCTTAACGCACGTGAATGCATTTAGATGTCTGGCTAAGGCATGCAATTCAAATAAGGGAGAATCGGGTTGTCATACATAATTAAAGCCTATTTTCATAATAGACATCAAAATATTTATTTATTTTTTGTCATACCAAACATAAAAAATAAAACTATAAATAACACATATTGGACACTGTTGTTACCCCGTCCATCCGATTTAACCCAACATTTAAATTGCTTAATTTTATACATTTCAAACTTTTTGTGATGCAAAAATTTAATTTTCAGTTGCATCCAGAACACTATTTTGTGGATTATGATCTAGATTAAGACTTAAGTATTAATTAACTAATTTGTGTTGCTTATAATTTTTCCTATATTCCAAATATAAGTATGAAGTTTGAAGTATCTAATTTGCAAATAGAATTTCGTCCAGTGTAATTGATCCTTCAAATAAACAGCAGAAGAATCAGAAATTGCTGTTTAAAGTCGATGCTGATTTCTCGAGAAATTTATGCTCTTTTTTTTTTTCCTCCTAATAGGTTCATAGATCCCATCTTCTTTGGGGATTACCCTCGCTCAATGAGAGAAAGAGTTGGAAGCAGATTGCCAAAGTTTTCAGCAGGTGATGCTGCCATGGTCAAGGGCTCGCTGCATTTTGTTGGGATAAATCATTACACAACATACTACACAAGAGCCAACTCTACAAACATAGTTGGTATCTTACTGAATGATAGCATTGCTGATTCTGGAGCCCTCAGCCTGCGTGAGTTAATCTCAATGATTAAATTCTTAAAGATGGTATCTATATCTTTATTTTCGCCTCCTTTTTTGTGGATTTTCTGCAGCCTTCAAGGGTTTGAAGCCCATTGGAGACAAGGTAATTTTTCTTGCTGATTCTTTTGTTGCTCTTATCACATTCATGTCAGCTGCCAATTGAGACTTGATAGGAGTTTTAAAGAAATCTAAAAAGAAATATTAACACTTGATGTGGAGCCACCAGATTTTGATAGAAATTACCAGGGAATTAATACTCCATACAAAACTAAGTCAAAAATGTAATTGGACTAAAGAGAATTTGTAGATTCTAACTACAATTTTTTTAGTAAGGCTATGAATTATGAATATGATGTTCCTACCATAATTTCATAAAAGAACAAAGGATTAACTACTGAAAGCTCTTTATATTTAACTTCTAATTATATTTTAGTTCATAGTTTTTAAATTTTTTTAATTATTCCTTACTTTAAAAACTTTGTAATAATAAATTATAATTGTTAAATGAAAGATTCAAAATGACTGTTTTTTTCAACATTTAAGAAATATTTTGTTTTTAAATTTCTCAAATTTTAATTTTACCCTCACTTTCTTCCCACCTCTGCCTTCTCTCTCTCTCTTTGATCTTGCACTTGTAGGGGAGTGGGTAGAGAGTCTCTCTCTCTCTCATTGGCAACGATGGAAGAGGCCGGAGAGTTGGCAAAGGTGACAAATGAAGAGAGGGATGATAGAGAATATGTGATAATAGCATTTTTTGAAAATTTAAAAAAATATAAAAAAGTAAAATTAAACTGATAGAGCGCAATGGAAACAAAGGATTTATGTAGCCGACCCTACCTAGTGGGATTAAAGCTTGATTATTGCTGTTGTATAAAAAGTAAAATTAAAAATCTGTAAGTGCTAAATGCAGAATGACTTTGTTTGTAATATTAGGAAAGTTGCAAAGACATATCAAACAATGTTTAAAAACTATAGACCAAAGGATAATTAGCGGTTAATAAAAGAGAACTTTTAGTAATCAACCTAAAGACTAATGATAAAAGTAAGTTCATGGATAGATGACTCTCACAATGCAGCAAAGGGTGAGGGCCAGTATAGTTATTTCTTTCAAATTTAGTAACTACAGCAATAAAAGGATTCATGTAAAACAGGCAAAGGACTCTTAGATGTCCAAGTGAAACGTTGCAAAAGATGTGGATTCATGTGAAAGATGAGCTAAGCGACTTACTGTGTACTTTAATCACAAGTGAATTTTGAAAGGGCTGTAACCTGTAAATAACCAGTCTTTGTGAGCTTGCCACATTTCTCTTGTGATTAAATTCCTGTTACTGAAAATTTTCAGTAACAGGAATTATTTGCCTTGCAGGCTTTTTCAATATGGATCTACATTGTTCCTCGAGGTATGCGGAGCCTGATGAACTACATTAAGCAGAAATATGGCAACCCTCCTGTCATCATCACAGAGAACGGTGAGGATAGCTGTTATAAACAGCATACACTTGCTTACATAATAATACATTTTCTACAATACCAGGTCCAACAAGTTGAGATGGTAGTGCTCATTCTTCTGCTTTTAATTCTCTTTCTCCACCATATCATAATATTATAGGGATGAATGATGCCAACAACCCATTTATCTCCATCAATAATGCTCTGAAGGATGAGAAGAGGATTAGCTATCACAGAGACTATCTTGGAAACCTGTCGGCAGCAATCAGGTATGGCATTTGTGTTTGTTCAAACTCTGGCATACTTACGTTGGAACACAATATCAGAATTTGTAACGATTAGATAACCAAACTCAAGCTGGCTCGTTTTATGTTAGGGATAGATCCAACCATGCTTATTATATGGGTTGGTCCGAGTTAGCACATGCACATCTGCGCTTGAACCTCATTTGTGCTAACCCAACCACTATGGTAATGTGACTGCAACTTCTTGCCCTGTTCACACGTGTTGCTGAATTCCGTATATTCCATTAACAAATATACTAAATATTATGGTTCACAATACTCGGTCTATGCATCGTTATATGGTTTTTATGATGCAGGGAAGATGGATGTGATGTCCGTGGATATTTTGTTTGGTCTCTTATGGATAACTGGGAATGGGCTGCTGGCTACACATCTAGATTTGGGCTGTATTTTGTTGATTACAGAGATAACCTCAAGAGATACCCAAAGAACTCTGTACAATGGTTGAGAAACCTTCTAAGCTCTGCTTGAGTATTAGAGGTTTATGAATATCAAACTTGGTAGATGTGTAAACAAAGCAGAAGTAGAATTTGCCTCTAAAATATGCTACCATCCTCGCCTGAAACAAAACTAAGCCAGGGCATTTGCGCAGTGGAAAAACGCGAGACAAAACAAAAGGCTGTAAATGATACCCAAGACATTCTGGAAACTTCGCAATAGCTGTTGCCAAAATCTCTTCTACCACTCCGATGCCTTCTATAGCACCCCCAACACTACATCCAAGAAAGAATTCATTTTTTTCCATAGAAAGAACCAGCAAAACCTCATCGCAAATTGCATCCTATGCTAACATTTTCTACTTCAAGCCTCGGATAATTAGTAATGGCTGCATATGAGAAATAATACCATTTGCATGAAATGAAGTTGAGTGGTTTGATACCGCGTCAATACTTACTGATTTTCCATCGTCTGCGAGTATTTCTACCACCTTGCCTGATTGGTCAGCCTATCACATAAGCACATCAACTGTAAATACATTGAACATACAGGATAATATGAAGAAATATGAAGGAATAACTAACATTCCAAGTTATATTTGGAACTAAATTTTATTAAACTCATACATACATAATGTTTTTGAAAATGCAACGGTTTTGGAAAACTTGCAATTTTGTTCGTTGAATAGAATCAATTAGGGGCATAGAATTTAAAGATCACAATACAGAGAGATCTAGGGAATTTGATTCATTCTTGGTAAAAATATAGGGTATAAGATGGAAAGTTGTTTCCAAGAGTTGATCACCACAATCTCATTCATAAGTTTCACAGCCTCAAATGCAAAGAACTTGGCCCCCTTCTAGACCTTATCTCCAATTTATATAGCAGAAAAGCATCAAGATATTTTATAGCTATAAATGCATAAATGAGAAAGGAAATAAAAACATCCAAACTGTTAAAAATAAACAAAGCATCATATGGAAAGCGTATAAGGGCAAAATGACACCAATTAGCAACCAAGAATTGCGTTTCTTCATTTGTGTGATGATGAAGCCACAAACAGGTGGTTCTGATAGAGGTTCCCATTTTCAAATTGTCGGCAGTTGATAAGCTACCTGTTCGGATAATCCTTTCTTTTTTTTGGAAAAAGATGAATCAGCAGTAAACAAATTTAGACATTGTGTTTGTTGTGGTTATAACTTGGATTAGGGGAGAAAAACCCTAATATCCAATATATATATATATATATATATATATTTATTTATTGATTGATGGTACAATTACAACTACTCCACTATACTTTATTGTTGCAAATAACTACTCTTAACCAATCAACATAATTCTTACCATTAAATTTAGATGTTGTAATAACAGGTATACCGGAGAACGATGGAGAAAAGATTGACGACTGAGATCCTTTTGACATTTCGAAATCAAGACCTAATCTTCCAATAGGATTTGAAATGTCGTCCCCTGACATAATGACACCAGCCCTAAAAAGACTATTCAATAATCTGCTTTGATGATCTCTAACAGCAACTAAATATACAAAAAAAATCACCTCCAAACAACATCAACATCTATTAACTTCACCAATAGCCCATCTTTCCCATTGTTATATATATTTAAGCCATACTAAAAAACTGCAAACTAAGAAATGACACTAAACATGAATGATCCAAATAGAGCTATAACAGTGTGAACAAAGATGTAACAACGTGCACAGAGATACTAGTGCAACTCCACTAGAGAATGAGAGAGATAAGAGTTACTAGAGACAATAAAGTGATACTCAGTGCAATCGCAATAGGGCGGAAAACTAGGAATGTGAGGCAGCGAGACGGCAAGAACAGCAGATGGTGAGGTGGCCAGAATGGCAATGTGAAAAAGACCAGTGATGCGCCACAGGGGCATGAGCTGGACCCAGGTCAGTGGCAACAAGTGCTCTAATACTATATTGCGACTGAAACTTGAATTAGGGGAGAAAAATCCTAACAAAAAGATATATATATATATATATGTATATATATTGGTGGTACAACAACCCCATTATACTTTCTTGTTACAAATAACTCCTTAACAGTGTTTATTAAGCTAAATTAATTTGATATATCACATCATACACAATAAAATATTAAAATTTAACTATATTTTACATCATATATATTTTTAAAATTAAAAAAATAATTTATTTTACATTTACATTAAAGTAACAATGTAGGCGTGACCTAAGAGTAGCTAGATTTGCCTACAAGTCAAAACCGAATTGAATGTATTGTGACAAACTCAAATTTTACATATGCGTGAACTTGTGATGAGTGACAACATAAATGGATACGCGTTAAAAAATTCAAATGAATGCAGCTCCGCGGTCTAATACCAAAACATGATGAAGAGGGGGTGTTTAAATTTAAGTTCTAAATGCAAATAAAGATTCAATGCAAAACAAAATGCTGAATTGCTGACTACACAAACCAGCCATTGAAGATAACTAACAAGTCATTGAAGAATACACAGCAGTCAAACTTGAACACTTTTGAGTTAAATTCCACACATATGTAGATAATTAACCAACCAAGAACTAAAATCAATATCAGTAACTTCCAACAACAGATTATGATGAATAAGAGTAAATTGGAAGTAAAGAGAATATTTCAAATAAACAAGAAATCCACATTACTTTAGATCAAACAGTTGGGATATCTGTACAAAATCAATACATGAACTCAAAATTGAGATATCTTCTTTGAATGTAATCCAGTAAATGGAGTAACATATAGCTGACGAAGATTAAGATGAAGTGGCGTAGAAAAAACAAAAATAATCAACTAGAAAGCTAAGTGAAATTAGTCCCAAATTTGAAACCAGAGCAGGAAAATGCAAACATTTTGGTAATGTAAGGAAAAGAATAGGAGAAACATGGACTCAAACCCTTCAATTGATAGTCAATTGAGCCTCAAACCTGTAGGAAGCCATGCACAACAAGCGCTATTAATTTGACTCGAAGTTGAAAGTTGCATCAGATTTTGGACAGGCTCGAAATCGACTAGATTCAAACGAGTCAACTAATGAGCCATCTTTATGGCTCAAGGTATTTTCAATCTGATCTCGACCTGGCATAGCAAATTGATTTCAAAATAAACATAATAAAATATTTATATAATTTTCTATAAAATATCATACTCGTCTCGCTTTAGCTTAGTGGTTAGCTGACATGCTTGTAAATTCTCACTTAATAAGCTCATGGCTCAATTCACGTTGGCTACAATTTTATTTACAATTTTTTAAAAGAATATTCACATTTTGATTAAGTTGTGCATCTCAAGCTTGACTGAAGTTTTCTTGAGCCGAATCGAGATTGAATTCATTTCGACGAAATCAAAATTATCGATTTTTAATTCAATTTTGAGGAGTTTAAATTTTGTTCAATCCAATTTCTACCAAAAGTACTCTTGACTTAGACCCAACCGATGCTTGGCATAAGGAGAAGAACCCCTATATGCCATGATGTGCTGATTAAATGATAAAGCAAATGAATGCAAGAAGGTAAGACTAATGCAATGTAGTGTGACAAGGCTCAAAGCAAGGACCATCTATAGCTGCGGGACTATAGAAGACTTTGATCCCACTTTGATATAAGTATGACCCAGGTTAGCTAGATCCGCTCATGACTCAAACCGAATTAAATGCAATGTGACAAACTCAAATTCTAAATATGTATGAATATGCGATGAGTGACAACCTGAATGGGGACACATAAAAATTCAAATGAATGCAGCTACACGCCCTAATACCAAAATGTGATCAATAGAGGTGTTTAGATTAAAGTTCTATTTGCGAATAAAGATTCAATGCAAAATAAAACGCTGAATTGCTGAGCCCATATCAGTCATTGAAGATAACTAGTTCTATATTTAGGAAACAAAGTCAAAAGTAGCCGTCAACAATGGATCAATATTAAGTCAAATAGCAATTTATTTCGGAACAATATCTACAACAAATTAGTAAATAGAAGAGTCATTGAGGAATATGCAACAGACAAACTTGAACACCTTAGAATTAAATTCCATTGGCTTGTTTCGTTGGAAAGTAATTTTTGGATAAGGGAGAGAAAATATATTAGTTTATAAATTTGATGAGAAATAAAATTATTTTAATAAGATGTGAAATAAAATTGATTTGAAATTTATGTGGAATATGAAATAAAATTGATTTTTAATGTTGAAATTTATGTTGAATGTAAAATAAAATTATTAAAATTTATGATGAATTTAAAATAATAATAAAATAATGATTTGACTCTTTTAAGACTTGAACCAAATGAGCTTATGTAACTAATTAACCAGCCAAGATCTAAGATCAATCTCAGCAACTTCCAGCTACAGATTATGATAAAATAACACTAAATTGGAAGCAAACAGAATATTTCAAATCAACAAGAAATCCACACTACGTTAGATCAAACAGTGGGGAGATTTATTAAGTAATCTCCACATTTCAACAAGAAATCCACATTTCAACTTTCAATATTTCTGTTGTCTGAAATCAATACTGGAGCTCAAATTTAAGATTAATTAAGTAATCTTCTTTGAATTCAATCCAATAAATGGAATCTCCTACATCTGATGAAGATTAAGATGAAGCGACATAGAGAAAACAAAGATAACCAACGGCTACATAAATACTTTGTTTTCACTGCACTTTATCAAATGACGACTTCTCATTTAGCTCTAAGCATGTAATGTCATTCTTTAAATTTCTTACTATATTTTTTTTGGTCCCCTTGTTCCTTTTTTTTACATCAACAACATCCAATAACCCAACTCCCCTAGAGCTTCAATCAAGCTATGACATATATGTCCAAATCATATAAGCCATCTCTGAGATTATCCTCAGTTAAGGCTACTCCAAGCTTGTCACAGATGTATTCATCTTTTATTTTATTTTTTTGTATATATGTATTTATTTATCTTAACATCTTCATTTTGGTGATACTTATTTTATTTATATATTTCTGTATTGTAGGCGAGCACTTAGCACCATATAACTTCATTAGTACTATTTTTGTTCTATAAAATACTTTGAGTCAGAGTAAGATTTTTCTATCACACAGTACACTAGATGCATTTCTCTATTTAATCTATCCCACTTAAATTATACTAATAACATCATTATTATTTTCCGTTTGTATAATTGATTTGAGATATTTAGACCGTATATTCTTCTTGATAATTTGATCACTATCATTTTCTCAATATATGTTTTTCTATCTTGATTAAATTTGTAATTAATATATTTGATTTTAGATCTATTAAGGAGAAACCCTTTATACTATAAGATATTCCTATATAGCTTGAGTTTCTTCTTAGCCTCATTTATAGTCTTATTAATAAGAAAAATATCATCTATGAAGGCAATACATTAAAATACCTTTTTCGAATGTGTTTAGTAAGATCCTCCATAACCAACGTAAAAAAATATGCGCATAAAGTTGAGCCTTAGTGTAATCCAAATGTAATAGAAATTTCTTAGTCAACCAGAATGAAATTAGTCCCAAAAATGGAGTTTGTGTTGTTTGAAAACAAAGTAGAAAAATGTAGAAATATGGTGATGTAAGGAGGATAATATGAAAGAAACAAGGACTCAAACTCTTCAATTGATCGTTGATTGAGCATCAAACCGTTGGGAAACCATGCTCAATCCCCTTTCCTATGACTCGTTTAGAAATCAATCCCTCGAATTCTAGGATGTGGATGAAATTCTGTTAGCTCCAACATTACCACCGGTTCAACTTGCTGCTAGAAGAAGTTGAAGTAATTATTCTCTAAAAAAAGAGAAAAACTCGTCCAAACCCTATTTTAGCCCCTCTTTATATTAACATTGGAGGATTAGATTAAACTAAAGCTAAAATCCAAGCTGTTCGATCAAACAAGGTCAAACATTGACCCCAACAGCTTGGCCTCTTTCTCAAACATTTCAAACAAGTTTGTTTCTAAACTAGTATACTGATATTAGTAAGGCTAGCCTCTTTCACAATGAATCAGTCTTAAATGTTTTTCCATAGTCTCCTGCCTCCTAAAAAATTAATAAAAACATCATATCCACTAGCACATTTCAAATCCAATGCCATTTCAAATCTAAAACGTTTAAACATTTTAGATCAACAAAGACAATATAGACATAGAAACTAGGCTATGACCAAAGTAAAAGTAGCTCAATGGGCAAACTTATGTTAGTATCATCCTAAGTTTAAATTAATAATGTTGAAACTACAGGAGGAATGGCAAAATTTTACAGTAGCTATTACATATATTAAACCTATTCTCATTCTCCAAGGGGGAAAGAAGCAGATTGTTTTCAAGATTTGAATTTAACTCCTAATAGCAGACATTCAGATTCTGATACTGCTTCTTCAACCAGCTACCTTGAGTTTTACCCTTGGGATATTTGTTTGTGGTGTTATTTTTATTGGGTAAAATATTACCTTAGAAATATTTTTATTTTGAAATTTGTGAGAGATTGAAATAAAAGTACTTCATTTTGGGATGTGTGTTGAATGTGAAATAAAACTATTTTTTATTTTAAAATTTATGTAGGATGTGAAATAAAGTTGATTTTAATATTGGAGTTAGTGTATGATTTGAAATATTGTTAGTTTTGACATAAAAGTTTTGTATGATGTGATGACCTATAAGTTAATTTTAACCCAAGTTAAAGTTATGTTGAAGAAACAAACAGCCCAATGGTTGAGTTTCGGCCGAATGAGAAGAATTTGAACTCCGAACAACAGCCTTACAATGAATGTGATGTCACTAGATAAAATAAGTAGAATACTTATGGCACACAATGCATATACCGATAAGATACGTATACCTTAAGCAGAAAGATATATAAGGTCAAAAAATATCAATATCCTATGGTGAGACAAACATATGTACAACAACCAAGCTTTTATCCCACTAGGTGAGGTTGGCTACATGAAGCCATTATTTTCATTGCACTCTATCAGTTAATAAATCTCCATCTTACTCTAAGGTCTCGTTTGGTTGGAGTCAATTTTTTTGCCCAATACAAATTTCAACTATAAAAATTAACTTTATTTCACATCTAATGTGAATACGAATATTAGAATTTAAAGTATTTCACATTTTAGACACTTTCTAATACTAAAATAAATTTTTCTCTCATTAAACTTAAAAATAAAAAAAAAAGCTCAAACCAAACGAGACCTAAATGTGTACAATCATTCCTTATAGTTTCTTTACATGGTGAGGCAAAGACATGTCAAAGAAAAAATTTGTTTTACAGTCTAACAAAGTTTCTTAAAAAAAAAAATAGAATCATAGATTCAGTACAATGTATGATTTAGCATCACATCCATCTTTCTCTTGTCTAAATTAGCAAACATGTAAGAAAGATGCAAATTGTTAGAAAAGTAACTTCTTAGTTACGTATTGTTGAAAATTAAGTTTATGTATTATTAATTAGAAAGTGAACGCTTCATCTCTACCCTACATGTAGCAAACATTTGATAAAGGCAGAAGAAGAGGTCAAAGATGAACAAAATACAAGTTGAAGATATCTTGTTCAATATCACTGTTCGGTAAAACCTCAAAGACAATTCAAGGTGCTTCAAGCCTTCAAGTCAACTTTACAGGTTGGCAACCATGCCGAGGGGTAAAATAGTAGCAAAAAAGCCTAATCCAAGACAAAAAATTGCATTTACAAAGAAATAAAGTGACTTCACAGTTAGGTCCATGCTCACTACCACCATGACATTCTCTTTCTTCACTAGTTCATAGCCTCACTAAGAGCCCTGCCCAACCTTGTCTCTCTAGTTCTCTTTCTCTCTGGCTACCCTCTATACTGGGTCAATTTGTGCTCGGAACCTTTACTTGACTTTGTGTATTTTTTAGCCAACAGCTAAGGCGCCATGATTTTCCATGTAAAAATTTTATGTTTGTTGTTTCTCTAACTAAATCATCACTAGATGTTTGTTGTATTCTTTCTGGATGTTAGTTTTTCATATTGTCTGTGCTTTCATAATAAATTAGTTACATTAACATCATACCAAGCACTTTTTCTCAGGCTTTTGATGCATCAGAACGAGCTATTGAAGAAGAAAGAAGCAAAGGAAAAGGAACGCAGCTATTAAATCCCCAAATAATGACTAGGTAGAAATAACATCATCAAAAGCGAAAACGTAGAAACCTGACATTCAGTGGGCAATGAACAAGAGAATTATACCAGAAATTCATCAAATCCATCAGCAACTTTTCCTCATATCGCATTCATCCACGTCGCCAGCAACACGACCTAGGAGAAGAGCTACTAATAGCCGCTCGATGACCATGCTAAGATGCTTCAATTGTGGAGATTTCTTGCAATCAAAAGAAGGAAGCAAAGGCATAGAGGCTACCTGAAGCGCCTGTAACCGCGAGAACAGATGGCCTCGCCGTTGACGCGAAAAAAGTCCGCCCAAAAGCGCCACCGCAGGTACCAACTGGCCACTTAGGGCAGGTGACGGACATGGAAGCCATTTCCTTGGAACTTTTTCTTTTCTTGAAACTTAACATGGAAGCCATTTCCGAAGAGATTCGAGATCGGAGATCATCGAAGAAGGATGGCGCAGCGCATGAAGGAAAGGGCCTGGAGAGATTTGCGACAGTCGCCGGCCCAGCGGAGGGAGAAGGGATCGGCGTGGCCGGCGAGGGAAAGGGCCTGGAGGGATTTGCGGAGATCGCCGTGGAGATCTCCGATAGCGACGAGGCGCGAGGGGGCCGGGCTATATAAAGACAAATTAATATTTAGCATGTGTATAAGAAAAAAATTTTAACAAATATTCAGACTTTTTATATACAAAAGAGATATATATATATATATATATAAATTAGTTAATTAAAATAATATTAAATAAAATTACTTGATGTAGTGAGAATTGTATAAATTAATTTATTTTAAAAAAAATTAATTTTGCTCAACTTAAATATGAATCAAATAGAAAAATAAAAGCCTGTTTCATCCTTAGTTTTTTTTTTTAAACACTTTTGATTAAAATGAGCATTTTATTTGTCCTAAAAAATGAGCACTTTATTAAAAATAATAATAATAATAATAATAAATAAATTTTTATCATATTTTACACAAATTTTAATATAAAAAATTATTTTATTTCACACTCTTCACTATTTTCAATAAAATTATCAATTTTATTTCACATTTTATACAAATTTTAATATAAATAATTGATTATAAAAAATAATATAAATAATTAAATTTATTTCACATCAACACATATCTTAAAATAAATTTAAAATTTTTATAAAATACTCAAAAACAGTCTCAATGCCAAATAGGCCCTAAGGCTCATTTAATTAAAAAAAAACTCAAATTTTTTAAAAAATATTTAGATCATTATTTTATATTATACATAAATTTAAATATTAAAATTAATTTTATTTTACATTTACTTAAATTTTAATTTTAAAAATTTAATTTATTTCACATTTTATGCATACACTAATAAAACAAACCAATTTTACTTCACACCAAACTCATTCCAACTTTATTTTTAATTCTATTAATTAAGAAGCAAACCATCTAGCTAAAACATGGGATATTGATAAAGTACGTCATTTTTTAATGACTTTATTTCATATATGGATATTAGTTTTTTCATTTTTCAATTTGACCCTTCAGTTAAATTGTGAAAAGATATTTTAAAGTAGGCAAAAAAATATATTATTTTCAAGCGAGGAAGAAAAATAATTTTGACTATGAACTGAAACTAGAAATTTTTTTTATAATTTTGATTCTAGCTAGAGAAAAAATTTTAAGTTCTCATTTAGTTGATGATCAAAATTATTCCAAATAATTCTAAAAAATTTATTTTATTAATAATTTATATTTATTTCACATAATATATGAAATTTAAATATTAAAAATTAAATTTTTTAAAAAAAATCAAGTTTCAGTTCACATAATATATATTTTTCAATTAAAAAAATTAAATATTATTTTACATATACACAATTTTAATAAAAATAATAATTTTATTTTACATCATCATATTAAATAATTTTTTATCATTTTATTTTAAAAACATTTCAATCATCAGCAAAAAAAAAGAAAAAAAAAATTAAAATGAGTAAAACAGGGGATTTTGGGGTTTCAAATAAAATTGCAACCCCAGTGCGGTGCTCACACGTAATTTAGAATCCCGTACCTACAGGCATGAACTCTTCGTAGCCACACCGAATGCGCCGCGCCTTCTCCGGCGGTTATTTGTCCCCGGCGGTCATTTAAACCCCAGTTACAGCCATTTTCCAGCTATCCACAGACCCAAGCTTTACTTTCCTTCATGGCGCTGCCTCTTCCGACTTCCGGAGCCAACTCCACCGCCCCCGCCTCCGTTCGCCGGCCGGAGATCGTCTTCTTCCCCCTCCCCTCCCCGGGCCACTACATTCCCATGTTCGACATCGCCGCCCTTCTCGCCTCCCGCGGTGCCAATGCCACCGTCGTCGTCAACTCCGTCATGTCCACCCGTCTCGCCCCGTCTGTCTTCCGCGCCGCCGCCGCCGGCATAACAATCACTCTGTACGTTCTTCCTCTCCCCAGCGACGCCGCTGGCCTCCCCGATGGCGTGGAGACCGCCGACGCCGTCCCCGCTGCTCTCTCACCCTGCTTCGGGGTCGCCGTCGCCCTCCTCCAAGGACCCTTCACTAAACTGCTCCTCCGACTCTCACCAGACGCCGTCGTCGCCGACGCCCTCCTCCCTTGGACCGCCCAAGCTGCCGCCGCCGCGAGCATCCCGTGGTACTCCTTCCCCGGCACCGGCGTGTTTGCGCTTTCGGTCGAGCGGAGCCTCACTTTGAACCCTCCCGACGTGAACAAACCTGATCCGTTCCTCGTCCCTGCTCTTCCCGACGAGGTCAAGCTCACCGTTCACCAGCTCAAGGAAACCACCCTCCCTGGCCAGAAAACCCTGGTAATAATAAATTTTCAAGAAAAAAAAATCTTAAAATATTTTCTTGATTATCTTTTCTTTTTCTAGCATTTTTCCCAACAAAATGATGAAATTTTGAAATCTCCATCCATATCATGCTAAAGGGTATGGATCTATGAGATTGATAAAGCCCTTCAAATTATTAGTCTATGAATTATAAAAATCTTTCTTCTAAGAAAATCATAAGTTGTATAATTAAATAGTTAACGTGATTCTAATATGTAAATGTGCATTAATAATGAGAAATTCCGTACTTAAGTGTACTCAAGTTAAAATAATACTAAGACGAGTGACCCTCATAGGAAGTATTCAATTCATGTAATTTTCCAATAAATATCTCTACATCTAGGACACAATATTACAATATGATATCAAACTCGATCCCATAGTAAGACGAGTTCGAGGACAAATTAGACGAAAGCTAGTGGACTTGTGATGACTTATGACCGAAAAGGGCAAAGAGTAATCATCGAAGTGATATTCATATGATTGGATTAGAATTCCTTGAACAAGAAGCAGAGAAAGACGAAGGAACATAATAATGAATCATTTCACAGTAGAGATAGAGAAGAGTTTTTAACTTATAAATAAATAACATGATTCTAATATATAGAAATATGCTTAAGCTAGAGTAGCACTGGAATATATATTTTCTTAGAAAATATTCAAATTACGTAATTCTTTAAAATCAAAATAAATAAGACCTCTAAATCTAGAACACGGAATGCTACTGGGTACTTTAAAATTTCCCTCAAATTATTGTTAATTTTTTTTGCTTTTCCGAGTAGAGAGATGAGTAACCAAATTCAAACTCACTATGGATTGATATTAAAGATTTCAAAATTCATGAATTAATTTAAATAGCCCTATCAATCATAAAAAATTGTAAAATTTATGAACTCAAAAGTAGTTTACCTATGAAAATTAAAATAATTCTAATTTCAAGGAAAAATAAAATAATTCTAAAAAAAAAAAGAAAATAAGGAAGTAGTTCACCTATGTTGAATGTTGAGAACTGAAAACTCAACACTTGAGCATTGTGGTGTAGCATAATTCTATATTTCTTTTGTTAGGAGTTCTTCAACCTTGCCCGGGAGGCAGAGCAATTGACGGCCGGCATCGTGGTGAATAGCTTCCCCGAGTTGGAACCTCGATATGTTGATCACTACGAGAGAGAGAAGTCGGGAAGGCGCTCTACCTAGTCGGGCCTGTTTCCCTCGTCGGTCTCCGTTGCAGCCATTGTGGTCGCCAAGTTATTAATTGGTTAGAGAAGAGGCCAGCGAGGTCTGTGATATATGTTTGCTTCGGGAGCCTCTGTCGGCTGCCTGATGCCCAGCTGGTGGAGATCGGAAGGGGGTTGGAGGACTTCGGTGTGGCATTCTTATGGGTGGTAAGGGACTCGCCATCGCCATCACCTGAGGTTGCGGCGGAGGTCGCCGGAGTGGAGGTGAGGGTGGGGGAGAGGGGGATGGTGGTGAGGGGCTGGGTGGAGGTGCAGGGGGAGTTGTTGGGGCACAAAGCGATTGGTGGGTTTATGACACACTGCGGGTGGGGGGCGGTGACTGAGGCGGCAACCATGGGGGTGCCGGTGCTGACATGGCCGATGTTCGCAGAGCAGTTTTATAATGAGAAGCTGGCAACAGAGGTGACGGGGATCGGAGCAGCCATGGGGGCAGAGAAAGGGTTCGTCTGGGGAGAGGAGGCAGCAAAGATAGTGGTGGGGAGGGAGAGGATCTATGAAGCACGAGTACGATACGACAATACGGATACAATACGATACGGATACGACGATACGCCAAACTTAAAAAAAGTAGGATACGGATATGTCAGAATACGACTGTTATATTTATGTATAATATGTCATATTCTTATATTTAAATATAAATCTATACTAAATTATAATAATTTATACATTTTGTTGTTATAATTTTTAAAAATATCTTTTAAATTTTTTTTCAAATTAATTATATTTTTTTAAACATTATTAATATCACTAAAAAAATATTATAGACAATTGAAATACAAAAAATAAAAATATCCTTCAACAACTATTGAGTTTAAAAGATTTTAAATTAAAATAGTATTTTAAAATTTATTTAATTACTTTCAACCTATCACAGATTATCTAAATGAGATGAGAGTTTAAATATACATCAGTAAATTAGTTTCAGTTTTAATTTAAATCCAACCTAAATTAATTAGCTCGATGCAAACGACATATAATTGAAAATAACATAGATAATGTGACATAAACTCATATATACTAATTTAGTTAAGGTAGATATATGTTCTCCTCTCTCTGAGCCTTAACTAAATAAATAAACAAAATAAAAAAGACCAAAGTTCTATCATTTTTATAATATGAGTTTGATTAAAGTAAAAAAAAAAAGTGATCGGTGTCTAATATAAGGACAGATAATATAATTGATATAGAAAAATTAGATAATACAGTTGCTTGCGAATACCAAATTCTTTTTCTATTGCCGAAACATTAGCGTGCATTAAGCATTTTGCAATCCCAATTGTGTGAGTTCAGTATATCTCTCAACTTATTATGCGTGAGTTGTGTTTTATGTATAATATATTTTTTTATTTTTTATCGTGTAGGCCAGACCAACTGTTTCAATATTTTTTTTCTTTAATTAGAAGTATCGGACAAGTATCGGGCAAATATCGGGCAAGTATCGGGCAAGTATCGGGCAAGTATCGGGCGAGTATCGGATTTTTAAAAATTAAAAATAAAAATTGATACGCCACGTGGCGTATCGAATACGTATCGGTGGAGTATCGAGGAGTATCGGTATCCGATACGGATACGATACGGATACGTTAGGCTCCACGAAGTATCGGTGCTTCATAGGAGAGGATAGGTCAAGTGGTTCATGGCTGGAGCCGGGGACAGGGAGGTGGAGGGCATAAGGGAGAAGGCGAGGCAGATGGGGGAGAGAGCAAAGAGGGCGGCAGAGGAGGGCAGATCATCGTATGCAGCGGCGGAGAGATTGCTGGAAGATATTCAACGGAGGAGCCCTCGTGCAAACGGCCATAAATTTCACAGCTGATGGTAGTCTTTGCATTTCTGTATATGGCTGAAATGAAAATGCAATAAAATTATACGGTTATCATATTTGTATAAATCCAGTGCTTTCGAAAAGAAAAAGTAACAACTCGAGAAATATGAAACTTCGAATATAAGTTGAATTACATGTATTGATGATTTCTGTATGAAACATGAAAAAATAACTATAAAATTCAACTTAAAAGATATGTACATAAGCGTAGTGCAGAATTTTATATATTTCAGGAACGAATATAGTAAGTAAATATTGTTGTTCACAATTCTCATATATGCATCCATATGTGATTTTTATGATGCAGGGAAGATTAATGTGAATGGGCGGCTTACTGCACATCTAGATTCAGGCTGCATTTTGCTGATAACAGAGATAACCTCAAGAGATACTTGAAGAACTTTGTATAGTGATTTAGAAATCTTCTAAACTCTGCATGACCTTGTGATATTAAACTTAATTGATAAACGAATAAACAAAGCATTTTATAAGGAAAAGTAAAATCTGCCTTTGAAATATGCTGCCTTCTGCATCTGAAACAAATTGACCCAAGAAATCTGAGCAGTGGAAATTTATTACTAAAATAGTAAAATTATAGTTGGCAATACAACGTGATACTATATGTATTTTTCCTTCCTGATTGAAAGGAGTACGAGATGAGGGTGGTTTCATAGAGTTGTTCACCTCAATCTCATTCATCACTTTAATGGATAGCATCAGGCTCTTCTTGACCTCATGTCTAACCTATATAGATGAAATGCATCAAGATATTTTACAGCCATAAATGCATCAGAGAAAATAAACATCCAAACTGCTAAAAATAAAAAAATATCATAAGAAAAAAATGTAGAAGGGAATGCAAGTTTAGAAAAAGCGAATGCAGGTTTAGAATAACAAACAAAACATTGCTAATAGAGAGTGCAGCCTTACAACAGAAGCAGCAGGTTTGTGTAGGTGAAAGGGCTTCATTTTTCTTAGAGTAATGTTACACATCCCCTACAAATAATTCTAAATATTGAAACCAATTAGAATTTTCTGTGTAGTAATAGTATCACATAAGTAAAATCATTGTTTTTGTATTTGTGGCACAGTTGCCACATAAAAATCATAACTGAGTTCAAAATTTAGAAATATTTATGGAACTATAAAGCATTTCTCTTTTCTTTTTATAATAAGCACAAAATTCTCCTATTTTAGTTCTGTGACACCATTTGAGTTCACAAGCTTTTTTGCAGAAAAAGTGGATGCAAGTTTAGAAAACAAAGTGCAGCATCATAAAACCGAACATAAAGTGAGATGAGATTTGAAGAAAAAATCCTAAAATTATCTGTTTCACATATAAGTTTTTTGAGTTTTTAATTGATGAATCCATATGCTTTATTTTCTCAACTCTTTTTTTATAAGAAACTTCTTAACTTATTAGCTTTTCCATTATATTGAATTTGAAATTTTATTAATTTAATGTTAAAATTTGTGTATAATATAATCTGTTGACTTTGATCCATATTAAAATTAACATTACACACAAGCATCACCGTTTTAGTCAACATTACTTTCACATACAAATATTCCACGCGCATACATAAAACCTGAAACATTCCATCTCAATTAATTTGTAAGAATCTAAAACATAACAATGCATACATTGGCATTTCAAGAAATATATGATACTTAGATTTTTCCTGTAATTATCCACCAAATTAACAATTTGAATTAAACACTTGCATACCAAATGCTTTCAAAGTAGAAGTCTCCATGTATTAAAAAAAAAATCAATTTAACTTTGTATAAGGAAAGCGAAAATTTTAAATTTAGAATGTAAAAACTTTTCATATCAACACCAAAGTAAAAAATCAGTTTAGAGTTTGATTCACAAGATCTAACATAGCTGATCCACAAACCTTAAACAAAATACTATTAGAGCTCATTCACTGTCGAGTACCTAAAAGAAAAAGAAAACAAGCATAATTGTTATGTCATTTCTGCTATCAAATCATACAAAAAATATATAAATTCAACACAAATCTTGATTATCCTTGGTGGACAAATTTTCATCAATACCCATAAAATGTTATTAGAGTACCACTGCCGAAACAGTGCTGAGAGTGCTAGCTACAGGTGTAAGAATATGTAGCTAAAGTACGAGTTCACTCAAATTCAACATGAACTAATGAATAAATACAAAATATGCCTTACAACTAAACTAGCTCATTCTAACTATATAAAAAGCAACAAGTTGTAACAGTGCTTGTTAACCTACATCAACCCTCCTTTATGCAAGTTTAAGATTGCCTATAACAACAACAACAACAAATCAAGCTTTCATTCTATTATGTGGGGTCACCTACATGAATTTTTTATTATCATTGCACTCTATCAAATAACAAATCTTCACTTAACTTTAAATATGTAAGATCATTTCTTATATTTTCTTATCATATACTTTGGCTTTCCTGTTCCTCTTTTAACATGAGCAAGATCTAATAATCTAACTTTCCTTATTGGAGCTTCTATCAGTTTACGACTTATATGCTCAAACCATCTAAGCTGACTCTCTTTGAACTTATTTTCAATTAATGCTACTCTAATCTTCTCGTAGATATACTCATTTCTCATCTTGTTCTTTCGCATATATCCACTCATCTACCTTAGTATTCTCATTTCTACGACACTTATCTTATTTGTGTGTTACTACTTTATAGGTCAGCATTCAGTATCATCTAACATTGTTGGCCTTACAACTATTTCAAAAATTTACTTTTAGGTCTGAGTGATTTTTTTGTCATTCATTACGCTGATGTATTCCTCCACTTTATCAATTATGTTTGAATCCTACTAATAACATCACCATTTACTTCACTATTATTCTATATAATTGATCAAAGATATCTAAACGGTTTGCTTTTCTTGATAACTTTAAATTACCTATGTAAAATTAAAAATAAAAGTTGTTACACATGGAAGTGGTAATAAAGTAGACTAAAAAGAACAAAAAACCAAACTTGAATAGGTTTCTAACCAAACCCAATCAGATAAAGAACAAGAATAGGTCAAAGTCAAACCCACAAACACAACCATTAATTAGACCAACTCATTTAATATGAAATATTGCCAATTTTAAGGTTATCCCCAACAAAGCCAAACAAACAAGCACCAAACTGAAACTGAGTTGTAAAGAAAGAGGTAAGTTAAATGTAACCGAAGAATTCATCTATGACAAGGAGGTAGATAGCATTGATACTCCAACGAGTGTAAAGGAAGAAAAAGACCTCAAATAAATCATATAATTAATACCACCTTGAAATTATGCAAAGATGAGAATAACAGATCTGATAGAATACTCTGATACCAAATTAGATGTGAGACAAAATGAAAGAAAGTGACAAGGATTTGGAAAAGCGAGAAAAGAAAGGGAAGATTTAGAGAATAAGCATAATAAGAGCTTCAAGGATTCTCAGCTAAGATCTAACTTTTTTCTTCCATAATATTAATCTCTTTTAGAATCCCTAGATTAACTCATTCTAAAATCAATTATACACAAGCAAATTTTCATTAATCAAATTCTTTTTATATGTTCAAATACAAGCCTTATATATAGAAGAGGCTAATCACCATCAATAAACATGTAGAACTAAACAAACACACAATTTAAAATAAAATAAATAAATAAAAGATTTCACTAATTCGAATTCTAATAAACTCTAAAATAATAAAACAAATAAACTAGAAATAATTTGCATTAATCCTTATCCATTCATGGCATCAAGGAGCGCAATCTAATTTGAACCATTGATCATCAAGATGCCCTCATCAATTCTCCCCGGAAGGAAAGAACTCGACTTCGTCGAGTAAGGGTCAAATTTGCTACGGTGTAACTCCATGGAATTTCAATCAATATGTAGCTCGAAGTGATCAAATCAATGTATGATAGCTCTTTCCTCAACATTTCTAAATCACCTTAAATATATATATATCTTCACCGAACTAAATATGTATTTTGATTTCAAAATAGAAATGATCAAATCATCAAAAAAATTTTAATTTTCTCTTCATATGAGGAGAATTTGATTAGTGGACAGTCAAGTATATGTTTAATTAGATGAAAATATAAAAGACTAAATCTTATTAAGTATTACTATTGAGTCTTGAAAATCACTAAGTCTAAGATACTAAAATATGATAGTGTCTAGTAATAAATACATTATTTAACCAATCAATCCAATTTCATTTAAAACTCTAAATTAGCCTTCTTCATGAGTTTTAATTTTTCTTAAATTATCAGATAATTAGTTTTAAAAAACATTGTACTTATATGTAATAACTTTTATTTTTAAATCCACTGATCTTATGCCATGAATATAAATAGAAATGCAGAAGTCGACTAGTAAACATAAATTGGTTCATTTTGTCTTTTTATGCTTTCCATTTGATGTTTTGTTTATTTTTAGCAGCTTGGATGTTTATTTCCTTTGATGCATTTATGCATTTATAGCTGTAAAATATCTTTATGTATTGGTTGCATGAGCGCGTAACATTGCATCCAAATCAACATTCTCTACAACAGAATGAGTAGTAAGAGATAACAAAAGCATTGTATCAATTTACTCTATGCATGCTCACTTCACTTGAACAACTAGTTCAAGGCTGAATAAAGAAAACAACAAAAATAGTTTCTAGAGGATTTCAAAGATAATAACTACACTAGGAGAAGTTAAAATGCCAAAAAAAAGTGCAATTATGATAAATGAGTATTTTTTTTAATCATTTATGTTCTAAAATTTGAACTTGTAAATCTTTTTCAAATCTTATTTGAAGTTCTTACCAAAATTATTTGTAAGAATGTATTCACTGAGACATCTTTTTTTCAAATATTTGCCTTACTTTTTAGTCAAGTATCTATTCATTGAAACAATTATTTCAATCAAAAAAATTATTCATGTATAAAATTGTGTCGGCCTTGGCTGAAGAAGGCAGGAAGTAATTGTCGGGTCATCGCCTAAGAAAAAAGAATCATAGGTGAGAAAGGAACTCCTGGCATGCTTCTAGGCCTAATGAGTGATAAAAGGGAAACAAGAATGAATTGTACTACATCAAAAATAGATAAGAGATCTTGAAATTTATAAGTAAATAGTGTGAACCATAATTGTAAAGACGCCTTTTAGAACAAAACCATGAGGCTTATTATAGAGCTTAAATTGGAGTAGTCCTAAAATGGGTGATTGTGGGGACACCACGATCGATCGTCGATTCATTCCTGGTTTACTGTCGACGGCCGAGATCTAGCCACGCTGCTTCTATTTGGATCGATTGACTACTAGGACAGATTTGGAAAGATGGATGTTGCGGATTGCCGAGTTAGAGAATTGGAAATCTCCCATTCATTCTGATTGATTGGAGATTCCATTTTGGGATGATTTTATTTCTCACATTTATTATATAAGTTATTTCTATTTTTGTAATTATTATTTTAGGCATGTTATCTGGTACTTCCTCGTTTGTGTGAGGAATTTATTGCATTATGTATTTTCTTTATTGAGTCAATTTGTATGGATGTCTATATAAACGCCTTCCTGTTACTCTTATTTTCTGATGCTGAATAAATTTGAGTTGTGTTTTTCCCTTGGGGATTATTTGATTCTGGAATGAATCGATATCCTGGATAGGGAAGGGCTTGGGCCTTGGGTGAGAATCCCTAAACTCCACCCGCTCTAGGTCTTCACTCCGGGTTTGATTCCATTCATCTTGCAACCTCAGCATTCGCCTCGACTCATCCTCATTCACTCTGCCTGCTTGTTTGCATTCTTAGATCTAGCTCGCCGGTTCGACGTAATCACGTCGTCAGGTTTCCACATCACCAACGACGCGCCTGCGCCAACTCCCGCGCCGACTACGGCGACGTGAGTACACGACTCCGCTCGACGCCACCGATCGCACCCAGTCTGCTGCCCCNGCCCACCCGCCCGGACGCTCACCCGCGCCCCCGCTTCCACGCGCCCACCCGGGCCTGCGCATCAGCTGTCCGAGCCCTAATATTTGATGAAATTACATCGTGGTCCCTACACTCTCTTACTCAGGTACGAATTCCAACAAAGCCTTTAACCTGGTAAAGTCGAATAATCTGAATTTTTTTGCTCGTTTGTGATTTGCTCGAACTTGTTCCACTTGTGTGACCTTTCATTATTGAGTGAATTTAAATTACTGTTGGTTAAATGTTGTGAGATCTTTAATCCTGTTCCCAATTTCTGATTTGTTGAAAACCGGATTGCGCCCTAATCTGAATTGGTAATTTTTCAATTACCTCCGATCTAATTTATTTAAAATTTTGAAAGAAATCAGTTCTGCGGGTTTAATTAATTTCTCAGTCATTGCAAAATTATTCTCTGATATTTTAGCATTAGTTTGTGAATAATCTGCTTTATAAAATTGCTGATTTCTAAACTGCATCACCATTCATCCGTCCCGCATCAGTGATCCACTTAGAAAGTACTCAAATCATGTAGTTCCCTAAAGTCAAAGCGAATATACCTTTACATTTGGAATACAATATGTTACAATAGAAATGTGACACCCAAGATTACCGGCAACCCAAATGCACACTTAACCAACTGAGTCATCGACAATTGAGACATCATGAATTATATAACAATGCTACTAACTATAGCCCAAAATAGTTCATTTAGTGCTAGTATTACATTTAATTATAACCCAGAGTTTACACAATTAAGCTTAAGTAGAAAATTTACAATTTACGTAACATATATTAGAGACTTAACAGTTAAAACTAAATCGTGCAAACTAGCTACTCTATTTATTCAAAATCACAAGTTCAATACAATTATGAAGAGGCAAATTATAAAGTCTAGAATCCAAAGTATAATGTTACAATCTCATAAATGAATTTACAAATAAATGATACAACTCATCCTTTAGTCATGCTCTCCATAACTAGTGTATCTCTTTGATGTATACTTGCGACCAGGGGTTCGTTAGTACGGACTCAAAAGCTAAATCAAGATATCTAAAATAGTCAAATATAAGATGCAATATAAATCTACAAATAGACAAGAATAAACACAGAGTAAACATATTATGGGTGTAATCTACTTCACATGCTTTTCAATAATAGGGAATATAAACTATGAAGATAAAATAGCACTACAAAAGATTCACTTTCACCTTGAGGGAATTTACAATAAGAACAATGCAAATAGAAAGCAAAGATCCTACTCCATCAATAGGAAGTATATTAAATATCAAAAATTACAAAAAGTACAAATACATAAGTCCAATCATGTTCAAAACTAAAAACAATTTTCTCATATAAGACATTGTTAGATCCACTTGATTAGCAATATATAGACCTTCAATTCAAGACAAAGGAGGGAAACATGTGTATGCCCTACCAACCAGCTCATCCACGTGGATGGCCAACTTTTCTACATATGGGTATACCTCTGTCATTCAAACTGTCGTAATAAAAAGCAAACATTAGAGAAACGTCAATAAGGAAGATCTCCAAATCTAAGAACAGGTCCAATCATTCATGATCCCTAAAGAGGGAAGAAGATATAGGGTTGCACTATTGTATGCATCACGAGGATGACTGGGGCTCGTATGCCAGGAGAGGGAAGGAGGAAGGAGGAAGGAGGAAAGAGGAGAGGCCCACTTGCATCAGTGCCGGCAATAAAGATGGGGAATCACCAAAACAACCAGCCTAGAGTTCTAGAGAATGAATGGGGATTGTATGCTAAAAGAAGAAAGAAGAGCAGAGGAGGGACCCAACAATCTCTAACAAAAAGCAAGATGCAGTTTTTGAAATCCAGTTAGGATTATGGAAAATTCAGCACAATAAAGCTATCCTTACATGTTTGTGCCAAAGAATCTAAACTAATCCAATGGCTCTGTATAATGACAAAACTTTGTGGTATCGTTGTTTTACTCTTTAACTTTTGAATCCTATTCAATAGCTAATAGACAACTGAACAGAAATAATGGGAAAAGGCTCTAAAATAAAAAAGAAGAAAAAAACATTCTTGATGAGATTCAAACCAGTACTGAGAACTAAATAAAATTTGATTATTTCCAATAGGACATAATTATTTTAAAAAAAATTAACATTATAGCACATTCTACACAAACTCTAATATAAAAAAACAACTTTATTTTACATCTTACATAATTTTCAATACAATCAGATTTATTTCACATCCCAATTTTTAATATAACAAACTAACTTTATTTCCAATCATATACAAATCTTAAGACTCGTTAAAAATTTTCAAGTCAAACACCAAAATTGTCAAGTGTAAAGCATAACTGAAACATAGATATACCAAATAAAATACATGTGAAAAATAATACATATATAGAAGTAATACTATACTGATCAAAAGATCCTTCATCCAATGTATGAAGGTACAATTTTAAGTATAAATATAGTCTAGTAGAATAAATATAGTCTAGTAGATGAAATATTCATGAAAAATGCCTATGAGGTGCTTTAAATAGCTATATATGATTTTAAATTAAACCAAAACATAAGCCAATGTGAATTTTTTGTCATACACTAAAAAAGTGGAGATAACTTTAATGCACATTTTTTTACATGAATTCCGGTCACATTTTTATATGGAAACCTGAATGAGAAAATACTACAGCATGTAGAGCGGTGAACGAAATGTCATGATAAATGAAGTGGTTATAGAACTAATTCAAAAATACTTTTTAACCTATAGGAAAGAATAACCTATTATATGAAGCAATATAAGTAGCCAAGTATTCTTACAATTTTAGTGTCTCGTGGAATCATCACACTTCATATTATGAAACCATTTTATATTCTTTTCATATTTGAGATAATTTTTAAACTAAAAAGGTGGAGAATCATTTGGATTGATTTCATTTTAGCATCATGTTAAATCGAGGACAATCTGAGTGAAGATAGAACTTGCACTAGCTAAAATTAGACTACCATTTTGGCTTAATTCTTATACTACTCCTTTCAGATTTTTCTTCCTTTTATTGTACTCAACAAAGGCATCTGTATCTGTAATTAAGTTTCCCCTACCTATTCTTTTTGATAGCCACGTGTCTATGTGATTGTATGTATTAACATTTTTTGTCCTGCCAACATCACATTGGTATCAGAGCGAGCTTACTCTTATAGACCCTCAACTATAGGTGGCCCTTTGTCATAGTACATTGCATTAGTCACTTTCATACATCCATTCACATCATTTTACCTTTTACATCATGTCATATAAGGATTACCACCCCTAAGGGAGGCAATGGTCAGACCTAAGTCAGCATTATCTTTCCCCACTTGAGTATACCCGGGTAATGGAGAGTTGAGGATTGAATGAAAGGTTTGGCATGCTTGAGATCATTTGCTATTTTTTATTACAAAATCGGGTCTTGACTCAAAGTAAGGAGTGGCTATTGTTGTTTTTGAGGACACAATTAGTTGATAACCCAACTTAGGATAAGCACAACTATTATTAGCGTCATTGGATCTATGGCTTTCATGCAAAGTTACTTAAACTATATTGAAACATTTCAGCTCTATGGCACTTGTTTTGATTTCTAAATTTATTGTTAGCTTTTTATATTTCTTGGATTGGTTGGCTTAAAAAAATGCCCATCTTTGCTTTGTAGATCTCAAGCTTATGTGTGCCTTTCATATTATAAAGCCTTGTTAAATTATTGTCAAAACCTGAGATAATTTCAAACTGAAAGGGCAGAAATTATTTAGGTTGATCTCATTTCAATATCATGTTAAATTGAGAAGAATCTGAGCCTTAAGATAAGACTTGCACTAGCTAAAATTGGACAAGCAAATAAGGCTTAATTCTTATACTATTCATTTCATATTTCCCTTCCTTTCTATCGCAATTCAACATACTTGTTATGAAGACTAGAATCTTAATTTACATTTCAGTATAGGCCCCCACATTTGTAATTGAATTGACCACTATCTTTATCTACACTCTTTGATAACAAAACATCCATTCCATGGTAGGTATTAGCTTTTCAGTCTTGCCTACATAAGGACAACTTTCTTTAAGACGTAATCTCTCCCCTTTAAATTTCAAGTTTTGTATTTTCCTTGGATCTAGCTCTTTAGAGGTGTTCTAGAATTGATTTGAGTTGGATTTTGTAGATCAAATCAAGCCCCTTTTCAATAAAATTCTAAGATTTTAAATGAGCATGTCTAGCTATTGCAATAAAGTAATACTTTAGTCCTTACATAATTGAGCTAAAACTTTGTGCACTTGTGATAGTATTTTAGTTGGTCTTATGTAAAACCTTGGATCAATCATATAAAATGATGGTGAAATATATAATGACGCTACTAGCAGGATTCAAGTAGGATGGGTAAAATGAAGAAATGCTTCTGGCGTGTTGTGCGATAAAAGAATCTCATCCATAATCAATGGTAAATTTTATAAAACTGTAGTAAGACCAGAGATGATATATGGTGTTAAATGCTGGCTTGCAAAAAGGAAATATACAAATAAAATAATGTTGCACCAATTGAAGATAAACTTAGAGAAAGTCGGCTTAGATGGTTTGGACATATAAATCGTAGGCCGATTGAAGCTCCAGTTAGAAAAATTGAGTTATTGGATTTTGCTCATGTAAAACGAGGAAGAGAGAGACTAAAGAAGACATGGCAAGAAACTATAAAGAGTGATCTTAGTTACTTAGACTTACATAAGAATTTGGTAACTGATAGAGCGCAATGGAAACAAATGATTCATGTAGCCGACCCCATCTAGTAGGATTAAGGCTTGGTTGTTGTTGTTATTGTTGTTGTTGTATGTATAACCATGTAATTATGTATGGTAGTATTTTCAAATTACCAACTTAAAATCTGATCTGTGCATAGCTTTTAGCATATAATTGATAGATATATCATATGCAAATCAAACAATATTTGCACAGTAATCTGTATAGGCATTGGCCCCCAATCTAGATTAACAAGCATGACAAACAAAAGGAAATAACATTCTATAAAAATGTCATTTTAGCAAACTACATCCTGCAAATATAAAAGATTAGTTCCTAACAGGGGACATGCTATTAAAAATCTGACATTGTAAAACCACTGGAGAAAGATTTCTCCGAACACATATATCCAAGGAATTTGATCTTACTCGCAAAAATGTTTCAGCCTGGTCCTTTTATAAGGTTATATCTAAAAGGAATAATCATAAAACTAATTAAACGAACAGATAGGAAGACGATTTCTCCTCAGCTCAGGTCTCCAAAAAATTTCTCCACATAGCAGGGTTTAACAAACTCGGAATAACGAAGGTTTCTTTCTGTCACCGTTAGAGATGTCACAAAAACATCCACACAAAAAGATATAGCCGAAATGCAAAATCCTAAACTAAAACGGGAAGAGAAAACGAAAATGATCATTAAAATTTGAGATCATCTCCTTGAAAGAAGCGAACATGATACGAAGATCATAGAAGACGATCACAGATTATGTAGATTGCATACCTATTCTGTCGACGACGCCATGGCCTGATGGAGAACGCATACGTGCAACAGGAGCTGAAGCACGAAGAAACTTCGCGATGGAGGGTGGCGAAGCCGCGAGATGAACGAAGTAGCGAGCAGCGCAAACCCTAATTGGCCTGTTGGAGAACGCGCACGTGCTCTACGAACCTGGCGGCTTATTATGGAAATTTTATTAAGTTGGGCTGGCCAATAGCGGGAGCAATGTTAGCAGTAGGCTCCACCTCATGTT
The DNA here is from genome assembly GCA_019297695.1 of Apostasia ramifera. Lineage (NCBI taxonomy): Eukaryota > Viridiplantae > Streptophyta > Magnoliopsida > Asparagales > Orchidaceae > Apostasia > Apostasia ramifera. The sequence continues at coordinate 30,423 of JAEMOT010000409.1, read as the reverse complement.
GGCATGAGTTCACTCTATTGGCCGGAAAATTATTGGGTGCAGATAGCACATCGTTCGGACGCTCAATCAGAGGGCGTCACATGCGCCCAGACCCAACTTGATGGCATATGTAGCGCCCTTTGATTGGATTCCGGACGATGCACCGTCCAAACTGAATAACTTCTTCTATTGGCCAATCAAACATTCAGCCAATTGAACAAAATAATTATTTTATTTTTGTATGACTCAAATTTAAAAAATTATTAAATTTAAATATCTCAATATATAAAATGCTCGGCACCCAACAGAAGCCTGCAAATTGCACGAGCGTCCCCACTGCAACTGCACACTATTAACAATGTTTTCACATTATTAATGATATTTTTTACATTATTTTATATATTTTATGATGTATGCAGCATAACTAAACATATATATAATAAAAATATATATATATTTCTTTATTATATTTTAGGAGATTAGAATTTGATTAAGCTAATTATGTCTTTATTTAAACTAACTAATCTCTCTTATCACCAATTAATTTCTTAATCATTTCAGATGTTTAAGAAATTTGCATCCAAGTCTCCAACATATTCTCATATCTCACTTGTGTTAAGTAGGACCTTTATGAAATCTGATTTACACCTAAATAAAATTTAAACCTAAGAAAATTCTCATCTTCTTAACTTTAATTAATTACATTCATGTAACTCTTCACAAGTTCCATTGCTTAGAATTCAACTCACCTTAAGTTTCAAGTCATTAAAAAAAATGTTTAATTTAATATTATCTGATACTATCTTTTTAATTATAATATCATAATGTTTTAAAATATAATACATACATATCATAAAACAAAACATTTTTTTTTTATATAACAAGACATAATATCATGATTAAGCTAAACGCATTCTAAAACATGAGAAAACATATACCTAAAATCATTTCTATATAATTCAAAATTTTCAATTGAATTAAACACCTCCATAACATTTCTCAATTTCACTGAACTGGAAGTGAAATTACAATATTGAAAGCAGAAATTTCTTAGTTTTAGTTCACACCAACCACAAATTAAACTCTTGACTAACAGTTTCATTCACAAGTTATAACACAAAGGTTAGAATACTACTAATGCTCCTGTGCTCAATACATAGAACAGCCGCAACACTGTAGTGCGGCCTCTTCAAAGGTCATGTCAGAAAATTGGTTGAGGCCGAGCACACAAGTGTCAGGATCATCAAGATTGCAATTTCTCTTGTTACGTTCATGGATTCTCCGAACATTCTTCTTAAATATAATGAAACGCTTTTGAATCTCATCAGGGTTTCTTGGAACCTTATAATCATTCCGCCATCGCATGTAAAGGTTCCACAAGGTTTCTTTTGATTTAATATCCTCATCGCGTACTATCCTGACATAGTTCAAATTGCTCATGTCTGAGTCATCTGTCACCCCACCAAGCTCACTCCCATCACCAACCTCTCTCTGGCAGGACAGATCCCGTTTGCTTATCTTCATGCAACAATTCGGAGTTAGCGCACCAGCGACTGCAAAGTGTTCCTAGTCAATAAGGAAAAATATAATATCAATTCAAGCTTATAAAATTGATAAATAAGTGAAATGATATGAAATCCTTCGTACTATACAGTCAATCACAACATATTTCACTGAAATGACCATCATCATTAATAGCACACCCTTATCCCAACTATGTAAGAATGATTCATGAAAAACTTTACCCATTTATGTAAGATTGATTTATGAAGATTATTTTTTCCTCATTGCTATGTAATGTCACCCATATCATATAATAAAGCATTACATGTGAATGAAACTTACTTGGATTATTACTAATACATCATCGTGATTAGATCTTTTCAAGAGAACAACTGTATCTCAATACTATAAGTGCAACTTTTTCCATCAACGAGAAAAATGAAAGTGCCAATTTTTGTTAGTGACATTGAGTGAATTGGATGTTGAAATTACAGCTTAAGAAGTATCAACACGACACAAGGACACTGAGACATATGACATGACATAGCGACACAATTTTCCAAAATATAAGACACCACAATAAATCATATTAAATAATAATTAAATAGTAAATAACTATGTGATGGTGCAATCTATTATAATTTTTACTCAATATTATAAAATTACATAGAAATTATTATAACTTTTACTTAATATCATAGAATCTCATAGAATCACTTAGAAAGCATGAATACAACACATGGCATGACACAACACGATACAATCAAATATATAAAGTTGTCCATGCTTCCTTGAAAACAGCCATATCAGAGAAATTCAATACCATATTATAAAACCTAACACTAAAAGGAAATAGCATGAATTCCTCAGCATAATAAAAGAATGGCATTGAACACTGTTCAACAAAATAAAATACTTTCACTACTACAAGAATCTCATTAAAAGTGCACAGTTAACTTAGAAGTAGTCCACATAGAAACAAAAAATGCCAAAATTGGGTAACTAAAGCAAAAATAGACTGTATGACCAACCATTATACTTGATTAAATTTCTAGAAGCAAAGCACATTAAAAAATGCATTTAAGTTTAACAAAAATCTTGGCTATTTTGCTTGACAAACAGTTGACATTGCCATAAGTTATTTAAGTACCAACATCAAATAGTGCTAGCTACGAGTGTTAGAAAAACTAGTTTTTTAGGTCCTATTTAGTTGGAAGCCAAGCCATGGCCAAAGTAGCCTCCAATTATTTTATTAAAATAATAATAATGAAAAATTAAGTATAATGTGTTAAAAATTACGTAGAATGTGATATAAAGTAAATTTTTTATATTGAAAGTTATGTATTGAGGGTAAAAAATAATTTTTTTTAATAAAATAGTTAGAAGCCATTTTAAAAATAATAATAATGAAAAATTAAATATAATGTGTTAAAAATTATGTAGAATCTGATAATAAAGTAAATTTTTATATTGAAGTTTATGTATTGAGGGTAAAAAATAATTTTTTTTAATAAAATAGTTAGAAGTCATTTTAGCTATAATCATGACCAAAATGGCCTTCAACTAAATAAAGCCTTAAGGTATAGCTTCACTCAACTTCTGCATGACCAACTTAAGTGAAGTTCTAACAGTGACCACAACATACCACAACCCTAATTCAATCAAGATTGCGACTGCCAGAAAAAAAAAACGACAATTACTTACAGGTTACAAAAAAACTTTGAATATTATCTATATGTCACTCTTTTCACAAAATTTGAATTATGGAGTAATATATATTTGAACAAGGGAGTAATATTTAAAATTTTGTATGACATGATTGTAAATGCACCAAATAATAATAAATAAACTTTGGTGGAAATGGAAATGACCTAATCAATATACAGAATGGAAAAGGGAAAAGGGAATATCTTGAGCCTACCCAAACCCAACCTAATGACAAACAAGAATTAAAGTCAACCAAACCATTAATTGTACCAAATCTTAACTAGGACCGCACAAACTTGAAGCCGAGCGGTTAAGAAGGAAGTAAAAGAAATGCAAGAAAAAGATTCAAGCATGATTGTATCCCAATAAGTGTCTTAAGGGACCTACTAATCAACATCATCATAAAATTTCGCACAAATAAGGATACACTATATCATTTTGTTGTAAAATTAGATAATCTTATGCTAAATAGAATGAATAGAAAAAACTTTAAACTTCTTTTATGCAGAGAGGGAAACACTAGCCCTTCATGTATCCGTAAAACTTCTATATTACAGAAAAGTTATAATCAACAGAAGTAAGAAAGTCCTAACAGCAATTATTTGTTTGATATTATTATCAAAGTTAAACTTTTAGATAATATCAAATATAAACTCTCTTCACATTCCAAATACTAAGGAATTAACAACAATTCTAAATTAAGAAATCCTTGATATCAAAGTCTAGACTATAACCACCATTCCATTCTTGTTTGTCATGACAGCAGAAATCTCATCACCAAAAGTGTCAGTTGTAAACTTGGATAACCTTGACCACCCAATTTTACGATCCATAATCAACCTACCTGAAAAATGGAAATCAAATTTAGATCAAACAATTAGCAAACCCCATTGGAACACTTATTAGGATGACATACATAAATCAAGTTCATTATATCCAGAGAATGCCAATCTTCGACTCTGATAATTTGTGCCACAAGTCAACCCTGTAAGATTGCATCTAACACGTCAGAAATGACATGGTGATTATAACTGACTCAAAAACTAATGTGAAACTTAAATGCCAACCTCTAACTGACGTGCATCGCAATGCTAGGGAAACTGATCGGTTGGAAAAATATTTTAATGAGAACTTGATTTTTGAAACAAAAGCCATTATGTAAAATCAACCACAGGAGCTGCAAAATGGTACTGAATCAATTTGGTGCAAATAGTACATCAAAATCTTATAACCCAAAATAAGGTATAACTATATTGACCTCGTAGTGGAAGCAGATATATTGTAATAATTAATACACCACAATACATTAACATATATAGACAGTGCAGATCTTGTGATTGTATTTAAAACAAATAAACCATGGAAAGTGGGTATATTGCACGTGAAATCAAATACCATATGAAAGGGAAAGAATCTTGTACTACACGAAGGGATCAATAGTTTTAAAAGGCAAGAATTATACAAAAAGACTTATAACAGCAATACAATTATCCACTACAACTGACAAAACACTCCTGTTTCACTGGTAAGAGATGAAAAAGATAAATAAATGTTCTTCCAACTTCCATTCAATGAGGGGCCCCCTTTCCTCTCAAATTCCCTCTACCTCTCACTGTCTCTTCCCTTCTCTTATAATACTAGTTCTATGACCAGCTCATAGTTAACGATACATTTTAGATAGGATCCTCAAAAACAACTCTACGTTACTCATGTCCATTTAATATCTAATAAAAATTTCAACATGAAATAATTCACTTTATTTCACATTCTACACAAACCTCACTAATCAAATTTAGTTTATATCCAAATAGTTTACATAAGGATGCTTATTGGATTGTTCCAACCATAATAGGTCTAGTTGAAATCAATTGAACTCAGAACCAGCAGATAGAACTTTATATAAGACCAACTTTGAATGGTACTCCTTCATATTTTCATTGTGCATGTCATAAACATTTTTTTTTGTATATTTACTACATTACCTGCACGTTATACTTCTGTTGAAAATATTGAACATATAACTAAATAAATCCGTAACACGCATATTAGGAGTAAATGGAATTGTATTTGTCAGTTTCAAAAACAAATGGCATGAATATCCATTGTCAATTGACACAATATGAAATTCTTGCATCATTTGATCAAACATGCTTTAACTTATCAAGATTCATGCAATACTTCTAAAATTCACATGCAATGATTGAATTTTAAAATTGAAACCTCTAGACCAGACATTTTTGAAAAAAGACTTTGACTTACAAACTAAATTTAAAAAGAATACTAAACAATTTCCCGATTAATAGTGCTCCACATCTCACTTTTTTTCTTATACGTGCCAAATATTTCAAAAATTTCTAGAATTAAGGTTGCATGAATTTTCAAGTTCTTTTCTAAAGGAAACAGAGAAAAAAATCCCCAAAATATATTGAAACAAACTCTCCTAACTACTATGTTGTTTCTTAGTTAGACCCTTGCTAAAGAAGCAACACACAGTTAATATTGTTTTAGATTTCAGCTCTTAATAGTCTTAGCATAGCACACAGTTTCTGTCACTTTTTTTGACCAAGACTACCGAAGAGGAGAAAGGTTGTGGTTGTTTCTGGTAATGACCATCTCCTATATTTCTTTTGCCTACTGCTTGATCTCAATCTTTTGCTCTTGTAGGGTTTTATGTTACTGGATTAGTTCTAGCAATAGAATGGGATGATTTTCTTCTACAGATGGGGCTGACTTTGGTCTTTACTAAAGATCTCTTTATACTTCTTGATTAGTGTCTAAATATGTGTGCCTATGATAATTATTATTCATTCTTCTTTCTTTGTAATGGCGGTACGAAATAGCTGGAATTAGACAATACATGTGAAATGTCATGGTTATGTAGAGGATCTAACTATTACTTTTTAGTTTTTATAAAGAATCCAATAAAAAGGATAGTAGTGTATAAGGATTGGAAGCATGATGTCCAAAAACGTGATCTCAGTAACCATGGATGGCAATGTCCTTAGTGGGAAGTAGTGAACACAAACACAGCAGGGTTTGCCGAGCTCGAAAGAACGAAAGTTCTCTTTCTATCATCGTCAGAGACGTCACAAAAACATCTTCTCCGAAAAAAAGATTAAGCCGATATGCAAAAACCTACCCAAAAGGTTGGTCTAAAACGGGAAGAGAAAACGAAAATGCAACTAGAGATCTGCTCCTTGCAAGAAACAAGCATGAAACCAGGACGCAGAAGACGATCGCAAAGTATGTAGAATGCTACCTGTTCTGTCGACGACGCGATGGTCGGATGGAGAACGCGTATGTGCGACAGAAGCGGAAGCACGAAGAAACTTTGCAATGAAAGGGCGACCCCACGGGAACATGGAATTAGCGAACGGCGCAAACCCTAATTGGCGTGGGCCGGTTTCGGGCTGCTCGGAACACGAGACTCGCTGAACGCTCAGATTTTATTATGATGCCTCAAGGCCAAGGCCTCGAGTCACGTTGGTTTGAAATTTTTTTTTGATAAAATAAAAATAATTTTTTTTAAAATTTAATAATAAAAAATTTATTTTAATATTAAAAATATATAAAATATAAAATAAAATTAATTTTAATATTTGCATTAGTATAAAATATAAGATAAAATTATTTTTTATAATAAAAATTTGTATTAAATCAGAAAAATAGCTCCAATTCAACAATACCAAAAATAAACCAATTTGTAATAAAATTGATTTAGTAAAATGCTAAAAAATCATCTGTCATTTTACGTAAAATGCTAAAAAATCATCTGTCGTTTTGCGTAGAATAAATCGGAGCCGTCCATATTTCGCTTTCATGTTTTGCTTCATAATCGGTATTCCTCTATAATATTGCTTCAAATCGGTAGAAATAGAAAATGCCCTAGATTTCATTTCCTCTCTGTTCACCGCATCCGCCGCTGTTCACCGCCATGCCTTCACCGTCGGAGCTCCTCGCAGGTTTGTGCCGGAGACGCGCCGGATCTGCCGGGATCGCCATGTCCTGCGGCGATCGCTTGGTGGCGAAGAAAGCTGCTGTTCACCGCCATGCCTTCGCCGTCGGAGCTCCTCGCAGGTTCGTGCCGGAGACGCGCCGGATCTGCCGGGATCGCCACGTCCTACGGCGATCGCTTGGTGGCAAAGAAAGCCGTTGTTCACCGCCATGCCTTCGCCATCGGAGCTCCTCGCAGGTTCGTGCCGGAGACGCGCCGGATCTGCCGGGATCGCCACGTCCTGCGGCGATCGCTTGGTGGCGAAGAAAGAGCATTCCTCTATAACATTGTTTCAAATTTGAGCTGATAGAAAATGCCCTAGATTTCATTTCCTCTCTGTTCACCGCATCCGCCGCTGTTCACCGTATTCGCCGCCGAAGTGCATTGTGGACAGCGATGGCATCAGGGCTGAGTACATCGCTGTACTCGGAAAGGGCAAGCCATGCAGTTTCCGCCATGCCTTCGTCTTTGGAGCTCCTCGCAGGTTCGTGCCGGAGACGGCGAAGAAAGCTTGTAAAACCTAACTTTCTTCCCCGCCGGATCTGCCGGGATCGCCACGTGCTGCGGCGATCAGTTGGTGGCGAAGAAGTCGACTCGTTCGTTGATGTTTTCGTCTTCATCTTCTTCCTATGTTCCTTCGTTTCTGCTTCGGCCTTCACTGTCTTAAAATTCGGCTCCTACTGCTGCTCCTCATTCACATTCCAGCTGTTTCTTTCGAGAACAGAGGAGAACAGAGGAGTCTGAGATGTTGGTTCTTGAAGATTTCACGGTTTCTTTAGTCTTTTTATCTAGCACGCTTTAACTATTTATCTATTAAATCGCAGCTAATATTTGACAAATTTATATGTTACAGTGCTTAAAAAATTGAAACCAGTGAAGCTGTACAGCTTTCTGAAGCCAACGTAAATCTAGGTATTTCTTTGATTCTTCTATGCTGCCAAATGTCTAATGTGCTTCATTCCTAATTGTTTTATTTAATTAGACAAACTTGTTCTCATAATTGTTAATTGTCTCCTTTTTAGTGTTAGATCAAAGCAATTACATCCATCACTTATCGCACTGACAAGAGGTATTTTTCCTTTTATTAATAAATTTCTTTCACATTCTATGGCTTCCAATGCATGCTTGAGCCTTCAAAGTTCCTGGTTATTACATTCAAAAAGTAACTTTGTATTTTGATTTCCAATTAATAAGAAGGAGTTTTCACTGTTTATCCTTGCTATTTCACCTGACAGCGTCATGATTCTTTCCTCTGCCTGCTGAACTATTTCACCTGACAATGTCATAGCATGTAGTTGTTCATCTTTCACTTTCCCCTTAAGGTTTATGCATCCCTAATTGCTAAATTTATGTATCTGTATTCTAAAACAGAAGAAGTTAAATCCACAATATCGATTGTTCTTAATCAACTACATTTATAAAAAATCTCATTTCATTCAAATTGTAGAATGTCAGATGTCAAAAGAAAAAGCAAATATAGCATGCTACTTGAGGAAAAAAAAAGCAATTATTCGAGAACAAAATCGAAAAGCCTATCATGCAAGGAAATTGAAATGCTTGGCGCCAAAAGTGAATGATCGGATACAATGTATGTTTCATACATCATAACGAAGATCAACTATGCAACCATGATATAGTCTCAAAAAAATTAATTACTCTAACTCATTTAATTGCTCTTCTGAATTAGCTAAATCAATTGAAGAAGCACCATCAACTTCAATGTACACGGAGCCGAAATTAAAATGCCCCATCAATGATATTCCATCAGCACAAAATGAATGTTTCTCCATGGACTTAACTTACCATGACATTTCACATGACAAAGTATTAGAACACTCCAGCGATGCTCGCAATTCTACAAAACAAAAAGGTAGATTTATGTACGTTAGGTAATTTTATTTTGTCCAATTTTTGATAATATGTTTTCTCTTTCAGCTCCTAGCCGCTTCAACGTCTTTGTACAAACTCATATACCAACTCAAAGAAGTTTTTTACCTTCTTCAACTATATGTTCACATTGCAAGGCTTTGAAATTCTCCTATGAGCCTACAACATTCTGCTGTCAAAATGGTCAAATTAAGTTAGTTTCGTCTGAAATATCAGATGAATTCTACAGATTATATGATTGGAGTAATGAAACAACGTTTGAGTTTAGGCAGCACATTCGTTCGTATAATAATGTCTTTGCGTTTACTTCTCTGGGTGTTAAATATGACAAAATGTTGACAAAAAATATATCCGGAGTCTACACTTTTAGAGTTCAAGGACAAATGTACCATTCATTTAAAACTACTACAAATTGTGCAAATGAAATGTCGACAGTTCAACTTTACTTCTATGACACGGAAAACGAGATTGAAAATCGAGCTCAAGCAAGTATGCATTTAAAAAAAGAAACTATATCAATGTTGATTAGCTTGTTATCTACAAATCCATATGCAATGTTCTTCCGAAGTTTAAATGACGTTGAAGCAAAAGAAGAAAAAAAAATTATTCTTCGAATATACTTTGGATTAGATCAACGAGTTTATAATACCCCAACAAGTAATCAAGTAGCTGCCATATTACTTGAGCAAACGAATGACTGTCCAATCAATGGTCCACATATAATGATTCACAGCTCATTGGGACAGTCTTACAGAATTTAGCATTATTATGGATGTTATGATCCAATACAGTATCCTCTTTTGTTTCCTTATGGCGATACAGGATGGCACCAAGGAATACTGAAATTGAATAACAAGCTGCCGAATGAATTAAAGAAGACATGCAAGAAAAGACAACACTCATTTGTGACAATCGAAGAGATGTTGGAATCAGAACAAACAGGTATGCAATGTAAATTACTCATGATAAATTAACATGCAATTATTAAACTAATGCAGTTAAACTTTATTGGTAGGTTTAAGATCAGAAACAAAGAGAAGAAAAACAGTTTCCTGTAGAGAGTATTATTATTACAAGTTACAAATTCGTCCTGCAGAAAATTCTATTTTACTTCAAAGTGGTCGTCTTCTACAACAATACGTTGTCGATATGTACATTAAAATTGAAACTAGCAGGTTAGACTTCTACAGAAAAGAACAAAAGAAAATACGAGCAGATCTTTATCAAGGAATAGTTGATAGCGTTGCTATTGGAGAAAGAAGTCCATCAAAAATAGGAAAACGAATTATTTTACCAGCAAGTTTTATTGGAAGTCCTCGTGATATGCGTAAGAGATATCTAGATGCAATGTCATTGGTTCAACGTTTTGGTAAGCCTGACATATTTCTTACAATGACGTGCAATCTTGCATTGAAAGAAATCGTAGCCAAGTTACGTCAAAATGAAGTTGCACAGAATAGACCAGATTTAATAGACAGAGTATTCAGAGCAAAACTGATTGAGTTGAAAGATTTCATTACAAAGAAGAACTTCTTTGGAGAAATTGCTGCTTATGTATATGTTGTTGAATTTCAAAAAAGAGGATTACCACATGTGCACTTTTTAATAATATTAAAAGGGACCTCAAAGATCACAAATCCAGAATCATACGACAACTACGTTTCAGCTGAAATACCTGATCATAATGAGCATCCTTTACTATTTGAATTGGTTGTCAAGCATATGATGCATGGACCATGTGGTAAGAAAAATCCCAAAAATATTTGTATGATAAACAAAGGATACTGCAAAAGTAGATATCCGAAACCATATTCTGACTATACGATTCAAGGAGAAAATAGTTATCCTACATACAAACGTAGAAATAATGGAATTCAAGTAAAAGTAAGAAAGGCTATGCTAGACAACAGATGGGTTGTGCCATATAATGCTTATTTGCTATGCTGGTTTGATTGTCATTTGAACGTAGAGATATGCTCATCAATAAGTGCAATAAAGTATTTATACAAATATATATATATAAGGGACATGACAAGATTGCGTTCAACATAACAGATGTAAATGAAAATGAAGAACTTTTCATTGATGAAATTGAGCAATTCCAATCAGGGCGATGGATATAACCTCCAGAGGCAATGTGGAGAATATATGCATACACTCTGAATGAAATGATTCCATCAGTTCAAACATTACAGCTTCATTTGCCAAATAAACATATTGTCACGTTTCAAGAAACTCAAGATCTACAAAAAATATTATCATATGACTTCTACAAGACAACAATGCTCACTGAGTCCTTCAGATTAAATAGAATTGATGATGAAGCCACGAATATTTTATATAAACATTTTCCCGAATACTATACATGGGATCAATCGGGAAAATTTTGGTCAAAAAGAAAAAAAAAGGAAGTTGTTGGTCGAGTTGCTCTAGCAAATCCAAGCGAAGGCGAACGGTATTACCTCAGATTACTTTTGAATCACGTGAAAGGTCCAAAATCATTTACAGATTTGCTAAGATATGAAAATAAACAATATAGTTCTTTTCAAGATGCTGCAACTGCAAGAGGATTACTTGATTCAGACAGCAACATTTATGAATGTCTTACAGAAGCAACCATTTTTAAAATGCCTAATACATTCCGAAGACTATTTGCAACACTATTAGTACATTGCTCGCTCGGAAATCCTACGTCACTTTTCTATCAGTATTATGCTGACCTCACTGAAGACTTCAAACATCATATGGATGACTCTACCAAAATTCTAGAGGCAACTATTAAAAGCATCGATTCGTTCTTACAAGGAATGGGAAAACAAATTGCTGATTATATGTCAATATGCACCGCAAATCTTAATGAGCAAGTTGGACAGAATTCGAAGGAGCTACAAGATGAATTGTCGATAAAACCTTCAAAAGAAGACTTGAAGTCAGTGCTACTATTGAACTCAGAACAACATGCTATTTATGATACTATCTTAAAGTCAATTGACTCCAAACAAAAATCAGCTTTTTTTATTAACGGACCTGAAGGCACAGGAAAAACTTTCCTATATAAAGCTTTATTAGCCACGATCAGAAGCAACGGAGAAATTGCATTAGCTACAGCAACTTCCGGAGTTGCTGCTTTGATTTTACCTGGCGGTCGAACAGCGCATTCTAGATTTAAAATTCCCTTAGACATAAACAATGCCAGTACATATAATGTCAGCAAACAATCATCAACAGCAGAACTGTTACGTCAATCGAAGCTCATAGTATGGGATGAAGCTACTATGGCAAGAAAAGGTTATGTGGAAGCGCTTCATAGAACATTACAAGACATAATGGAATCTGAACTAATATTTGGTGACAAAACAATAGTTCTTGGAGGAGACTTCCGACAAACATTACCAGTTATCCCAGGAGAAGCTGAAGATGTCAGTGTAAACAACAGTATTGTTACATCATTCCTATAGCCAAATCTTACAAGGATGTATTTGACTCAAAATATGAGAGTTATAAATGATCAAGACTTCTCTAAGTATTTACTAAAGATTGGCAATGGAGATGAACAAACAATTAGAGAAAATTGGATCACAATACCTGAAAAAATGGTTATACCACACAGTCAAACCGATGAAGATTCAATTAAAAATCTCATTTCTCAAAGTTATACTAGCATTGCAGAAACTGATGTATTACAAAGCTATGTTGATGTAGCAATTTTGACACCAAAGAATGAACATGTTGATCAAATAAACAGCATCATGATTGATAAACTTCCTGGAGAGCTCAAAGAGTACTACTGTTTTGATTCATTGGTTGGGTCAAATGAAAACACATTAACTAATTTAGACTTTCTCAATGATCTTTCACCAGCTGGCTTACCACCACATAAACTGGCATTGAAAGAAAATTGCCTAATTATGTTGTTACGAAATCTAGATCCTTCATCTGGACTAACAAATGGATGTCGACTGATTTGCAAGAAATTTAGCAAAAATCTGATTGATGCAGAGATGATCACTGGAAATTACAAAGGAATACGTATTTTGCTTCCACGAATTCCTTTACAAACTTCAGAAGAATGCAAACTTCCTTTCCAGTTCATAAGAAAACAGTTTCCAATTCGACTATGTATTGCAATGACTATAAATAAATCGCAAGGTCAAACATTAAAGCAAGTTGACTTATATTTGCCTCAACCAGTTTTTGTTCATGGCCAATTATATGTAGCTTTATCACGTGCAACTTCGGCCAACAAAATCAAAATACTCATCAAACCATCAACGCAGCAAGACTTACTTATGAACTGTACGAGGAATGTTGTTAATAAAACTCTTCTTCTTCATTGCAAGATATGAACAACAGAAAATAAAATCACGCATGTATAGTCCTTCACTTTTTATCATGAACTTTTAAAATATTCTTCTTTTGTTTCATAAACTAATTAGCATACTTATTTATTATATATATGCAGATGACATCAAAGCACTCAGAGCTACCATCAAGAACTACATTATTACCTACAATGTCAGTCGGAATCATGAAAGACACACTGAAATTATTGGTAACAAAGAAGACAAATCCACGGCTTTCTCGAAATAGCAAAACGATTTACCAATCATATATTTTCTGTGACGAACAGGTAATAGTACTTAATTGCTAAGATCTTAGTTCCATCATTATTGCTTATGTAATATAGAAGTACCAAGCAATACTATTGTTCACTTGAATAGGGAAATCAAATGCAAGGTGTTTCGTTTGGAAACGACATTAATATCTTCGAAAATATTCTTCATGAAGGAAGGATCTACTATATCTCCAATGTCATCATTTCAACAGTAGATCAACAATTTCAAATAGGGAATAACAATAAACAAATTAAACTAACTACAAATTCAGAAGTTCTTGAAGCAGTCGCTGATTATACTATTCATCAACCCGACGTTGACTACATTACAATAGGGGAGTTACATCACACTTCTGAAAGCAATGCCTCACTAAGTATGTCCATATTGAAATTAACCTACTTAATTTTTTCATACAATCTTTTTAATGTATCTTAACAATCATTACATACTATATGCAGATGTCATTGCCACAGTCACAGAAGTAAAGCCAGTGCGAATATTTCCAAGAACCAATAATTCTACGGGGTATGTTCGAGATATCATTATCATTGATGAAAGGTAATATTATTCATTTTCATAACTATTCATTAGAATGCACAGTTCAATAGCATGATAAAAGTAAATACTAACTCAATGTTTTAATTCAAACATCTCATTAGTTTAAAACCCATAATTGTATCATTATGGGATGAATTTGCTAAAGTTGAAGGATCAACAATAGCAGAATTGATTACAAATTCGCTACCGATCATATCAGCAACAAACTTAAGGCAAACTACATATCGAGGTAACATTCTCATGACATTTACACATTTGTGTAAATAGCAAAATAGTAAATTTAACTTACATGCTTTCATACAAAGATTGCTCTTTGTCAACATCTATCTCAACTATTTTCATCAATCCAAGTACCACTAGAAGTCATGAATTGAAAACATGGTACTACTTTCAATTTCTTTCTCTCACAATAAACTGCTTTCTGTATATACACATACATGATATATCCATTAATTCATATATTTAGATTAGCAAAAAATAAAGTGCAAATTCAATCTTCAAGCATGATAAAGCAACATGATGTAAAAACAGCTTCATCATCTAAGAGTATGGATGCACAAAAAACTTCACTTAGCGTCTTACTAAGTGAAAGTACCAACGAAGCAATCGACAATAAGGTAATGAATATACATTTCTTTTTATACTAAATATTCATACTATTTACTCACGCATTATATATTAATGCAGCCAAACGTGTATCAAATAAAGATACAAATCAAATCCATAAATCCAACATCTTACATAGCATGTAAGTTCTGTGGTAGAAAAACAGAGGTATCCATTAGCCAAACATTTACATGCATATGGTGCAACAACAAAGGAGAACCATCCGCACGGTAATATTTTGAATAATACACATTCAAATCTGTATACACACTTGTGAAGTTAAGTAAAACTACTATTTCTCAGATTGCGAACAGAAATTGGAATAGAAGATGATACAAGTAATACTTTTGTTACTATATTTGGAGAACAAACAAAAAATATAGCAAACATAACTACAGAAGCTTTGCAAGCAATCAAAAGTGAGGTAATATTTTTGTAGCTTCAATATATATTTAATAATAACATTAATTTACATATCTACTGTCCTTCTAACTATTACTAACGATTGTGTTGTTCATAGGGAAAAAGATACAATTCAGAATTACGTATCCAAGAACTAAAACAAAGATGGTTCTATCTGAATATTCGACGACATACGCAACAATGTAAAAATATTTCAAAAACTACGCTAAGCACTATTTCTATTGCAGAAGTTCAGGATGATGAGGACAACATTCGGTTTAGCAAGAAAAGGTTACATGCAATCTAGAAATGTATATTAGCAGCACAAAAAGTTATACTTGTGTTTATGAAGTGTTATATTTCAACTTGTTTGACAACTATCATATGATTGCAATGAAGCCAACACTAACAGACATACAAAATGACACGTAACAATAGTTTGTCCATTTGGTTCTTCTCAATTAGAAATCTTAACATAGGCAATAGAATCCAATTGGTTAGCTTTCAAACATAAATAACTTCATGAACTTTAATCTGGTCATCTACGTTGTAATTTATTCATGGACTTTATCATATACTTGTGTTTTTGTAATTTATTCAATTTTGATATCAATTTTGTGCTAAATTTTATTTATACGAATATTGTTTATTAAAATAAACTTTTACATTTCTACAGTATATTTATTTGTCAAAATTTTTGCAGCTCCTACGGGATGGACATGATGGCGTTGCTCCATGGAGTTTCTTTTGCTGTTTTTGCCACATGTCTGTGGAGAATCTAAAAAATTTTGTTAAATCCTTTTGATACTTGATAGAAAATCATCAATGTTATTTGAATGTAACAATATTCTACTGATCCGCTATACAATTAAGTCTTTTGCTTCATCAGTAATGTTTCTCTAAAATAAGCTCTTTTGGTGAACTAAGATGGTATGTTCATCCTTTTTTCTTGATTTCTTCTTGGATTTCTGCAAGAAGGATTTCTTCTTGGATTTCTGCAAGAATGAGGTGCTGGATATCTTCTTCCTGTTCTGATTGCATTTTTTATAGCTTTGAAATTATATCATTTGAAGATTTTCATGCTTGCAAGGAGGTCGTTCTTGCATTGAATTTGTTCTGTATCAAGCTTTTATAATTTTTTTTTCTCTTTTCTACTCAGATTTCTGCTTGTAACGTGGAATATATGTCATATTTGTAGAATTTATATTGATACGAAGGAGCAAATATTTTCCTTCTCCTTTCGCATTTTTTTTTCAATTGTTCGAAAAGAAATCTGTACATTTTTCTGCATTTTGGATGGGTTTAGGGTTTTGGCAATGAATGGTGCGCTCTCTTTATAGCTTCGTTGATCTTTTTTTGGCAGATTTATCCAAGAAGTTATGTATTTTTTAGTTTGCATGAAATACAATTGATATTCTATTGTCAATGTGTTAAATTTTATCCTTCAGTTAACATTTCATCATGTTCATTTGTTTGCTTTGCAATCTTTTGCTTGCCAAATATTGGTTCCTTTTCAAGGATCATCCTCATGGATAACTTCACAATTTCAATCTCTTTCGACTTGCATTTGTTTCAAGTTCAAGCTCTGGCCCGAGCAAGCCACCCATAAATGGAATTGGGTATGGGGCTAAACCATAAACGAATTCATCTAATTATATAGTATAATTAATTGGATAGTTGGTTGAGTTGATATGCCTTTGACAAACTCTAATTTTCTTACATTTGAAATTACATATATGTATGTGTCTCAAAGATGATTTTCTTTCAATTTATTTTTTTAATTTTCTATGTGATTTTTATTGAACATTTGAAAATTAATTTTCTACAATTGACTGGCCTAAAGTTGTCTCTGCTTATTGAAGGATGAAAGTAAATAAATATATTCAAAAATTTTAACTAACGAGATATTAACATAATTTTTAAATTAATTAATATTTATAAATAGAGCTAATAAGGCACATGCAACACACGTGCCCATCCAACTAGTCTATTCTCTATTATAATGGTGGGAGTTTTCCGGAGGAGAAAGCGCGTTTCACGTCACTTATTTCGTTTCGCGTTTCATCACCCCCCACCCCGACGGTTTCTCTTCCAGCAGACGTGCGAACGGGAAGCCGAACAGGCTGATGCGGTATTTCAAAGGGCGAGCGACGGTTTCTACAGGGCCTGCAACGGCAAGGCAGGGAGTCAGATGGGCGTTGCAAGATAAAGGAGATGAACGGCAAGTAAGAGTCGGACAAGCCCGAAGACGAAGAGATGTGTCTCTTCTTCTTGCAGCAATTAAGTCTTTCTCCTCAAAAGAATGCCATCGAGCGAAAAGAAATAGGTTTTCTTCTCCCTCCCTCATCCCTATCTCCCCACGGCCCATGTTCGCCGTAGGCGCAACTCATTCTTTCAAATCATCTCTCCAATGGCGCCCATCTGCATTTCCAGCAATTAAGTATTTCTTGTGCTTGAAGATGGAGGTGAAGATTGTTTGGGAGAGCTTGAGATTGAGGACAGCGAAGAAGGGGGAATCCGCAGGGAAGGTTGTAGCGGCCAAGAGTGAATGGAGCCGGATGCCCTAGGAGGCAGACGGAGGCCAATTCGAAGATGGGGTGGCACGTATCAGAAAGTCGCGGCCAGGGAAGGTTGTAGCGGCCAAGAGTGAATGGAGCCGGATGCCCTAGGAGGCAGACGGAGGCCAATTCGAAGATGGGGTGGCACGTATCAGAAAGTCGCGGCGACATTGTCTCGCCAGATGCCTCCGCTGGAATCCTCCTCCGGGGCCGTCGCCGCCTCCTTCACGACCGCTCAATCATCCCTGCAGCTCCGCTCTTGGGTGGCTCAGAGGAGGGAATTTCTCGGAGGAATCGCTGTCGCCTCTGTTTTATTGGTCGAATCCCCTGCTTCCAAGGCACGGGAGGTGGAGGTGGGCTCTTATCTGCCCCCCGTTCCCCTTGGAGCCTTCTTTTGTGGTGTTTAGGGCTAGCTCTACTGATACTTCTCTCTGTGCTGGTAAGTCTTTAGCTTTATGTTCTGCTCCATTATGATGGATGGGGTATTTGGATTCAGATCTGAATTTGTTAACGAGATGCATTGCTTTTTATTATGTTTCAGCAGTCATTTGTTGAGCCCTCTTATGAATTTTCACTATCACTGAACTTATTATTTTTTGAAATTAGCGTTGCACCCTCCATTCACCTCTTCCATCTAATATAGTTGGCGAAATTTCCCTATTAAAGCAAATTAGTTTGATTTGATGCTACATGATTAATTGGATTACATCAATACTACTGAAATAAGAACAAAAACAGAAGAAACAAAAAAAATCTCTCTCTCTCTC
The DNA here is from genome assembly GCA_019297695.1 of Apostasia ramifera. Taxonomy (NCBI): domain Eukaryota; kingdom Viridiplantae; phylum Streptophyta; class Magnoliopsida; order Asparagales; family Orchidaceae; genus Apostasia; species Apostasia ramifera. The sequence goes on along the minus strand of JAEMOT010000409.1, from coordinate 11,846 downwards.
TCATACACACACACACATTTTCTTTTTTTGATCCCGGTACTTACTTAATTTGGACAGGAGGTTGAGGTGGCCCGGATAGCCGGATAAAACCTTAATCTTCATCCTTCTCTCCCTTCTTTTCAGGGCAATTATGGAAGGAGCACAATATAGTAAGAACCTGGCTGAGTTCTCTGAGCACTAAGATGCAGGGAAGAGGCAAGAAATCACTGCACAAACTTAATTTTTAAAGTTTTTCTTGATTCACTTCTTATCACAGTATCAAGTGAATTAGTAATACATAATTTCATACTTTATGTACAAATTTACAAGAATTTTAATAGAAACAAATGCTGATTGAAGCTAAGATTTGATCATAAGTTTCTGTCAAAGTTTTTTGTTATGATCCGATTCAGTCTAAAATATTTTTTAGTGTGTTTGGCACATGTGAAATTTGTTATTTGAATTCTACTTTAGATAAAAAAATTATTATTATATGATGTAGCATTTGCTCTTATTGCATTTTTTTCTGGTTTATATGAAGCGGCATATTCCATATACTTTGATTTCATTTTTTTTGTTTGTTTTTTGAATTAAGAGTTGCAAATTGATATTGCTTTCAGTTTGTCCTGCTTGCCATGTCAATGTTCATTCCACTGAGCTTAAATGGTATAATTTTTTTTTTCATTTTAGCATTTTTCTATTATACTAATATGTTTTTATTCATTAGTTTGATAGTGTTTGATTCCTTTGACTGCACAATTATTCTATCTTTTTATTTTATTTCAAAATTTTCTACAGGCATACAAACAATCATTTTCTGGATGATTATTTTCTACAAGCATGCAAACAAAGGGATATGCATCTAGCAGAGAAAATTTCACTTGACATTCCTACTCCAAGACACATGGAAGGCTTCCATCCCTTTGAAGTCTTTGCCATAGATAGTTAATACCATTTATGTTTTATAACATTTTTGAGTTAATCATGCGTCTCTCGGACTATTGAAATGACCTGGTTGCATTACTATTGCTTCTTTGCAAATCTTTATATGCTATTTTCATGAAATCATTGTTTGAAAAAAGCTTCATTAGCATGTATAACAGTCTCTTTTATTTTAATCATTTTCTTTGTTGTTACAGACTTCAAATTAGTGAAAATATGCTTTTTTTTATCTTGAGAAGGGAAATGGGCCATCTAAATTTTCCATTAATATAACATTTTTTTATTTAGGAGGTACATTAAATGTTATTGTACATGATCTTCAATAAATAACTATTTTAGCTAATAATTGTGCTTGCCTTTCATACAATAAATGTTTGAGGATGGTTTTGTGCTAAACCTAAGTTGAATGGAAAGCTTATGGCTAAATTTTTCAATAAATAAATCTTTACTTTGGACAAATATACTTTAATCATGGAGATTTCAAATGGGAATGAAAAGATTTTGGTTTTTATTGTGAGGTTCCTAATTTCATTCCATCATAACTGATTTATTGAAATATGAATTTAGCTCTTATCTACTTATTCATTTTTATTTACCATGATTATGTGTAAGTTAAAACTTTAACATACTTAATTTGCGAAAATTTTAATACTATAGTAATAATTTAACAAATTTAATATTACTAAAATTAAATTTGAATATTTCACCAGTTTTATAAATTCTTAGGAGTTGCAGATTGTCTATGGTCTACTTCAACTAAATCTTCAGGTTTGACATCTTGAATCTTTGTCCTCTTATGCATTTAAAGCTCTGCTTGATTATAATTCTAATAATGTACATAAAAATTTTAAAACAACTTCTATATATTGAATTTGTTTTGTGTCTTTTTGGATTTATTTTCTGCCTTTGAAACCTTATCATGATGATCCTTCTCTTTTTTTAGTTTTTAAAACTGATTTAATCATATGAGTAAATATTCTTTTCTGAATCCAAAAAAAATAGAAGATGGAGAACCCCAATGAATCATTTATTTCTTTTTATAATTACTAATGATTTTATATCTAGCAATAGCTTCTATAGTTCTAAACTACTCTATTGTCTGTAAAATTTTTATATAGGATGTATATCCTAGGTCCAAAGATTACATGATATTGTTATTATAACAATAAGTTATTATAAATTTTTCTTAATATAGTTTCTTAGTTAATAATATTTTAGTTATATATCAAGTTATTTCATTTTACTTTTAATGCCAACTTACATACTTTGGACATATTGTCTGTTAAATCAGTTAAATGTTGATGCTATAAATTAAGATATTTTTTTAATCATTTGAGTCGAAATTGATAGTGTAATTGATCATTTCTTATAGAATTAGTTGTGCAAGTTCTATCATGATTTAAAATTTTAGTGAAGTTTCGACTTACTTTGTGCCTTCACCTTTACATTTCAACTTATCATATTTCTTCTATCAAAAAAAAAAAAATTATTGCCATTCAATTGTGCTTCACTTTGAATATATTGTGACTACAAACTAACTGATTGGTGGCATTTATGTATTACTCATAATAGTTAAACTTGTAAAATTATTAGAAATATGTTAAATGAGATAAATTTTTTTGTTAAAAAACTAATTTGTTTTTCAGTCATAAATGAAGATGTTTCATGCTACTAATCCAAAGGTAGCCATCGTTGCGAAGTTAGAAGAAAGTGTCTTTATATAAGATAAAGTTTTTTCATAAGCTTTTAATTATTTTTTTGCCAATTAAGCTTCTATCATTATTTCAGAAATCTGAAATCAAAATTGAATCTTAATTTCTCTATTCTCTTGCTGACAAAATAAATTACAAAAAAAGTGTAGGATGTATTTCACTTTCTAAAAGTTTAAAGGTATCTATGTTAATATTTTTTATTAGCTTTTTAGTTGTTTTCTAGATTTCTTTTTTCTCTTGCAGGTTGAACAAATTACCAAAAAATTCATGATATACTTGCTTTCTTGAAAAATTTGAAGGTATGTCTATTTTTTAAATAATATTGTAAGTCAATATACATATGACATATGCTAAAGTATTATGTTTTTTTTAATCAATTATTGTTAGTTATTATTATCACATAAATGTAAAAAAGTGTGAAAAATTTTGTGTTATATGTTGCTAGCAGACTAGAAATATGTCTCACTAGCAGATTATGAAATTTTAAAATAATGTAAAGAATAAGAAGTCTCTTTGGCAAAATTACATTTATTCTATTTTATGCAGTGTGAGTTTTATGAAAAAGAAAGCATGTTTCTCTCTCCTGATGAGCTTACTAAATTGCTCACCTCCTACTAAGCACACATTAGAATCTCTAACTGATGAGCTGCGGATGTCTGCTACCCTCTTCCTTTATGCCTTGTAATTCACTTTAAATTTTGTTTATTTGAAAACTTATTTTACTGTTTAGTGAATATGCATATTTTCAAAAAAAAAATTATTCCTGCTAAAGCATGTATGGTTTAAACTTTTCCTTATGCTACCAATTTATTGGTATGCATCCCTTATTTGTTATGATATTATTGCCTTCTACAACTGTTGACATTTGAGTATCTAAAATGCCAATGGAGCCTCTGATTCAATGTCTGAAAATCTCTACTGAGATCCTGATGCTTCAAGCATGGTCATGTGGCTAATAAGAACTGCTATGAAAGCTTTGAAATTTGCTCATTTAAACTATAGCTCTTATTATATTCTTCCATCTAACTTATACGCAAAGGTTGGACAATGGAGTAATGTAGCTAAAGGCTTTTTAACTTTTCAAATAATTCTTTCTTTTTGTCCAAGTTAGTAGCTGGTCATAAAATATTATTCTTTATTACAAGTTTCTTCAATTCTGATACAATGTTTTATAGATATTGTTATGTTGTGGGCTTTGAATTCTCTATTTTTACTAAGCACCTCTTATTTTTGAGTTACTATCTAGCTCAAAAGTATAGCTGGTAATTGATATTATTATGTCATGAACTCAAGAAACTCATATTGCACTTAAGACACTAACTATTTCTGTTTGTGTGTATGTATGTATATATATGTATTGCTCTATTCCTTGATAATACACATGTATTCTTTTTTATATTATGTTTATTCATTTTTTTTATTCTTTGAACTTTGTCCTATTAATCGGCTTTTCAAAGTAGTATTTTTGTTAGTTTCTCATTTATGTGTTCTTGCAGTTATTACATATGAATAATGTCTTGGTTTTCTATTATTTTCTATCACTTAATATTCTTATTTACTTTAATTTCTCATTACTTTGTGAAATATTTTCCAAGCAGTTTTCTTTTGTTTTAAATCATATTCAGTTGTGTATGAGAATATATTGTTGTAGCTAATTATTTTCTTTATTCATTGATCACCAATATCTTTTTCTTTTCAAGATTTATTCTGATTGTTCAGTTTGTGTAATATCTTGGTATTGTTCTTGAATTGATATAGATGCTAATCAGCACATGAGTAGAGGATGAGCAAAGATGTACTGTGTCTGAGCTTGAAAAACTTTTTTATACTTATGAAGAATTTCGTTAATATATTTTTGAAGGACAAAGCTTGAATTATGTGAAAAGTGCACTGCAAAATATTTTTTTATTATGAAATAATAATTTCTTCTATAATTTGTATACAACTAATAGCAAATTTATTTATTTTTTCTTTATGTTAGGCAATTTTAAGATTAGTAATAATATTTTGGACTAAATTCTTATTACTTATATTTATTATAATTATATATGCTTGACATATTTTCTTCATTTATACATGTTATTTGCAGAAGCATATACCCTATTTTAGGCTTGAAACAATTATGGAGATCTTCAGAGAGTTTTTTTCTGTATAATAATTTAATTTAGATTTAAAGTTGCAGTCATGCAGTATATGCAATCTTGAATAAAAGAATGGTGAATGCATATATATATATATTTATATAGTAAAACAAATATTGCACGTGCAACGCACGTGCCTGCTCATTAGTATATATAAGAGTACGAGATTTGGGATAAAAAAGATTTTGTCCTATTTGCATTTTTTAAATTTAAAAATCCACAAAAATAATAATAATTACAATTTAGTTCTAACATTTTAAAAACTCACAAAAACAGTAATATTGTATTTTGGTGTCAATTTTTTCACCTTCTGACAAATCAGTTGAAATGTATAATGAAATTCGTGAAATTATTTATGTATATTTCGGAGATAAAATTTTTAAAGGTAGAGAGAATTGTGACATTCAGAATTTAATTTGAGATGTAAAATTTCGAGTTGATTTGAACACAAAATGAATGAATTTGGATCTTAAATAAATATTTTTGGAATAATTTATAAGAACATGAAAGGCGGAATACTAACTTATAATTATTCCTTAAAACAATATAAAGACCAGAATGGCGGCTGAATTTAAAAACTCACAAAACAGCAATAATTATATTTTGGTCTCAAGTATTCTACCTCCTTACAAATCAGTTCAAATGTATAATAAAATTCATGAAATTATTTATATAAATTTCAGGGACGAAATTTTTAAAGGTGGGGAAAATTGTGACATCAAGAATTTAATTTGAGATTTAAAATTTCGAGTTAATTTGGATAAAAAATGAATATATTCGGACCTAAAATAAATGTATTTAGGCCTATATATAAGATTGTACATATTAGGGGACTAATGTACAATTGTTCCTAAAAAACCAAGGTTGCCAGCTGTCGAAGCCAGCAGTGCCACGCCGCCACCCAACTGCTCTTCCCATTAATTAAATTGAAAAACTCGATGTAATTGCATTTGGTTCTCACTATTTTAACCGCCTTATTAATAAATCCCAATTATTTATATTTAAATTCAAATAATTTTCTCAAGCTATATATTTTTATTTAAGTTCAAAAAATAAAATTACATTTTAATCTCAAATTTAAAAAATACAATTATTTAGCCATAATTGCAATTAAATATTTATTTTTTAAATTACTATATTTATATTTAAATTCAAAAAAATTAAAATTATATTTTGATCTCAACTTTTTTTTATCTTCTTACATTAGTCTAAATTATTTATATTTAATTTCAATTATTTTTTTTTAAGTTTAAATTATTTACATTTTGGTTTCAAATTGTTCACCTCCTTCCGAATAGGTCTAAATTATGTCCAATCAATTTTAAATTATTTTCTCTCTTATTTATATTTATGTTTAAAAAAGCTAAAATTGTATTTTAGTCTTAACTTTTTTACCTCCTTACAAATAGATTCAAATTATTTATATTTAATTTTAATTTTTTTTCATATTATTAATCCAAATTATTTATATTCAAGTCTATTTTTTTCTCAAGTTATCATATTTATATATTTAAGTAAAAAAAAACTAAAATTGCATTTGAGTTTCAATTTTTTCGTTTCCTTACAAATAGTTTTAAATTATTTATATTTAATTTTAAATTTTTTGTCTGATTATTAAATCACAAAATTAATGAATTTTATGTTGTATCTTATGGAAAAAAAATTGTCTGATCTCAAATTATATTTTTGTCTTAATTATTTTACTTCTAAAAATAGATCCAAATTATTTATATTTAATTTCATTTTTTTAGGTTATTAGAGCACTGAATTAATAAATTTTATTTTTTATTTTATGAAAATAAATGATTTGAGATCTATAATAAATAATTTTAGGCCAAATGAGCGCATCGAGAATGGCAGATGCTGTATTTTAAACATCGTAACCGATGTTGAGAAAAGCCGAATTGAGATCGAGGCATATCGTATCCGACGTTATGGAGAATACTGAGCTTAAGTATCATGACTGACGTGCAGACAGACCGAAACAACGGACAGAGTATCGTATTCGATATTATGAGCATAGTGTAGCTTAAGCATAGTGCCCGATATAAGAAAGAGCAAACCAATGGGATCACGTGCAACGCATAGTAGACTTGCATTTTACTGTTATCAGTATTCGCTAAAGTCACAGAAGCGCCGTGCGAACTGCTTTTTCGTATATGTAATAAGCTAAACATAGTCCATACTATTATTATAGGTGATATATAATTACAATATACAACACATAGTTAGTCTGAAGTATTGACAAATAAGCTATTTATATAAAACAAAAATATATATGGTTAATACTTGAAAAAATAAAATTGAAATTGAACAATAAATAAATTGTTATTTCTATGTTTTAAAGAGTAACTATAAAGTATAAACAGAATTATGATTTTATAAATGTGTTCATATTGTCATTAATTTTCATTATATATGTCCAAAAAAATTACTCAGATATTAGACAAAAATGACTTTAATATTTACTTTATAAATCAGAGTTGATGAAGAGTAAATTTAATTAAATTAGTATTGCTTAACTCTATTTACTAATTTGCAAGAAATATAATAGAATATCCAATTCTCTTTGTTAGCTAATGAAATTGGTGTGATCTTTATGTCAAATTAAATAGGTCCTAAATGGATGAGATTCATGGTAAGGCCTATATATTCTAGAATGGATTTTTCTCAGTTTATTATTAAATTTTATTTAAAATCGATTTGAATTAAATAAAATTACTCATTACTAATAAATCACGTGTAACGCACGTGACACATACTAGTATATATAATATAAGGGAATTCTTGTGTAATAAAGAGTAGCCGTATTAATTAGCACACCCAACAGAATAAATCCACGTGGCATCCGAAAAATTCGCACACCTAACCAGACCCAGATTGCATTTTCTGGCTTTTGTATTAAAATTCAAATTTTAGATTATTAGGATATTAATTTATTATTAACTAATAAAATATCAAATTAATTTTATTTAGCATTACTAGATTATATCAAATTAATGTTGGGTGAGTGTGGCGAAGGAAAAAAACTTGGGTTCGGAGAGCTCGCCACATCAGCTTTTCATGCCCCTCTTAAATGACGACACTTGGCAGCAGGCGGCCCACTACAGCTGGGTTCGGAGATCGATATACTTGTTATAGAAATAAAAGTGCTTGTTTTAGGCAGAAATGTGCTTGTTATACTATAACAAGCACATTTCTGCCTATAACAAGCACTTTTATTTCTATAACAAGCACATTGATCTCCGAACCCAGCTGTAGTGAGCCGCCCGCTGCCAAGTGTCACCATTTAAGAGGGGCATGAAAAGCTGATGTGGCGAGCTCTCCGAACCCAAGTTTTTTTCCTTCGCCACACTCACCCAACATTAATTTGATATAATATGTCATTTATATTTATATATTTAGTACAAATATAAAATTGATTTAAAAAATAAAACATATAAATTAAGTAAAAAATTATTTATTTATTTATTTTTACTTTAGTTTGCACAGATTAATAAAAATGACAACATTTTACACTTTAAATGGGTGCATAGTTTGAAATTGTGAAGTTTAAATGTGCATATAAACATCAGTATTTTCATCTCAATTAAAAATTCAAGAGAATTTAAAACACAAGAATACATACATTCACATTTCAAAAAATATACGGTACTAATTGTTTTTCCATATAATTCAAATTTCTGAAAATCAATATGTAAATTAAACACCAGAATGAGTACTTTCTAAGTACAAATCTTCATGTATCCAAAACATTTCTCGATTTCACTTCATGAAAGTGGAAGCGAAATTAAATTTTTTGAAAGTAATACTTCTGAACTAAATTTAGTTCATATTAACCACAAATTAAAATCTTGAGTAGGAGTTTGCTTCACAAGTCATAAAACAAAACATAGATTAATGCAGCTAGTTCTCAATACAAAGAACGTCAGCCGCAATACTGTCGTGCGAACTCCTCAAAGGTCATGTCAGAAAATTGGTTGAGGCCGTACACACAAGTGTCAGCATTATCACAAACCTGGCGTTCTTTCTGATTTCTTTCATAGATTGCATGAACTTCCTCCTTAAAGATAATGAAACGCTTCTGAATCTGATCAGGTTTTCTTGAAACCTTATAATCATTTCGCCATCTCATATAGAGGTTCCACAAGGATTCTTCTGATTTCACATCCTCATCACGTATGAACCTGACACGGTCGGAATCACTCATTTCTAATTCATCCCCCAGCTCGCCATGTTGATTCTCATCACCGACCTTTTTCTTGCTCATCTTAGTGACCTTTCTCTTGCTAGACAACTCCCTCACCTTACTAGGCTGATTCTCATCACTGACCTTTCTCTTGCTGGACAGCTCCTGTTTGCCCATCTTAGTGACCTTTTTCTTACTGGATAGCTCTCTCACCTCACTAGGCTGATTCCTGTCACTGGCCTTTCTCTTGCTGCACAGATCCCTTACCTCGCTAGGTTGATTCCCATCACTGACCTTTCTCTTGCTGGACAGCTCCCGTTTGCTCATCTTCATGCAACTCAGAGTTAGCGCACCAGTGGCCATAAAGTGTTCCTAGTCAATAAAGAATAATACAACGTCAATTCGAGTCTATAAAAAATAATAAATATGTGAAATAATATGAAATCCTTCATACCGAACAACCAGTCGCAATGTATTTCACTAAAATGATCATCATCAATAGCACCCTTATGCCCATGCGAGAATGATACATGAAAATCTTCGCTCATTTATGTAAGAGATTTATGGATATCATTTTTCTTACATAAATCTTTCGTAATACCATTTTTTTACTTAGAGTTATCTAATGCTATCCATAATCATAAAATAAAGCAATGCATGTGAATGACATTTTCAGGATTATTAATAAACATCGCTAAAACTGTATCTCGGTCCTGTAAGCGCATCTTCCTCTGTGAATGAGATAAATAAAAAAATCAATTTTTTCTAGTGACATTGAATTAGATATTGACATTACAACTCAGGAAGTAGAGACACAAGAACACAGAGATATCACACAACACAACCACACAATAAATTTTCAAAATACAAGACACAAACACAACAAAACACGTTACATAATAATTAAAAAATAAATAACAATGTGATTATGTAATCTAACATTAAGCTTTTACTCGATATTATAAAAACATCTAATTTATTGTATAGAGATCTCCATGCTACCTTGAAAACAAACATATCAGATAAATCCAACATCATATTCTCAAAACTAACACTAACAGAAAAGAGCATGAAAATATTCCTCGACATAGTAAACCATTGGCACTGAACATTGGTCAACCAAATAAAATACTCACTGGTACAGGAATTCCAAAAAAAGTGCAGTCAACTTAGAAGCAGTCAACATAAAAATAAAAAATAGCCAAAATTGGGTAGATAAAGCACAAACAAATAGTAAGATCAATTATTATGCTTGATTAAATTTCTAGAAGTAAAGCATATCAAAAAATGAATATAAATTAAACGAAAACCTTAATTATTTTACATGCTTGATTAAATTTCTAGAAGTAACGCATATCAAAAGATGCATATAACTTAAACAAAAACCTTAATTATTTTACTTGGAGGACAAACAGTTAAAATTTCCTGAAGTCATTTAAGTACCAACGTCATTTAATTATTTTAAGTGTCAGAAGAATAGAGAATTAGATTTTTATGGTATAGGTTCACTCAAATTCTGCATAACCAACTTAATAAATGAAACAGCACACTTTACATTAATCTAAGTGAAGTTCTAACAGACAAACCACAACCCTACTTCAGTCAAGTTTGAGGCTGCCAATAAAAAAATAAACAGGATAAAAAAGGAGGAAAATGGCGAATATCTTGGGCCTACCAAGACCCAACCTAATGAAAAACAAGGATAAAGTCAACTAAACCATTTACCGTATGAAATCTTGATCAATAAAGTTGTAATTTCTAATTTGACCTAGACCAAACTTGACCAGGATTGCACAAACTTGAAGCCAACGATTAAGAAACAAGTAAACAAAATGCAAGTTAGAGATTCAAGCATTATTTTGAGTTAGACAAAATGGACAGCCCAACAAGTGTCTAAGCGACCTAATCAGCATCACTGTGCAATTTTGCACAAATAAGGATACACTATATCATTTCATCATAAAAATAGATAATCTTATGCTAAACAGAATGAATGGAGAAAACTTTACTCTTAAATGCAATGAGAGAAACACTAGCCCTTCATGTCTCAAAACTTCTATATTACATCAAAGTTATAATCAATAGATACAAAAGAAAACCAACATAAATGTCCTAACAGCGATTATATGTTTGATAATATAATCAAAGTTAAACTTTTAGATAATAACAAATAAAAACTCTCTTCATATTCCAAATACTAAGAACATAATAACAAATTTAATTTAAATTAAAAAACCGTTGATATCATAGTCTAGGACTATACGCACCTTTCCGATCCTGTTTGTCATGGCAGTAGAAATCTCATCACCATAAGTGTAGGTTGTAAACTTGGATCCCTTTGACCACCCAATTGTACGATCCATAATCAACCTACCTGAAAAGATGGAAATCAAATGTAGATACATAAAATTAGCGAATCACATTTAAGCACTTATTAGGATGGCACACTTAAATCAACGCCATTAAATCCACAGAATGCTGATCTTAGACTCTGATAATTTTTGCTGCAAGTAAACCCTGTAAGATTGCATCAAACATGTCAGAAGCCACATGATGTATAACTGACCCAAGAACTAAATTGAAACTTAAATACCAACCTCCAGCGGACAAATTTGACGATGACATGCATCGCATTGCTGGCAAAATTGATTGGTTGGACAAATATTTTAAGAACTTGATTTTTGAAACAAAAGCCATGACGTAAAATCAACCACAGGAGCTGCAAAATGGAACTAATAAAACAGTTATGTGCAAATAGTATATCAAAATCATATAACCTAAAACAAGGTATAACAATATCAACCTGTAGTGGAAGCCAATGTTGTAAAAATTAATATAACACAATACATGAATATATATATATATATATATATATATATATAT